>CM045768.1:112987674-113331427 GCA_025200525.1 Camellia lanceoleosa | reverse complement strand
GTTCTTGATGAGTGGCGACGGCAAGTGTTCACCTCGATCTCTCTCGACGGCGGCGGCTAAGCGGTGGTGTAGCAGCTAAGCGGTGGTTGTTTTAATGGCGTACTCTTGATCTCTCTCTCTCTCTCTCTCTCACGCGAGCTCAGTCAGTATGCTCTCTCTCTCTCTCTCTCACACACACACACAGATATATATATATATAAAGCATAATATTGGGTATGATATAACAAATCCTGATTCGTTCAATAAAGCACAGTATTGGGTTAAGGTATGATTTGCACATATTGGAAGATGATTTTCTTTATTTTAGTTTTGGTTTATTAGTTGTAGGATATAGTTAAATGCATTCTAATTTTCTTCAATCAGGATTTAATGTGGAAAGGGCATGTTTAAGACAATATCTTGTTTTGTGAGACTACAGTGGAAACTCAATATTGTTGTTAAAGTAAAGCATCAGCTTTGGTATTGTCAAGATTATTATGTAAAATTTGGAGGTATAGGATTTAGAAGCGCAAAACTGATTGAAAATTTTGGATGTTAAAAGTTTGTTGAGAGATGAAAATCAAAAGGATTTGACATATCAGTTTTTTTTTAGCACCAACAAGTTGGGTCTTGAATGACGAAATTTTTTTGTCTCCAAAGAGCTAATTTCGTCACTATAAATATTTGTGAGGAAATATTTTCGTCACCTGTTTCGTCATGGAATGTTTGTCACTAAAAACCATCGTGACGAAAAATAATTTCGTCACCAATAAATTTACTTCAATGACGAATTTTTTGTCACCAATATAACAACATTTTGTCGCCAAAAATTCTCATTTTCGTCACCAAATAGTTATTTAGTACCATATTTATAACTTTAGTTGACGAATAAACTTGTCACACATATTGATCATTGATGAGGAAATAATTTCGTCACAGTAAGATATAAAGATGACAAAATTTTGCGTCTCCAAAAGTCATACATGGGTGACGAAATATATTTCGTCACAAATATAAATATACGTGACGAAATTTTTAGTCACCAAACAACAAAATCAATGAAATGTTTCATATATAAATTACAATAAATTGTCACAAAAATGTTTATTAGCGACGAATAGTCACTTTGTCATAATAACAAGTACAAATGACGAAAAAAATTTGTCACTGAACTTGTTCCATATTTTGTATTTCAATTTAAATTATTATTTCACAAATATCTCTACTCATATCCCAATAGCCTTTTAAATGTACTAAGAAATCTACTAGCTATTATACACCACTCCACAAAATAATTCACTAAACAATTTATATCATAAATGAAAATATATCCATCAAACAAATTTAATAATAATCCATTAAGTACAATAAAAAAAAAACCATCATAAGAAATTCCAAAATGAACCATCATAACAAATTTAATAATAATCTCAACTAGGTTTAAAACTAGAACTAAGTATCAGTTCAGGAAAAAAAATTCAACACTTTGGTCTTGATTTGCAAGTATATATACTTCTAATAAACGTCATCAAAAACCAATCTGCAAAGAAAATAAACAAGGAAAACATTAATATATTACGAATTAAATCTAAACTCATATATAAATAATTTTATTTTATAAACCAATTTTGTAAAAATGCATATAACAATCCAAAACTTCAAAGAGTTGAGGTGATCCTTGATGATAAAGCAACACAGATAACAGAAGATGTCAAAATATTGTAGGAATACCATATATCACTATCGCTAATGCCAGAATATATTTAATAGCTTGAAAATATAATGTAGCATTGAGATACATTTGATTCATGACAATGGGTTGATGACTTCTTCAATAAGATAAATTTGATCCGTGGAATTCAACACAAAAACCTTGTAAGACTTTTGGGTTGTACCATTGAAGGTCCAAACCGCCTTGTTTATGAATTTGTACCCAACAGAAGCCTTATTCAAATCTTCTTTGATAAAGAATCATTGTGATTTTTTATTTTTTATTTATAAACATGCTCATGTTTTTTTGGCTCTTACTTTGGTTTTTTATTTTTTGGGCTTTTGGCTAAAGATAAATACTAAATTGTTTAAATTTTTTTCTTATTTTCATCTTTTTGCAATAAAATGGGAGCAATACACATTTTACATTTCTTCATATATTTAGAAGAACCCATGTATCATTAGATTTGTATAATTGAAGTTAATTGTGTAACTTGCATTACACAAATTAAAGGATCACTGAATTCACTCAAAATTGCAATTACAGATGTATTCATGTAATCATATCACATAACAAACCACGCAAACATGCTTTCCAAAAAACTAGGCAAACATACTTATATGTTTTAAGAGTTTCCAAAAAACTCTTAACTAATACTGCTTTTACCATCAACTTGTCTATATGAGATTAATCCTACTCCCTGATGGAGTTTCACATTACTATGATCCAAAACTTGTAACTTTCTTTTTTTTGGTGTGGCTATATTATAATTGGCAAAAGCATATAAAGCAAAATCTGAGATATCCTTGCACCTTCTTTCAATTGTATCTTTAAGTGACGACACTCTTTTATTCCATGCAGATAAGAACAAGACTCAAATTCTAAGCTGGAAGTAGCAGTTCAACATCATATTGGGAATGGCAAAGGGGCTTGCATATCTCTATAAAGGTTCTTAAGTGAAAATTATCCACAGAGACATCAAAAGCTAGATTAGAGAGACATCAAAAGCTGGGTTACAGAGACATCAATAGCTAGCAAATAATAGCTCTATCCATGTAAATACAAATTGTGTACACAATGAATTCAGCTTAACAACCAGAAGGTCCTTTCTGCATGGCAAGGTCCTATTAATCACATCACTAACTTAGAGTAACTCCAACACTGCCTAGAAAAAATACACAAAAAAGTAAACACATAGTTTTGTCTCTACTTTGGTTAGTGTGTATTTTCACTAGGGTCATGCTAAGTAAGAAGTAACTAATGAATCTATTTTCATTAAATACATCTTGAAACTTGTTAAATCTTAGTTATTAATTAGTCAAACTACTGTTTTTAATTAGTATATACTAACCAACATGAGAAAAATAAAAAGATAAAACAAGCGAGACTTACCAAAAAGGCAATCTACGAGTTCATGGGATACCTCCTCCTCTACCTTCGTCTTTTTGTGGTTGAATTTCATGTTTTTGTGTTGTAATTTCTTCTTTTTGTGACTGAATTTTCTCCTTTTGCTCTTGTATTTCAAGAGAGCTGGCAGAAAAGGAAAACTATATCAATTTTTCACAAAATAGCCAGGAACTGAAGTGTTATGACTAGCATCAATCTGAACACAGTAGAAAGCTGCTTAGGAAAGTACAAAAGAAGGGGGGAAAAAAATCATTGAAGCGTGAGAAAATTTACAACTTATTCAAGAACTCAGCAAAAAAATCACAGAAACTACAGCATTCACTATCTATGATAGATAAATGACTCCCGATCTAAGAACTTAAGCCACTCTTGTTAATTGATCGACCTTGATGTCCTGTACATAATCTACTAATACTAAGCATTTTGATGTTTAAAATTTTGACCTTTTCACTACTGTCCAGTACCACTGAGACATGATAAAATAATCATACCTGGAGATGGAATGCAACCAATAATATTATGAATAAGGAGTTCATTGTTCGAATTGTTAATATCCTGTGCTTTTGCCCTAGCTTTCATCTGCAATGGATAAAAACACATTGGCATTAATTAGATGTCACTGAACAAGACTTGTGAAAAAATATTTTGGTGTCAAGTTTATGAATTTTGTTCTCTATCCCTCTTGAAATAGAGCTACATACAGAACACATCTTAAGAGTTTTCTCACAAATAAACTTAATGAGAACATCTTTGACCCTCTTCTATATGAGCATTTATTGGATATTTGGTGCATGTACCTCTCTCTCTCTCTCTCTCTCTCTCTCTCTCTCTCTCTCTCTATTTTTGTACCCAACATAGTAGTGCAGCTATCTCCTATTCAGAATCCACTCAATTCCTAGGTAACCGCCTTGCATCTGATCCTTATGCAGAGGAACTATCACTATCAGAATCTGTAAGTAGTGTATGAGATTCAATTAATAAATGTATTTCACAATCAAACAAAAACCCTTAAAGGGCAGTCGAATTACGGTGAATATGGATATACAAAATCTTTATAATAACTAAAAGCGGATAACATTTACCACTTAAAGAAGAACCGAATCATCTAGAACTGCTGGAACTACTTGATCCACTAACATTAATCCTCTTATTTCCCAAACTCTCAACTGTTTTAGATTCTTTTGGTGCCTGCAATGGCTGGAGCCAGGTTCTGCAATGATATTAAGGCGAATAGTTCATTATCCAACTAATAGTTAAAGAGCCTCTGCAACAGGCATCAAACCTAAATTCAAGTCAGTAATTTACCATGCTTGCACAGGTCCAGTGAGACTCATTCTATATGCACTATTTACTGTATAAAATACATATCTTTTTAAAAATCTGTAATGAAAACTTTCAAACCTCTAAATAACTTGTGTTGTCCGAAACATTCTGTATAACCCACATGAGGATGGTCAGAACAGCTCCTGATTCGAATTTCCTTTTTTCCTGAATCCTTTAGTCTGTCTTGTCGTTGTTGCCATTGCTTTCGAGTTTAGGAGGAAGAATCAACAAGGAATGACTTCAAATGTTTGAACATCTCTTGCGACTTCTCTACATTGATTGCATGACCTACATTCTTTAGATCACTAGTGTGTGTTCTCACCGAGATGGCTGAAAAAATAAACGGAACATGATTCAATGAAAATGAATCAAGCCTCAGGCTTTAAAGCAATTCAAAACATTAGAAAATGCAAAAGCCCCACTTGGTTGCCAAGAAGACAAATGATATTAAAACTCGAGAAATCTTGCAAATAAAAAAGGTTACAAGCTATTATTTTCTTTTCCTCCAACCTCTTGGAAACTAGAGAGGGCCAAAATACAAAACCTTACATCTAAAAAATGTTACTAAAATTATAAAATTCTTTGTATTGACCTTTTTAATCTGTGCCCCAATTCTAGTGGAAATATCTGTTCTTGATTTACCCAGATTGTTAACATGGGCTACATCATGGAGAAATTACGCTATTAGCGAGCCAATCAAACTAGTAACTGAGAAACAAAGCAAGAGCTAAATAATATGGTGACAGACAAAATAAGAGATACAAAAACCTGAGTTATCTTGGGAAGATCAGAGAGTTTTATATCCTTGTGCAATGCTTGGACCAATTCTTTTCTTTCTTGAAGGTATTTTGTACACATCACTTGCCCACACAGACTAATTCACAAAAGCAGTTTCAGGCAAACCAATATAGAGTAAATCCCACTTCCTAGAATCTTACCTTGTGATAGTAAGATATCAACAAATTCACAAATTTAAGACTAGCAACATTATTATGTGTTACAAAGTACAGAGTACAGACTACAAACATATTATTTAGGCAAGCAAAGAAAATTACTCATCAAACATTACAAGAAGGAAATCCCTTATGAAATGTGGCTAAAAACCCAGTCTTGACATTTACCCGTAAGACTAAACACGAAGATTGTCTAGCAATCAAACCTCATTACTTTCAAAATTTGCAAATAGTAGCAATTTGTGACAATACAGAAGAAATCAATGTTAACCCATAGAATACATTTAAAAAAAAAAAATCAATTTTACAATGTAATGAAGGAGAATTAAAATGCAAGTCTTGGATTTGTGATGAAAATTTTTTCAAACATAACTCAAACTTGCTGAACTAAAATGACCCTTCAACTCTAAAATACCCAACAATATGGCAATGTTTCACACAGGTATTTTATCAAACACAAGGGTTTCTACACCGTCTCCCTCTCCCAACCCTCTTTTGGCTCCCTAACTTCTTCATTCCCCTTAGGAACCCCTATCCCAGCTGGTTACACTTCCCCTTCTGCCTCTTGAAACAGCCCCTCCAACCTTCTACCACCATAGATCTATTGCCTCCTTCCCTCTTATCCACAACCACAAAACTACTCTTTTTCTCTACCACAAATCCAAAATGCCTGCCCTTTCCCTCCCTACTATAGCACCGCTAGCCCTCCTCTCACACCTCAGACCTCATACACCATTCCATCCACCACAGCCACCACATTATCGAAAACCCTTACCCCACCATTAAACAACTACGGGAGAGAGAGAGAGGGGGAGAGAGAGAGAGAGAGGGGGGGCCATACGTTTGTGTGTTTTGCAAGAGAGGGATGAGACGAAAACTGGAGCACCAAAAAAAAAAAAAGATGGGGGAGAATCAATAGGGTTTAGGGATGGCAATGGAGGGCAATGGGGTGGTTATTAATTCCACATCCCCATTCTCCTATAATTATTTTTACTTATTCCCCATTCCCCATCCTCTATGGATACTACCCTCCCTATCCCCTAATCGGTTTGGATTTTCCCCAACCCAACTTGACCCTATTTTTTTTTTTTTTTTATAACCAAAGCTAAATATACATTTAATTTAATTTTTTTTGACTTAACAACAAAATCAAATACACATTAATTAATTAATTAAGAAGTTCGTTTTAAAGTAATCGAATATATAATTTTAAGACAATCAAATAAGTTTTTAGTGATTGAAAAAAAAATAAAAAATTATATAATTGTTTTCATCTGATGGTGCCACATCAGGCCACATCATAACATTTTAAAGACAATAAAAGAAAAAACAAAATCTTACAAGAATCATGTGAAAGGGAGATTTAATATTAAATTAAATCAATAACTCAAATGTAATCAAGCCCAAATTTTTTACAAATTTTTCAATCAAATTTCATTGACATTTACATTTACAACACACTAATTCAACTAAAAGCAAAAGAAATAAAAAAATAAAAATAAAAAAACAAAAGTTAAAAGCAACAAAAATTCCAATTCAACAATGCACATTCAACAAAAATTCCAATTCAACACTCCAATAGTAGTAGCAACACTCCAGCAACAACAGCATTTCATCAAGGCTAATCTGTGCATAAGCCCTGTCAAGATCTGTCTGCACCAAATCTATACTATTAACATGATAAGGCAGCACTCCCACTTGGTGGTGAAGCATGTTTTTGAAGCTCCGTCACATTTTGTATTCCCAAAAAAGTCCAAAAAAATATATTAATTCATTGTCTGATTTCTTTTTTTTCTTTTCAAACCACTTAGGATGAATATGTAACTTGATTGATAGATGGAATTATATCACTAACCATCAAGTCTCTACCTTTTTTATCTCTCCACTTCCAGTCTCACTATGTATTTAACTCATTATCTCTCTTCTCACACTCTCATACGGTTAGGATTATTTTTTAATTATAGTATATAAAAACCCAGAATTATAAAAACCAAAAATAGATAAAATCATGCTCACAATGCAAGAGATTCTCCTAGTATAGAATAGATTCTCCTACTAACAAAATGACTGAACGGAACATAAAGACATTTTATATTCAAGTTCTAAACATCAGAAAAAAAATTCCAAAAAATATACCTCATTTAAGTTAAGGTGAAAAACACATCCTCTATCATTCATCTTAACTAGATCAAATCAGTGATGCCATCTAAATGTTCCAACTCAAATCTGACTTGGTGTACCAGAAAAATTAGAATTAAGCAAAGACATTTCACAAAGACAAATGAAGGAAAGATAATAGTAATAGTAATTCTCATTCTAGACTAGATAAGTGATGATATATATAATGTCTCCCTCACATTTTGGCCATGTTTGATTGGTTAGTCATTTACTAATGAACTCTTCAAAATAAATCAAAAACCCTTGTTCTAATGATAATAGTAATAGTACATCACTAATGCTGAGCTGCTGTTTATTACATTATGAGAAAGGGTTCATATGTTAATGGAACAAGTTCTAAATGTCTCAAAAATAGTTGATACAACCATCAGGCACAGTGTTATCCAATGCAAGTACCTCCGAACCAACCATACGGATACTGGAATTCTGAATATTAGTGTCTCAATTGAAAACTATGTTCCTGATAGTGTTTACACCTAACATAGCAAAAGAACTTTTAAAAAAAATTAAAAATAAAATAAAAAATAAAAAAACTAACTGAATGAGAATGTGGCTAAATCAATTACATGTCTACAATCTTGGGAAAAAAATACCCTCCCAACTCTCATTATGATTTGAAATCTGCAGTAAAAAAGGTTCTCTTTGAACAAAAGACAATGAAAGAAAATGAAAATGACATGCTTCTGGAAAGATGAGAACAACTTGTCTGATATTAAAGATTGGGATGAACTGTCTCAGCCATGTAGAACTTTGTGGTTGTAATTGTTATTGCTTTGTCCATATAGTAATGGCCATTTTATTAATGAAAAAGATGATGGCAAAAGTATAGATGCAAGGAGCAATACCCATTCTGATTATTTGGACTCTACAAAGGCAGTGAATCGAAATGTAACTGAACCGAGCAACTGATTCACCCAAAGAAAAGGGATAGGAAACTTGTATATATATACAGGTATATACATATAGATTTTTGTGCTACATCAGTTGAAAATCAAAGTAAACGCCATGAAAAAAAGCCCTCTTAAGATGGGGGAAAAAAAAAAACCCATCAAAAAATCAAATCCAAAGATTAAAAATTGAAAGCCCTCAAAATTCAAGCATCTACCTATAAATTAAATGACTAATTACTATTCTAACAATTAGCAAAACCAGATAAAGCCCTTTTGTTTACAAGTCGCAAGAAGCTAAGTACCAATTCAATTAGATAGCAAATCAATCAAAACCCATCAAAATTAACCAAAACCCATTAAAATTAAACAACCAAAACCACAAAATTCAACAAAGCCACACGACGATTAAGCGTGGTAGGGTCATGCACAGACTAGAACACATCAAGCAAGGTCTCATAGCTACACTCCTTGGGATCATCTTGAACCCTAATGACCTCCGAGTGGTTCAGTAGTCCCAACACACGCGTCGTTATAAGAGGGGTCGTGAATAGCCAGAGAACAAGAGAGAACGAGAGAGAGAGAGAGAGAGAGAGAAACGAGAGAGAGAGAACTCACCAATCTGGAGAATTGTGTTAAGCGCCAGTGAGATCGCCGGAGAATGATAGATTTCACCACGCTGGAACTCTGATCTGGAGTGGGAGTGAGAGAGTGAGAAATCAAATGAGCAGTATGTGAAGTGGAAGTGAGAAATCTGAAGCCGTGTCAAAACATATGGAGAAAGGAGCAGTATCCATTTCTCGACCCATTCCCCGATGGATAATTAAGGTAGTGTTTGGTAGAGTTTTGTAAATGTGATTTGAGAGTATGAGTTATATTTTGAGTTTGTGTGTTGTGGAATTATAATTTGAGTGTAGAAAATTTGTTTGGTAAAGAGTTTTGAAAATAGTTTTGGAAAAGAGGTTTGATTTGAGTGGGGAATTGTTGATGTGACATTTGATATGTGATACAAAAATTTATAACTCATAACTAAACATACAACTTAAAATTATTTTAAAACACATAAAAAATTTAAAAAATTTCAGAAAATATTTTTCCTGATTATATAAATCAATTGCAAAAAAAAAAAAATTCATTTGTTTGGACGGTGGCAAATCAGCCCACGGACATCCTCCGCCCTCTGCATCACAGAATGGTATGACATATAGACAGAGCTCTTGACAGAACTCTCGGCAGAGTTTTGGAATTAGTTTTCAACACTCTTACCAAACACCATGCTCAAACTAAAGTGTTGAAAATTAATTTCAGAGCACAAACAAACAGAGCCTAAAATTAGATCACCGACTGACTCGATGGATAGAAAAATAGGGAAACCACGTATTTCGGGTAGGGTATCCATGGGTAGCCATTGGGTATGATTTTTGTTGCCATTCCTAATAGGGTTCCTCTTTTTTATTACCGCCAAATTTCAAAGTTCCCCCCTTCAAGATTGGTTAGTGATAAAATAATTTTGTCATTAAAAATTTTAACATATTAAAATTATTGACCATAAAAATATATTTCTCATTAAATAGTTTTAAAATATTTAAAATTAATTTTTTTTAAAAATATTTAAAATTACTGATGACAAAAATATATTCCTCACTGATAATTTTATAATTGGTGACAACTTTTTTCCTTACTAAAAATCTCAAAATTTTGACACCACCCAAAAAAAATTAGAGAAAAAATCTTTGGTGACGAAATTTAATTTTTCTTCACCTAAAAATAAGTATTTATTAAATTTCATTACCTATTATTTTTACTTTTTATTATATGTGACAAAATTTTATAATTCGTCACGGATTATTCTTATTTAGTGACGAAATATTTTTTTCACTACTTTTCGTCACCATAGGTTTAGAGAGTTAATTAACTTGTGCTTTTGTTTTGAGAGAGAGAGAGAGAGGGGAGAGAAAAATTGATAAACAAAAAAAAGGGGGAAAAAAAGTTAGTAGTCTATTTTTTCCATTACCACCCAATATGTTAAAATTTTTCCTCCAAAATTGGTGACAAAATAATTTCCTCACTAAAATGTCTCCAAATATTAAAAATTATTAATGACAAAAATATATTTCTCACCAAATGGTCTTAAAACATTTAAAATCAAGTTTCTCATAAAAAAATATATATATACAAAATTATTGGTGACGAAAATGTATTCCTCGCTAATAATTTTATAATTGGTGATAAATTTTTTTCTCACCAAAAGTCCAAAATTTTGGTGCCACTCAAAAAATATTAGCGGAAAAACTTTCGGTGACGAAACTTAATTTTTCCTCACCTAAAAAGAAGTATTTGTTGACAAAAATAAATTTTGTCACCTATTATTTTTATTTTTTTATTATATGTGACAAAATTTTATAATTCGTCACAGATTATTCTTATTTAGTGACAAAATTTATTTTCTTCACTACTTTTCGTCACCATAGATTACTTTTGTTGTAGTGGGATGGATCTTAATGAAACATGTTTCGTTGATTAACTATGGAAAACTAACAATGACACTATAGAAATGCTAGCTAGTTTTAAGATGAATAAGTGGTTTTCCATTGCTAATGAATTGCGATCTTGGATTGGCTAAAGCTCCCTCTTGAAATAGAGTTCGTGAGAACTGTAAAGTAGTGGTATTTGTGGTCATTTTAATACTTGTCTCCTCCAACCTTGACTCACGTCAAAAATAGTTGTCCAGGAATATAGAGGACATTCTACAGTAAATTATTGCAAAAAATTTTAAACAAGGATTGTCTTCTCATCTCCTTACAAGTTGAAAGTCTACTAAAGATAGAAAGAGATTCAATTTCAAGAGTAACACACTAAAAATCTAGCTATTTATGTTTTGAAACGCATGTAAGTAGGCTTTCCTGTTGAATAGTTTGTTTAAAAAAATTTAGAAAATCTTGAGCATTGTGTATTCATCATTTATATTGTTAGGTCTTCATCTTTACACTTTTGTTCTTTTCTCATCTTCGTTTCCTCCCCCTTGTGATTTAATGTGCCTTGACCACCCAAAAATCAAGTTGTATGATCCACAAATGTTTTCTTAATTTTTTATAAATATTGATTTATTGTGGCTTGCTACAAGAACTACAAAAACATAGAAACCCTGATATAGTCATGGCTTTAGTTGGTAACAAAGCCGATCTTCAAGAGCAACGAGATGTACCAGTTCAAGTGAGTGGCAGACTTGAGTACTGGACGTTACTTACATAAGCTTTTCCTTTGTATTTACAAATCAAGATTTAGTTCGCTAACTTGACACATTCATTTATTTATATATTTTCCCTTGAAGGATGGCGTTGACTTTGCTGAGAAGAATGGAATGTTTTTTATTGAGACATCTACAAAGACAACGGATAATATAAATCAGCTATTTGAGGTATGTTCAGAACACAAAATATTTGATTTTTTGCCGATCAATTAATGAAAGGAAAACCACTACCTCTCTATGGGGGTGTTTGGGAAGAAAAAAAGTAGCCTAGTTTAGGTTAAAATTCACAAAAAGATAAAATAGGCTAAAATAGCTAATAAGACAAAATATCACATCAAATCCATAATCATTTTACTTTTTCTCTCACAAACATCACATCCAACCATAAAAAAATCCAATCATCTTCCCAAACACAAAAATTTTAACCTACTAAAATAGTCAAAAACTAAAATAGCCTACTAAAATAGCAACTTCCCAAACGAAGCCTATGAAAGGCTACCCATATCTATAATTAGAAGGTAAACATACCATTGTATTTGACCATGTATATCATTTATTATCATTTATAGTTTTGAAAAAAATAAAAAATAAAAATAAATATTGATTTGAACAACATATTTTAGTAAACTTCAAAAATAAAAAAAACTTACAATACTAAATGTTAACATTATTAGTTCTTGTCTTCCTGTGTAACAAACTGTTTTTGTTTTAGGAAACTTATGTTATACAATGTGTTGTTATTAGGGCTTTCCTAAATCGTTGGGTTGGGACTTTGTTGAATTGTCTCGAGTATTTATTTTCATGACTTAACATTCTAGTTGTTTCCTTCTGGATGCCCCTTTCTCATGCATTTAGTACTATGATAATTTAAATCAATTATATGTATTTTTAAATTAGTAGTTCCTGAAGAAACTTGAATTCGAGGTGTTGAGGCTCCAAAATCACCAAACGGCGTCGGTTTAGCACGAAACTTGGCACACACGACCGCCTAGGCATGAGAGACTTGTGAGAGAAGACGGGACTCCAATCGGGTTCCTGATTTGGGAGTTAGAGCCGGATTTCACTCTAGGCCAACTAGTTCCTTAAGAAATTTGAATTCGAGATGTTGACATCCCAAAATCTCCAAATGGCGTTGGATTAGCACAAAACTTGGCACACACAACCGCCTAGGCACGAGAGACTTGTGAGAGAAGAGGGGACTCCAATCGGGTTCTCGGTTTGGGAGTTAGAGCTGGATTTCACTCTAGGCAAACTAGTTCCTTAAGAAACTTGAATTTGAGGTGTTGACGCCCCAAAATCACCAAATGGCGTCGGTTTAGCACGAAGCTTGGTATACATGACTGCCTAGGCATGAGAGACTTATGGGAGAAAACGAGACTCCAATCGGATTCCCGGTTTGGAAGTTAGAGCCGGATTTTACTCTAGGCAAACTAGTTCCTTAAGAAACTTGAATTCGAGATGTTGACGCCCCAAAATCACCAACGGGGTCGGATTAGCACGAAACGTGGTACACACGACTGCCTAGGCATGAGAGACTTGTGGAAGGAGACGGGGCTCGAATCGGCTTCCCGATTTGGGAGTTAGAGTTGGATTTCGGTCTAGGCAAATTAGTTCCTTAAGAAATTTGAATTTGAGGTGTTGACGCCCCAAAATCACTAAACGGCATCGGTTTAGCATGAAACTTGGTACACACGACTGCCTAGGCACGAGAGACTTGTGGGAGAAGACGGGACTCCAATCGGATTCTCGGTTTGGGAGTTAGAGCCGAATTTCACTTTAGGCAACCTAGTTCCTTAAGAAACTTGAATTCGAGGTGTTGACGCCCCATAATCACCAAACGACGTCAGTTTAGCACGAAACTTGGCACACACAACCGCCTAGGCACAAGAGATTTGTGGGAGAAGACGGGACTCCAATCAGGTTCCCGATTTGGGAGTTAGAGCCGAATTTCAGTCTAGGCAAACTAGTTCATTAAGAAATTTATATTGGAGGTGTTGACGCCCCAAAATTTCCAAACGGCGTCGAATTAGCACGAAACTTGGCACATACAACCACCTAGGCACGAGAGACTTGTGGGAGAAGATGGGACTCTAATCGGGTTCCCGATTTGGGAGTTAGAGTCAGATTTCACTATAGGCAAACTAGTTCTTTAAGAAACTTGAATTTGAGGTGTTGACACCCCAAAATCACCAAACAACATCGGTTTAGCACGGAACTTGGCACACACGACTGCCTAGGCACAAGAGACTTGTGGGAGAAGACGGGACTCCAATCGGGTTCCCGGTTTGGGAGTTAGAGCCGAATTTTCGTCTAGCTAAAATTATTTTCTTAATTATTTTTGTAATTATATAGTAGTTAATTTTTTTTAAATATTTTTTTGTAATTAAAATATTAACACATAATTATATTGTCATTGATTATTTGTATTTTTTGTTTTCAGATATTTCTCAAGTAGCAGTTTGCTTCTTGTGGAATCTTGACGTGTAGATTGCGATTAACTTTTTTTTTTTTTGTTACTCACGGAAGAATCATGATCGAAACTTTTGTTTTTGATTTACGTTATTTTGAATTGTGAACAACATTATGTATTTAAACATTGTATATGTATTATGCAATATTATGTAGTAGGATAATTTTGCTAATGTATTGTAATGAATGCAAGAATATTTTTATTATGGATGAATTGTTATTTTTATACTGAAATTTTATATTATTTTGTAATTATTGGTTTCTTTTTCAGTTATTTTTCATTTAATATAGGTAATTTTCATATTTTTAATAATTTCATTGCAGTTTTTTTTTTTTTTTTTTGAGACGGCACCACATTGCCGTCGCAAATAATATTGGCAGAGTTGAGACAAAAACCTTTTGCGACGGTATTCTTTGCCGTTGTAAATAATCTTTTAACGACGGCATGTCGTGTTGTCTCAAATAATTTTTTAGCGACGGCAGGTACCCCGTCGCAATAAAAACACTTTCGCGACGACATTTTTTGCTATCGCAAATAATACTTTTAGCGACGACAACACAGTGCCGTCTCAAAAATCTCAGATTTTTACATATTAATGGTGACGGCAGAATTTCGTCGCAAAAAGACAATTTTGCCATCACAAAAAAAAAGGCGCATTGTGCCGTCGCTAAAACTTTTTAGCAACGCCTTTTGTTGTGACCCCCCATTTGCCGTCGCTAAAAGTTATCTACTGTCGCAAAAAATTTTTTGAGACGGCATTTTGAGTATTTGTGACGGCATTTTGCGGTCGCAAAAAACCGAAATTTTTGTAGTTTTGCTTGTTAATACCGAAGAGAAGTCTTTGTTGGCGATTCTTGTTGTGCTCCTTGGGGGAGATTTTTTTCGAGTGCTTTTTGATGATCTGAACCGTTCAGATTGTAGGGTTCATCGAGTAGATCATCCATACAAAAAATCAAATTGATTGGATATTTGTAACCCTATAACCAAAGCACATTTGTTTCTATAAAAATTAACGATTAACGTAACTTTCATAAATTTTGAAAAACAATTGGGATCTAATCATGAGGTTATGAATAACCGATTAATTTGATTTTTTTTAGAAATAATATTATTAACGAACCTTACAACATAAATGGTTCAAATTATTAAAAAACACTCCAGAAGATCTCACAAACAAGAGAAGTAATAACTATTGTACTTTAAGGTACAACCGCCCCTATCCTGTCATTACACACATGGAGCTTCCCCCTTATCCTGTTAATACACACATGGAGCTCCTTTTAAGTCAACTCTCATTCTTGTTGTTAGCTCTATACAGCACTGGGCCTCTGTAATGTCATCGTCGACACATTTAGGTCAAGTTTAACTACTTAAAATAAGTATATATTTTTTATCTTTTTATTTTTTTTTGTTATATCATCTCTTTATTTTTTTACATTTTTTTTTATAAAAAGATAAAAAATATATTTATTTAGGTTATCCCAAACAAGAGTTTTTTTTTTTTTTCACGCCATTATACCACCATCCCATCCTTCACCTCTTCATAAATTTTGATTTATTGCTTTCTTTCCACTAATAATACCTATTCTCTTAATAAATAAATAAAAAAAAAAAAAAAAACCTTTTCGGCCGATGGGCCACTACCTACGTTCAAGTTTTATCCTAACCTATCTCAAACTCGGATTAAGGACTAGGGTGTTTTAAATGTAAGAAAATCATTCTAAAATAATCTCAATCTTCCTATCACCTCTCTCATTACTTCATTTTGACCGTGTATTTGACATAAAAATAAGAATAAATTACACTTGCCCTCGTGAGATTTAAAAAAAAAATATAGTTAGCATCTCTTGGGATATAATTATATTAATTTTTCCCAAAATTTTAATTTAAATAATATTTAAGTTATTTTTTATCAATAATTCATTAGTTATATAAATGAAAAAATATTATTATCATATTTTTTTTTTTTTACTAAAATCATCTTTATTTATTTGAGTCTCTACCCACCACTGGTATTAGTTTTGATCGTTTTAATCATACTAAAAAGGAGGTTAGTGTAATTATATAAAAAAAAAATAAAAAAATGAAACCAACTGTATTTTCTCCAAATTCAAAAAAAAAATGAGTATAATTTATCCTAAAAATAATTATTAAGTTAATTGAGTAATAGATTATGTTAATTTGACTTAAAAATTTAACAAATTTCATAAATATGCTTAAATTTTAACTTGTTTAATTTGCTTTAATCAAATTGAACTGAAATGATGATTTTTTTCATAGTACATGTAATCAAATAATAAATCAATCAAGTTTAGTTTAAAATTTAACTAGTTTGATATTGATGTCAAATGAATTTTTAACGAAACAAGTATACCACTATAAAAGATATTAAACTCATCTTTATAAGAGTTATAAATTGGAGACCTCATATCTTAGAAGATACTACACAACCATTAAGTCAAATAATATTGAGTAATTTTATTTACACACTGCAAAAGCTCTCAATACACATTATTTGTATTATTTGAATATCATTTCCAAAAACACCAATTGAGAAACGAAACTAAGGGCTGATTTGGCATGTTTAAAAAAAGTTAAAAAGTCAAAAAGTCACTATCTTATTTAAGTCACATCACCTTTCTAACACATCACTTCAAATCCAATCCATATTTTATAAAAAGTAAAAAAATACACTTATTTAGATCATCCCAAACAACCCCCTAAATTGTTCCAACATAAATATTGTTGGTTGATATCTAAAAATTGATGTTTGAACATTTAATTTTGGAAAGAGTGATTTTTAACTAAAAAGCTAAAAAATTGCAACAAATTATGAAGTCATTCTCTATATTTTTTATACATCCTTTTATAAAAATAAAATAAAAAATTATTAAAAAAATTAATAGGTTGTTTGGCAACAATCTAAAAAAATATATGTATGGGGGCGAAATATCCTTTGCTCTCAAATGCGCCTCGAGCGTCAAGCTTATCAAGGTCTGTCTCAGAACATAAAAAGTGAAATTGCCTCGTGTAGTCTTGGAATGCCCTCACGCGATCAAGTCAGGTCACTTGAAGAAGAAGACAATGAAGAGAGGAGGTTTGTAAAATGAATTCACCGATAAAAGAACGCTTCGCTTCCTCTATATATCTAGGTCACTCTGTGTCTCAGATTTCTTGGCCTTACCCTCTTCCTTCCTTAGGGCAGGGGCCTCAGGCCACCTGCGTTACACGTAAAGGTTTGTCCTCCTCCAAATGCGATCGCAGATTGAAACCATAATATGTCGACCATCTTATCTCGATCAGCGGTATCATTCAACCATCTTATCCTCCAGAAGCAAAATGTCATCCGATTGATGACGAATTTCGATTTTTCGGTGAAGCTCTACTCACCACAAGAATCATTTCCATTATGATTTTTAAAATACAATACTTAAACGACCTTAAGCAATACCAACTGTAATCGTTCTGCTTTCGTCCGGGTAAATTGACGTTATTTCTTGCTCTACGATCTTGCTGATGGAAATCTTCCCTCACAATATACTAATTGTTGTTTTAATCTATCTAAGTTATATCAACTTTTATTTGGGTCACATCTTTTTTCTATCATATTATATTTTTTTTATGAAAAATAAAAATTACTAATAACTTATTCTTAAACAATTCCTAATTTTCAAACGAGGCAAAAATATGGTATACTCTCACCGTCTTAAAAAATTAATCTTTTATTCTATTATTTATTATTTTAAAATATTAGTTTATTTTAAAAAATCAAAGATTAAAATAATATGAATTTTTTATTTTATTATTTTTTAAAATTTATTAACAATGCAAAATGTATAATTATGAAAATTAATATTTTAAAATAAATATACTATCAAAAAATAATTTAAAAAAATTAATATTTTTAAAATATAATAATTAAACTATAAAAAAAATAAAAATAAAAAGTTTGATTTTCCCAAATTGACTAATATTTTACGATCTCGAGGGAGTAGATTTAATGGTGGATTTTACATGTTTTGTCCATATAAAATAAGGAGCAGGTAGGATAACCGTACGAACCGCATGAAAAAACCAAGACCGAAAGTCAAAATTGGCGGTGTTCTTCTCTTTGTCGATCTTCAAGAGCTTCTCAAACTGAAAGAAGACTCGTCAGCCTCCTTCTCTGATTTCTCTTTCTCTCTCTCTCTCTCTCTCTCTCCTCTTAGATTTTCAAGGATTCCCTGTTTTGGTCCAATTCTAGTGGCGGCTACTATTCAACTCAAACAACAATCCAACCTCACAAACAAACAGTGATGTGAAAGCTGTGTTTTTGCACAAAAATATTAACCCAGTATTGCCCCTGAATGCCTTGCTTTGCTCCTCCTTTCATCATCCACTGTAAGTTTTTTTCAATTCTCCAACAAAAAAAAAAAAAAAAAAAAAAAAAAAAAAAAGAACTTTGAAAGTGTTGAGTTTCAATTTCAGTTCTGCTAATCAAAGGGCATTTTCTCTTTTTATTTACAACATCATTATAGATTTGGGTTTGGATATATAAGTGATGGCATGAATCTCTTGCTAGCTTAATCTCAAGTTTTAATTTGATTTTGATGAAATAAAATAAAATAAAATGAAAATTAATTTGTGGGTGTGCTGGATTTAAATACATCTTTTACATATGATTATAGTTTAACAAGTCAAAGCTAGATATAAGTAATCTCAGTTGAGTAAGTGATTTTCTTTATACATCTGCTAGTGAACTGGGGTCTGATTCATTGACACCACAGAAGAGTTGGCATTGAAACCTGGTTTATATAATTGTGTGATCTTGAGAATTGTGGAGAGTCCAAAATGGAGGATATCAGTCCGAGGACTGATACTTCAACCGATGGCGATACTGATGACAAGAATTTGAGGGTGATTCCTCCAACCCTTTTTGTTTGAGTTATTTATGTTTTTCATTCTTTATGGGTCTTTTGATGTTGTATGCTGATAATTGACATTTGTGGGTACAGTTTCAAAGTGATCAATCTCAAGCCATTGTTACTTCTGATGCCAGCGACAAGTCAAGGGATCAAAAGGTTAAATTAGTTTGATTGAATTATATGTTTGACATTTGATTTGATTCTATTTCTTCTTTTTGATTTGTTTGCTTGACTATTAATTATGCAGACACTTCGTAGGCTTGCTCAAAATCGCGAAGCTGCAAGAAAGAGCCGTCTAAGGAAAAAAGTAGGCTCCCTGGACACTTGGATTATTTTCTTCTCATTATCTTCTTGTTCTTCTTTTTCTTGTAGGCAGATCACACTTTCTTTGAAATGTTGTCAAATTTCATTCTCCAACGAAACTTCCTTGATTGGTGATTACGCACATAATGTGTGTTATTTTGACATTAAAGAACCTGATACGACATCAAGAAAAATGTGGACGTGTTGATATGTAAGGGCAGAGCGAAATTTATCCTGACATTTACAACATACTATGAATTTGTTGCATTCAATTTCCCGAGAAGACGACCAACATAATAACCACTCTAGGGTTTCCATAAGCTATCTCAATATATATTCATCCAGAAGTAATTGTTCCTTTACACAATCCCATATATTTATATATGTAGATGGCTTTCCATAACAAGTAAAGAAATTAGAAAAAAAAACAAAAACAGGAAATAAATAAAAATGGAAACTAAATCTTATTAATTAAATTCCTGAAATTCTGACGTCTTCTACATCACATGTCTTCATTCGCCTCTTTCCTTGATCCCCGTCATTTCTCCCTATAGTTAAAAGGACTCTCCTTCGGAAAGTAATGATTGAGATAATGCTCCAAAAGTGAGGGATCAAGTCAATGGAACTCTTCATTGGTGATCCATGTGTCATCGGTGTTAGAGTGGTTCCTTGAGCTCACAAGATAGCGATGATAACCATCATTAGACACACCGTCTTGAGTGCCCAAGACTTCATCAATCTGATCACATGAAAACTGTGGAGGTCATGGAGAATGAGGAACATAAATCGGCACTGACACAGAAGAAAATTTTGTCGGCAAACCTACCCACAAAGTGGGAGGCTCAAAAGTGTCACAGTAGGAAACCAATCCTTAACATTGAAAACATGATTAATATTCATGTGTGAAAGCAAAATATGCATTACGTCCAAGTTTATGAATGATATGAAAAGGTTCAGTGGCTTGAGCATGAAGCTTTTTGAAAGAATGTTCAAGATAATGCTTAGGGTGTACAAAAACCATAACATAGTGCCTTTCATTGAATTCTAGTATCCTATGATGCATGTCAGCAACAAATTTATAATGTTTGTTACTCATGGTAATTTTCCTTCTAATATTGGCACGTAAGTTATGAATGTGTTTGACAAATGATTCAGCAGATTCAGAGGGACGGGCATCTAGAGGCATCTAGAGGCAATTAGATAAGGTCAATTGGTTGGTGAGGGGGCATACCATGAACAATCTTAAAAGGACTTTTACCCGTAGACCAATTGACTGAACTGTTATAAGAGAACTTCGTAGTTGGTAATACTAAATGCTAGTTTCCCGGTTTGTCACCCACAATGCATTTAAGCAAATCACCCAAATTTCTGTTAACAACTCAGTGTGTATGTCAGTTTGGGGGTAAAAAGTTGAAGGAAACTTTAAAGTAGTACCAAACAATTTCCAGGGTGTCTTCAAAAAATAATTAACAAACTTGACATCTCTATTAGACACAGTGGAAGTAGCTAACTCATGTAATCTAACAACCCTCCCTGAAAAACAATTTAGCAACATGTGACGCTTCAATTGTTTTGCAAGGAATAAAGCGGGCTATCTTAGAAAACCTGTCACTACCACTAGAATAGAATCATGACATCTAGCTGTTTTAGGTAATCTAAGGACAAAATCCATGCTAAGGTCTTTCCAAGGTGAGTGTGGAACAGGCAAGCGAGAGTACAATCTAGTGTTCATTCTCTCAATTGACGCCTCATGTTCCTCGCATATGTCTTCATTCTTCCCTTTACTTAATCCCCATCATTTTTCCGCAACTAAAAAGGGCTCTCCTCTCAAGATTAATGACTTAGATAATACTCCAAAGGTACGAGATCAAGTTGACGAAACTCAATTTTGGTGATCCATTTGTCATTATTGTTAGAGCGATTCTTCCATCTCACAAGATAGTGATAATAACCACCATTAGAAGCTCTGACATTTTTTTATGTTTGATGACTTCATCAAGCTGATCATCATGAAACTAGGGAGGTCGTGGAGGACAAGAATAAAAACCTAGCAGTGACAGAAAAGAAAGTCCTCTAAGCAAACTTGACCACAGAGTGGGAGGCACAAAAGTGCCTTGATCATCAACATTGAAAACCAGACTAATTTTCATTTTTCAAGGCAAATCAAGTAAATATGCATTATTAGGTCTTGCTCTAATACCAAATGGTGTAGAACCAAGAAGACGAATGGCAGAATAACAACTTTAGGGTTTTCAAAAGATGTATTATCTCTCAGTTTTCATTCATTCAAAGTAATGGTTTCTTTTCACAATCCCATATATACATGTAGATGACTTTCCATAATCAATAAGGAAATTAGAAAAAAAGAGTAACAGGAAATAAATAAAAATGGAAACTAAGTCCTATTAATTAAGTGTCCAAAATTCTAGTCTCTTGATTGACATCTCCTGCGCTCATTACACATGTCTTCATCTTGATCCCCAACAATGTCCTTGTCAGAATATGCTACTTTTAATAAAAGTTAGTGATTCTTGACCTTTTCTGTGAGAAGGTCTCTCATCACAAACTTTTTGGAAGATATAAATTTCTAAAAGAACTTCTCATTCAAATCAGTTTATTTTTAATTTGAATAATGATGATTTCATTAATTTATTTTTGAATTGATTGATCACATTTTGATAAATTAACATATATTTTAGGGAAAGGAAATATTCAGATTCGACAGATAAAGTCTTAAAACTTTTATTTTGATCTTTAATTTGCTGTGACTTATGAGTGCTCTATATAATTAAAAGCAGAGAGCCATAATAGATAAATTTTTCATTTTTAGACTAGTGCTCTGCTTATTTAAAGAATTTAGTTTTCAATGCATAATTGCATGGAGAAGCCATTGCAAACTTTAGTGACACAAAACTAGAAGCCAAACTCGGCTACTTCTGTTCAAGCTTATGCATGTTATGAGCCTGACAAACACATACCTAAAGTGATATTTATGAATTGCATTTGTTCCAATTAATTTATTTGGCAGGCTAGCCATTTAATTATAGTTGTTTTAATGCAAGAACTTAGTCAATGTGTAACATATGATTTGGCACATATACTTTATTGTAAAAGTTGGTTGATGTGAGTTCAAATGACAGATCATCCTTTAAATAGATGGACAAAATTATCCTTATCTTTTCTATCTGAAAGAAGTAAAACACCCTAGCAGAAGCAAGGATGATACAATATTGAAATGTGACATATGTACCAAAGCTAGCTGGCATGAGCCAAGTTTAATATTTTACATCCAGAAGTGTACCCAGAATAAACTAATGTGGTTGAATTTCAACATTTCAGAGTCAATAATTTTTTTAAAATAATAATAATTTATTACTTAGTGTGTATATGTGCTTATTCTAATATTTTGAAGTTCTAAACAAAGCTTTCCTAACTGTTAAGCTTTCATATGCATTTTGTTTTTTAATTGTTGAGCAAATTCTTCGTAAACATGTTTGTTTTGTCACCTACAAAGCATGGCTGCTCCAAAAATATTGTTGTATTGAGTATTGGGTACTTATTCGATAAGGGTACTCGAAATACTTTGGGTACAACTCAGGTACGGGATGGGTACAACTCAGGTATGGGATGGGTACGTTTTGGATGCTTTTGTGTGTACTTCAGGCCATAAATGTAATTTTTCAAAAACATAAGTGTACTAAAAAATTATATTGTGCCTATTTTAAATAGGGTAAACTACCAATAGGTCCTAATAGTTGGACTTAATTCCCATCAAGTCTTATTGAAAATAAGTATCGGTAAAATTGTCGCTAAAAATAATTTTTTTGTGACAATTTTTTATATATGTCGCTAAAAATTGACAATTAGTGACTTTTTTTTGTCATGATTTTTATAGATTATCATTAAAACTTATAATTAGTGATTTTTTTTATGACAAATTTTTTCCATAGGACCTATTAGATAACAAGTCCACTTATTAGAATTTACACGTAAGTACCCCTTTTAAATATAGGGTATTTTTTTAATTATAAAAAATATTTTAAAAAAAATGTAGGGTTCCTTTTTTTTATCACTTTAAAAATACTTTATTTTTTACATGTGATTTTTTAATTCTTATATGTGATGTACTACGACAAATTATAGAAATATATTTTTTATGGACATACCGATCGGTAGCCACATCCTACATTTTTAGGTTTTGTGCATAGTTGTCAAATTGGGATTCGTATCATGAATCGAATGGCCTTCTACCGAATCGCGAATCGAATCGAATCGAATCATGAATCGTAAAGATTCGGTCATTTTTTTTAAATTACTTAAAAATATATATCTACACATTTAGATGTTAAATATCTTACGAATATGAAATATTTAGACTTATATCAATAAAAATGTTATTTTGAATGATAATCACGTGGTTTAATAGGTAAGAAGTTAACAAAGGTTCCTATGTAAGATCACAATCTTATTTTTTTTTTTTTAGATATTTTTTATTGACCGTTCTTTAATAAAGATAATAAAAAAATAGACAAATTATCAATTTTCAAAGTAACAATAATTGACAACGATATTGATATTTGGACAATAAGCATATATACCTTTTTAAGTAACAGTGAGCAAATAATAAGAAAGAATTATTTCGAATATTTTATTTTAAAACCCAAAATCTTTTATTTTAAAACCCAAAACATTTTAAAAAGGTATAACTGACCTCACATATATAATATTCAATTATATTCAATTTAATAAAACAGTAATAGATAATTCATAGTGTAACTTTAATCTTAAACATCCTTAGAAAATATAGTATGATTTTTTAAAGGGGAAAAAAAAAATGAGAAGAAAGGTTAAAAATATGTTGGATCTGACTGAATCTGATTGGATCCTATTAAAAACTCCATGATTACTAAAATAATAACAAATCATGTATATATGTCGGTTATTTTGATATTAAACGCTATTAGAAGCTATATTATGTCATTTTCACTAAAAAGATGGAGAAAAAAAGAGTTGAAAATATTTCGGACACAATAATTTCAAAAATTGCATGAATCGTAAAAAGTGAATCGAATTTTGAATCGATTGTGAATCGTGTGATTTACTAAAGATTCACTTTCAAAATAGATTCACCCATAGATTCGTATTGATTTTGCAAAAATTATGAATCGAATTGTAAATCGTAAGATTCTGGTAACAGAGGTTTTGTGGTATTGAGGTACCTACATCTCTACCCGCACCCACATCCATGCTTCCTAGTTTGTCACTCAATCTAAGTTTCACCTGATATTTTCTTTTTTTTCTTTTTTATTCTTTTTCTCTTTTTGGCTGTATAATCAATAAGATTCCCAAAGAAAGAAGGATGTACAACGCCAGATCTGTGGACAATATTAAAGGGAAGAATAAGTGTAAATGCACAGGAAAAAAGAAGAAGCATTAAAGCTCATACAAAGACATTAGACAATGGTACTCCAAAGTTATCAGCCTTCTGTTGTTATGAGAGCAGAATTGGTTGACAGATAGGAGAATTTAGATGGTATAGGGTTATTTGCCGAGAATGTCTCCTCTCAAACCAATGGGAATCAAAACTATGGAGCAGGCTCAACACATAACGGTGGAGGGCTAAGGGAGAAAACAGAGAGGATCAGTTAACCAAAACTAAATCAAGAGGTGGTACTTTCTTGCATTTGGTCCATCAAATCATAATTCTATTTATAGTCCACTCTCAATCTCTGTTTCCAAAAGGTCCCAGGTAAGATTTTGTGGTGTTTTTTTTTTTTTTTAACAGTGTTTGATGATTTGATTGTGGTTGCTCTGCTGGTTTATCACTTTATTGACACTGACCCTAGAAGCATATGAAGAGCTTCAAAGAGAGCACAGTCCAATTACCTCCTAAAGAGGGCTGATTCTTCTGTGTTGTCACAGTATTTGGTGGCTTCAAGACTAAAAGGATAGATTGTATAGGAGAAGGGCTTAAGTGCAAGAGCGGGCGTTAGAGTTGGATAGTGGAATAGAGAAATTCCCATTTGGTGAAGTGTTTAGAGTTTTATTTGGTGGAGCCAAGGGTTGAAGAGGAAGATGGTAGGTGTGGGTTTAATTCTGATTACAGTTTTACATCATGTGAGGAAGAACATGGAATTTAAAGAGCAGGGAATATGCAGTCTGGTATTAATCACAACTGTTTCTTTACACGAGTGATAAAAGTCGTGGAATTAATCCCTCAGGAAAAAATTTGTTATGGATTCTGCAAGGGTTTGGGGTCTACTAGAAAGAGAAAAATAGTGCAGGAATTCATTGACTTAAGGCTGATCCTGATATTATATTGGGCAAATTACACAAATAGTCCCTATAGTTTGAGGCTTGTATCACTTTGATCCCTAATTTTTCAATTGTGACACATTTGACCTTGAATTTTGAATCTTGTTCCAAATAAGGACAATTGAATATATAATTAGATTTTTCAAGGGTAAAATTGTCAATTTGATAAAATATAAACTAATTTGACAAAAATAAATATCAAACAAATATTTTTGAATTTTAAAAAATTATTTCTACCTACTAAAAATAAAACTATGTAAAATTGATAAATCTTTTAGACATTTATTTATTTTTTTTACCAAATTAGTTTTTATTATGTATTTGGATGATGATCATGTAAAGTTAATTTAAAAAAATTAATCATGTAATTTTTATTAATTTTACATAATTTTATCATTGGTGGATAAAAATAAATTTTAAAAAACTAAAAATATTTTTTTGACATTTATTTTTGTCAAATTAGTTTATATTTTATCAAATTGACGATTTTACCCTTGAAAAATCTAATGATATTTTCAATTGTCCTCATTTGGAATAAAATTCAAAATTCAGGGTCAAATGTGTCACAATTGAAAAGTCAAGGACCAAAATGACACAAGTCCCAAACTATAGGGACTATTAATGTAATTAACCCTATTATATTCACCCAGGAAATTAATATCAGTTGTATTGGTTGAAGAATTGTTATGGATACTTTTGAACCTAGGAAATCATTCTCCCATTCTGTAGGTGAGTTCTTGCCCAAGAAGCTGAGGCAATTCTTCAGGGGAACTTTGTCTGCTGGACATTTGTCAGACTCAGACCCTTATATGACACTCCTATCTGCTTTTTTAACACCTCTTGGACACCTGCACAATATAAGAACTACATTTGTAATTTCAAACACTTGGTTGACACTTCTCAAACAATGTCCAGCACCCTTCAAATAGGATGAGTACATCCAGAAGTTTCCAGTCTTTTCTGTGTTTATTATTGTTTTTAAGTAGAAAAAATATTTGACATCATTCAATGCTGCCACAGTTCAAGGATGTAACAATACTTTCAAATTTAGGAAAAATAATTAATTGTAAAGAAAAAAAAAAAAAAGCATAGAAGAGCGAAATAATAGTTGAATGAACAATATGTATGGATACATTATTTGTCTAGCTTTATCTTCTACATTAGAGAGGTAGAAAAAATAATAAATGCTTGTTTAATTGTTTTATGTAATTATGTTGCATATTGGTTAATAAAATTATTTTAATACGTATAGGTTAATAAAAATATCTGTATACGTATAGGTTTACCTTATTGGAGGATTTGAGTCAGTGATTGAAAAACTTTCTTTTCTCGATCTTGATTCGTTAGTCCTTGATGGCTTGCAACATTTTTTTCACTTCCGGCTTTTATACCACTTGAACTTAGTAGGAGAAGTTTAAATCCCAATTCATAGGCAGGGTTCATTCTTCCCAAAACCCCAGAGCCTCTAGCAGGCCTCCAACCCTGTCATCATCCGTGGGGATAGGCAGGAGATATGACTGGGCTAACTAGCCCTAGTGATAATGGTGTACATGATGTGTACCCAGGAGACATAACACTGCACTGTGGGCTTGTTAGCCTAGTTGCATCTCCCGTCTCATCCGGCTTTGGCAGTGACGGGATTGGTTTATTTTATTTTATTTTATCTTTATTTGTTTCTGTGAGTGTGTGTCTACGGAGAATTACCAATTTGCAATAATAATAATAATAGAAGGCTCAGTGTGTGCACAATATGCTTTCATCTTGAGGTGTTCTACCTTCATGCAATTGTTTCTTTGAAATGTCATGTCAAAGTTTTGCATAGAGTTGCATCTTGATGCATAAGTTTTGCATTTTTTAGGCTTATGTTCAACAACTAGAGAGCAGCAGAATGAAGCTTACACAACTTGAACAAGAGCTCCAACGAGCTCGTCAGCAGGTTTGATCTGACCATTTCTTGGTGTCTGTTTCTATTTCCAAAACCTTTTTTAATTTTTGTCTGTTTCTAATGTTTTGTTTTTCTTTTTCCTTTGCTGAAGGGCATCTTCATTTCAAGTTCAGGAGATCAATCTCAATCAATGAGTGGAAATGGTAATATACTATCTTCTCAGAACATTCAATCTGCTTATAGCGTGTATATGTTTTTGATGCGTTCCTAAGTGAAACCTGAAATCTTGTACTGTTTTAACTTCTGTGATGATATAGTAAAATATAGGATTATAACAATCTATTTGTGCAGTTGATGAACTCGATCTGGTGCATAATCAATTCCTTCTGACTTTATATTGGAATCTGATCCACTTATACTTTTTATTCAATAGCAATCATTATCATATTTTTTTTCCTTTGTAATATGCAAGAAACTCACACCCATGATCCAACTGGGACTTGAAGCCTGCATCTCTTGCACAATGGCCATGTTAAAAATTATCCTTATTATTGCATTCATAGAAATCGTCTGGATAAATCTGCAATTCTCCTTCACCCCTCCCTTATGAAGTTTGATTTATTATTCCCTCCTCCCCCACTTTTTTGTAAACAAAGGATGAAAATATGAAAAATGGATCAAAATCCTTTTTTTGTATTTGATATTGGATCTTTTGCCCAGTGGATTTAATGTTCGCAAACTCTCTAACAATCTGTCTTTTCAAGGATGCCACCATAGCAATAGCCCTTTAACAATCTAGAATGTGGTTCGGTCATAGTTGAGAAAGGAAATAGACGTCATATTTGTGATTGGATTAGATTTAGATGAGCTCACTGGATTAGATTTAGATGAGCTCCTTCTTGTATTGCTTTTATTGAGTTTTTTTGGCAGAGCTGACTTTTGTGTAGACAAGATTGGCTCATGTAGATTGTGCCTCCTTCCACATAAAATATTGCCAACTCAAAGATCTAGCATGTGTAAGGACCAGCTGACTGAGCGATAATATGATTTTACATGTCTTATTTTTAGACAATCTTATATTTTTCTTTTTCTGATGGAACTATTGTGCTTTTTGGTTTATTAAGGATGAATGTGCAGGACAACTGTTACATAATAGAAAACTGACATTGTAGATAGGAATGTGTATGTTGGGTTGGGATGCCAAGAGGTGGGTAGAGTGAGGGCACCCGTAATGCTACCTAACCCCATCCTGACCTTGCCCTTATTTTAAACATTTCCCATTCCTAATTAAGAAGAGGCAAGTGCTTGAACTAGTTGCTTGACAAAGTATGTTTCTCCTGAGCACCCATGCAATGGGTAAGTTTGGTAATGCTAAACTTCTTTTCTTAGGTTGGGTTTGACAATTGCTTTTTCAGTAGAGATTTTTTTTTTTTTTTTTTTTTTTTTTTTAAATGCTAAAGTTATTGCTAAAAAAGGTAATGCGTTTGGCAAATACTAAAAAAGCTACCTTCTTTTTAAAAATTATTTAAGTTGATGTCATTTTTCTGCCCTTTTTTTTGTCTATAGTGATTCTTTTAAGATTTTTCGTTTTGTTAATTTTAATCTTTACTGTTTAGATCCTTTAGAAGGACTTGAAAAGTTTGAAAAAAAATGAACTCAAATTTTAAATTTCACTAAAGACTTTTTTTTTTTGGTTGTTGTGTGCCTTTTTAAGCAGTTGCCAAACAGAGATGAATCTTGATTAAAAAGTTGTTTTTTTAACAAATGTCAGCTGAAAAAGCAGTGGCCAAATGGTCAAGATTGTTTTGGTTAAAATGCCAAAAAGTGGCTAAAAAAGTCGTAGCCAGACAGGGTCTTGAAGTGACAATGTTACACAATCTTCGATCTTGGCTTGTTCTGTTAGGGGTTGATACAATCTTGAAGGAGTAGTGATGCGAGCAGACCACACCAAATTTTGGCATTACATTTTTATAAGTTTATGGTTAGTAGCCTCTTTAGTTTCCTAGTTTAATTGAGTCTTATTATGAGTCTTTGCTTTTCAAATTATATTAGGATTTAGTTTTCCAATTTGATTAGCACTAGTGGTCTATAAATATTAGGTTTTCACATTGAAGATTTTAGCTTTGTATTAATAATATTGAGTGTTAAGGATGTGACCGTTGTGATTAGAGAACACAGATGTCGTCCTTGTATTCTTCCTCTCCCCTTTCTTTCTTTCTTTCTTTCTCCCTCCCTCCCCGTTCTACATCAATTTGGCATTAGTCTTACCTTGATTGATTGACAAACCCTCTTCATTGTGACCCTAGCTTGTAGAAGACGACAAAACTTGTCAACTCCCGTCACTGGAAAACCCTTCTCTGTCATGAGCTGTTGCATCACTTTTTGAGCTTGTTCGAACTAATCAGCAATAGGGAGGTCCCCAATTTTGTTGTGTTTCATCTCATTGCGGTGTCACTGCCTTGCACCATGGCCATCGCAATCTATCCCTGTCGAGGAGATCTCTGTTGGAATACATAATATTATATATTTTGGAGATCCCGTGATTTCTATAAATTACAGTTATTTAGGGATTTAATTTTTGAGATTTGATTGTGTAATTATTTAATTCTTTTTTCTTTTGTATCATTGATTATAAATAGACATGGTCTCACCCAAATTAGGGTAAGCCAATATTGTTCAACTTTCTTCTTGGTATCAGAGCCAAAGAAACCCTAGTCGCACCTACCCATTACCACCGCCAGCCTCTCCTCCCTTTTCTAGTAGCTGACTCACCTTACACCACCCGAAACCCTTTCTCTCTCCCTCGACAGTCCTTTCTAGTCACTGTCGGGGTTCCTACAATAGTCGACCAGGCTCTGTCTTGGTTCTGTGCAGTTCGGCATCCTTCTAGGGTGGTCCGAGCTGGTTTCTAACCCTTTTAGGGTTGTGTGTTGCTAATGTGATAAGCAACCTGTGTGTGTTCCTTATTACTTGGGCTACCGGTTTGTTCGGTAGCATCTCTTTTGTGTGACGTCGTTACTTCAAATTCGTGGTGTTTCAGAATGTCTGACTTTGTTACACCAACCCAGAGCATTATACCTCGTTCAGATGTTTCCCTTGCTTCCATGTTTTGGTTCATCGGATCACTAGTGTGTTGCTTAAAGGTCGCAACTTTGTTGCTTGGAGTTGGTCTATATGTCTCTATCTTGGGGGTAGAGGCGAATCTGGATGGCTTCTGGAAACCGAGACACAACCTCTCGCTAATGATCCTAAGCGGGTTCAATGGGATATTGACAATTGCACCTTACTTGGTTGGATGTTCAACTCTATGGAAGAACGCATCTATAACATGTTCATGTATTGTGATACAGTTCCTCGGTTGTGGAGTGCTCTTACCCAGATGAACACACATGCCCATAATGATGCTAGGATTTTCGAACCCTATCAGGATATTTCTCATGCCTTTGAGGAAGCTTTGGGTTTTACTGTTGTCGAATTTTTTGGGTACCTTTAGTCTCGCTAGGAGGAGTTAGCACAGTATGAGCCATTGAGTGATTTTCCAGCTGTTGTCGCTTCTATTGTGTCTGCTCGTCTTGCTGGCCAGCACACCTATCAATTTTTGATGGGTTTAAAACCTGAATTTGAGTATCTTCGTATTCAAATTTTGAACACATTACCTATGCCATCCTTATATGAGGCTTTTGCTACTATTGGCAGCGAGGAGCGTCGTCGTCGATTGATTCAACCGGTGGCTCCGCTTCCTTCCTCCATTCCTGCTTCACCTTCAGTTTTAGATCAAATTGCTCTTGCTGCCAAGTTTAGTTCTTGTGCTTCTAGTAGCAAGGTTATTTGCCACCATTGTGGCGTAGTTGGTCATGTCCAAGCACGGTGCTTCAAGTTTCATCTTGAGTTGAAGCAACGCTTTGCAAGGACACGCCCTTTAGGTCCTCCCCATACTACTGTTATTGCTGACACATCTAGTACTCCTCAGTCGATTCATTCTGTTGATCTTTATTAGCTTCAATCTCAAATTGGTCGCCTTCATGAGCAACTTGGTTTATTCACTATCATATCTCCAAGTGTCCCTTCCACTGCCACACTAGCTACAGGTACTGACCGGTGAGTTTTCTTGTTTATCCTCTCCTGTCTCTACTACCACTCAGACTGTATGTCTTGCTGATGGGTCTATTTCACATGTCCAACATGAGGGTGATGTGTCCTTGTCGTCTGATCTTACACTTTTGTCTTACATGTGCCCCGTTTTGCTTATAATCTTCTCTCCGTTAGTCACCTTGCTAAAAACCTCGATTGTGTTGTTATTTTCTTACCTACTCATTGCTTATTACAGGACCTGACTTTGAAGAAGATTTTTGGCAGAGGGTTTGAGTGTGACGGGATATACTACTTCGGGGACCCAACACCTTTCCATCCTACCACTTCTGGCTTGCAAGCAACTGTGTTACCTGAGTTGTCTTTCTATGTGTTTTCTTTTTAGACTTTAGCCTTGTAGTATGCTCGCTTAGGACATGCAAATTTTAATTATTTATGTTTACTTTTTCCGTCACTTAATAATGCTTGCAAGGATTATCAGTTTCATTGTGGTGTTTGTGAACTGTCTAAACATACTTGTACTTCTTATATTCCTCGCATGTATCTCACCTCCTGTATGTTTGACCTTATTTACTCTGATATTTGGGGTCCTTCTCCTCTTTTGGCTTTTTTTGGGCGTCGCTATTATGTGACTTTCATAGATGACCATTCGAGATATATTTGGGTTTATTTGCTTAAAAAGAAGTATGATGTGCTTCCACTTTTTATTCAATTTCTACAAATGATCCAAACCCAATTGCACAATGTTGTATGCAATATTCATTCTGATAATGGGGGGGAAGTACATCTCTGATGCATTTCGCTCCCAACTTAATCAGCATGAAATTTTGCAGCAACTCACTTGTTCTTACACCCTTGAATAAAATGGGATTGCTGAACGTAAAACCGTCATATTATGTCTGTTGTCCGGTGTCTTCTTTGTGGGATGAATGTCCCTAAATCCTACTGGCATATGGCTGTGTTTACTGCTGTTTACCTCATTAATCGAACACCTAATTGGATTCTTCACAAGTTGGCCCCTTTTCAATTACTTTGTCCAGATACCGTGTTATTTCCTCTTGTGCCTCGTGTGTTTGGTTGTACTTGTTTTGTTTAGGATTGTAGTCCTACTCGGACCAAGTTAGATAACAAGTTTCTTAAATGCATCTTCTTAGGCTATTCAGCTCTCTCTAAAGGCTATAGGTGCTATGATCTGTTGTCTCGTTTTTATCATTCTATGGATGTCACATTTTGCGAAGATATGTCATTATTTGGTTCTAACCCTGTGTTTTAGGATTCTGCCTCGAGTGCACCGCCTCTTGCTGTGTCACCGAGTGCTCACCCTGTTCCTATCATTGATTCATTTGCTCCTTCATCATCGCCTGTATTTGCAACTGCCAGTCCTCTGTCATTACATACTCTTGTTGCCCTCATGCTCCGCCCCCTCCAGCATCTTCTTCGCCCTCAAGCCCAGGTACTCCCTCTACTATTCACTTCCCAGCTCCTTTCCGTTATCCAACCTGTGAACACCGTCCCCCTAATCGGTTTAGTTGGTTTAGTAGTACTAATCACCCTATTTCTCAATTTTTTTTGTTATGATGCCCTTTTAGCTTCTCATTGGTCTTTTCTTGGCAAGCTTGAGTTGGTCTCTATCTCGCGGTCTGTGTCTGAGGCTCTCCAGAATCCCCAATGGGTTGCAGCTCTGCAAACTAAAATGGTTGCTTTGGAGCGTAATCACACTTGGGATCTTGTCTCTTTACCTTCTGGTGAGACGACTGTTGGGTGCAAGTGCGTTTTTACTGTCAAATACTTCGCTGATGGTACTGTGGACCAATATAAGGCTCATGTTATTGCTAAGGGCTTTACCCAGGTTCCTGGCAAGGATTTTGGAGTTACGTTTGCACCAGTTGCTAAATTGACCACTGTTCGTTTGCTTATTTCCTTGGTTGCCTCTTCTTCTTGGCTCTTTCATCAACTTGCTGTCAAGAATGCTTTTCTACATAGAGACTTAACTTGAGACGATCTACATAGATCCTCCACCCGGGTTTCGGGTTGAAGGTGAGTATGTTAGCAAGGTCTGTCGTCTGCGTAAGTCTCTCTATGGCTTGAAGCAATCTCCTCATGCATGGTTCCACCATTTCAACTCTGTTATCCTATCCATGGTTTTATTCAATGTCACTCCAACCATACATGCTTTATTCATCGTCAGCCAATGGTCGATGTATTATTTTGTTGGTCTATGTGGATGATATCATCCTTACAAGAGATAACTCCATTGGTATTGCTAAGGTAAAACAGGAGCTTAGTCAAGTATTTGACATCAAGGACTTGGGTCCTCTCAAATATTTCTTGGGGATTGAAGTAACTCGTTCTCGTAGTGGGATATCATTGTCCCAACGGAAGTATACTTTGAATCTTCTTCGGGACACTAGTATGATGGGGTACAAGCCTACATCTACTCCTATGGATCCAAATCTGAAACTTTCGGCGGAGTCTGGTGAGTTGCTTTTTGATCCATCTCACTACCAGAGATTGATAGGATGTTTGATCTATTTGACTAATACATGACCATATTTGACATTTGTTGCGAGTGTGGTTAGTCAGTTTATGTATTCACCTCGTACTGCTCACCTTGATGTTGTGCACCACATCTTGAGATATCTCAAGTCATGTCCAGGTTTGGATTTATTCTTCAGTAGTGGAATTTAGACAGGATTGTCTTGTTTTATTGATGCAGACTATGCAGGTTCATTGACTAACAGACGTTTCACTTTTGGGGTATGCATTTTCCTTGGTACCCATCTTCCGTCATGCAAAAGCAAAAAACAAGTGGTTGTTTCTTGATCATCTGCTGAAGCTGAGTACCGAGTCATGGTTCATGGGACATGTGAGTTACTATGGCTTCGGTCCATTCTTACTGAGTTAGGCTTTGAGGAGAATAAGTCCTCCAAGCTATTTTGTGACAATAAGTCTGCCATCTTACTTGGCTCTGACTCGGTACTTCATGAGCGTACTAAGCATATTGAAGTTGATATTTATTTCATTTGGGAAAAGGTTTGAGTTGGCATTGAATGTCCCTCATTTGTTCCATCTTCTGATCAGACTGCCGACATTTTCACCAAATCTGTCCGACCATCCCTACTTCGATCTTCAATTGACAAGCTGGGTTTGGTTGACATCTTTGATCCAGCTTGAGGGAGAGTGTTGGAATACATAATATTGTATATTTAGGAGATCCTGTGATTTCTATAAATTGCGGTTATTTAGGGATTTGATTTTTAAGATTTGATTGTGTAATTATTTAATTCCTTTTTCCTGTGTATCATTGATTATAAATAGACATGGTCTCACCCAAATTAAGGTAAGTTAATATTGTACAACTTTCTTCTATCTCTGTATGTGATCCATCGTCGTTGTACATTGATCTTTAGTTGCCTGAGGAAGTCGCTATAGATCGCTAAATCAAGGATTATATTGACCATTAGCTTGACCCATCACACAAGAAATTGACCCATCTTCTTGAGCCGTTGAGTCTTGACCCAACCCATGAGCAAAGCCTCAACCCATCCAACTTTTAGAACCTTAACTTAAACCTATGTTACCTAGAACATGGATCGTTCCGGTACATGGAACAAGAACAGGAATGGGAATGTGGTATGCTATATGCTCTAAAATGTGATACGATAAGAGTAGATTTATATATATTACACTTAAGAATTTAAGGTATTCCAATGAAAATCATGATCCATTTTTTTATTTTTTTATCTTGTCAAAACTCAAGTCACCTAAGATTTTAGTTCATATATTTGATTTTTTTTCTCCTAAGGTAACATTTAAAGAAATATATTGGAAAAAACTTTTGGGATCACTTCGGATCACTAAATTTACCGTTTTGGAACAACAGTGTACCATGTTTCGGAACATGTGTATCAATACGTAAATCGCTAGGGTATTAGTGTTTTCTAGTAACATAGACTTAAACCAACTCACTTAACCAAGATTTGGTCCATCCCATCTTACTATTCAACAGTACCGAAAAAGCCCAAAACCCTTTTTATAATAATCCTTGATCCAGCCCATATCCACTTAGACCAGCCCAAACTTCCAATTGAAACCATTCCAGCCATTCTAAATCAAGTCAACCTAGTTCAACATACTAATTTAAGTCAAACCCTTCCAGCTTTTTAAAAAACTCTTACCATGATGACCAATTCTGAATGAATTAGAGGTTGAAGTCCTTGCTTAAGGCCAACAAGAAATAAGGCGAATTTATAAGCAAATGATAGATTTGAATGAGCAAATATTAGAGCAGATGGTTTATATCAAAGCAACTTTGGACAAATTATTAACCGATGTTTTAGGAGATACTTCAAATTTCTCAAAGGGGTTATGAAGATCAAGTAAAATTTGTTGATCAATGAGAAAGGAGATGTGCATTTGACAGAGTAATAAGAAGATGTCAAAGTCCCAAAAGTGAAAGGATACTCTTTCGTGCCTCTCTCTCCTATTTCCCCCCTTCCTACCAAACATAGCATTTAAGGTGCACTGATGGAGGATGTTTTTCCCATGGATTCTGTCATACGCTCTTTATCTAAATATTCTGAAAATGCATGCATATGGTTATTCATCCCATTCATGAACACTACTCATAACATAGATTTTTAGAGCCTGACTTGTGGGTCCAAACTTTGTTTCATTCTAGCTTTCTGCCTTAAAGTGAAGATTGAGCTATTTGAGGCCATTATTTTGTAGGAGCCCAGGCATTTGATGTAGAATATGCACGGTGGCTGGAAGAGCATATCCGACGAGTCAATGAGCTGAGGGGAGCTGTCAACTCCCATGCGGGTGATGGTGAACTTCGCATAATTGTGGATGGGATCTTGGCTCACTATGATGACATTTTCAGGATAAAAGGTGATGCTGCCAAGGCTGATGTCTTCCATATATTGTCAGGCATGTGGAAAACACCTGCAGAGAGGTGCTTTTTGTGGCTCGGTGGATTCCGTTCATCTGAAATACTTAAGGTGAGAACCGCATCTCATCTCTCTCTCTCTCTCTCTCAACAACAACAACGCATACAGATAAACTCAGTTAATCTCATTATTATTATTGTCATTGCTGGTGTTGTTATTTTAGTTTTATTACTAATGCCACTACTGCTTCTTAGGTTGGCTTTTAAAATTTGTTGTGTCTTTATGGTGATTTTTTTGTGCAAATCTATGCCGCTAGTGGCTGAATATATATATTTATATATATCTCATATAGAAGATATGTTGTATATATCGGTAATATTACTGATATAAAACGCAATATAGAGAGAGAAGGTATAATTCCATTAACCCTCATACAACGTTGATTAACACTAAACAAATATAAAGAAAAGCCCTGATTACTAAAATGTAACAAAAGTACAACACCCCCCCTAAACTACAAGAGAATACAAAACACATCTTCGCACCCCCTTCAAAGGAGGGATTTCTATCTCCATGCATGGAGGAGACTAGAAAATTTTCTTTACTGTCAGATATGAGTTTCTTCTTCAAACATCAATAAAAAATGATAAGATCCAAGTGTCTAATTTAGGTATTAGGGTCGCACACATTACATATTCTTACTGTTGTCATATCTGGTGGACATGGATACATGGGAGGAATAGAAGAGCCCACTGTATAGAAATCAATGCATATGATCTTATATTCTGTAGATAAATTCAATACATATATTTATTTGTTTGTGTGTGTGGATGTGTGAAACAAATACAAACTTAGCCTTTGAGTTAAGTTAGGTCAAGTGTCACAAATTTTAGATGTGGTCCAAATGGAAGTTTCAATTTTAAGGCTAGCAGACTGAACATGAAATGAAGGTCTAAAAATAGTATAAACATTTTGTTGAATTCACAAAATTTCAATTAATTTATTTGTTCTTTGCTGCAGTCTACATTGGACATCACCAGCACACCTTGATGCATTCAATGCAATACATAACGATCTTGGGCAAGTGTTGCCTTACTTTAGAAATGATAGAATAAGGACAGAGGCAAAAAACAAATATTAGAAGTAATGCTTTTTTTCCTTTTTGTTTTTTTTTGGTTTTTTTTTTTTTTTTTTTTTGCACGTGTGTTTCTTACCTTTATATTTGTGAAAGATGGTTTTCCTTTTCTTTAGGATCTGTTCTTGGCTTGTACATGTAATCATTTTGGTTCAATTTCCTTATTTCTTTCTTCTTATTATTTTTTTGTTGATTACAAATCTGCAAAATTTTACTAGATAAGCTCTCTCTCTCTCTCTCCCTCCCTCTCACCAAATTTTATTGGTGTACTTTTTAGGGCAGTTTCAATTTATAAGGTAAGCAAGCTATTCTAGATGTGGTGCCTGATTTCATTCCATAATTACTGTGTAGGAGTTGTGGATGCTTAATCCCACATTTTAGCATCTAATGGATCAATCAATTATACATCAGAGACACTAAATTCTTCTGAAGCAATTTCTCACTTTTAAGATAAAATGTAATGAGCTATTTGAGACTCTAGAAGTTTTGATGTTTTTTAAGTTCTTGATCTGTCTTCTTTGTGTGTACTAATGGTATAGATCCAATTTAGATTTATAATAGGTCTGGCCAATTTAGTCAAATTCTATGAAAATCTTCAAAATACATGCTCTCAGGAAACCCTATGCCCGCTGCTATTTGTGGTTTTGCTTCATTTCCTGATCAGTGTATCTACTTAGTAGCACAATTTAAGTTCATTTTTACTTTGACGGGTTTGTCTGCTTACATGCTAGGTAACTTGTGAATTTTTTTTCTCACCTTTGTCAATTGGTTTGATCATTTCCTATTGCTAATATTTCATGCATCTTTTTTATTTTTTATGTTTTTGGTTCTAAATTTAAACCTACATGGGTGTAGCTGCTTATAAATCAGCTGGAGCCTTTGACAGAGCAGCAGTTGTTGGGCATCACCAAATTGCAGGAATCATCCCTACAGGCAGAAGATGCTTTGTCCCAAGGAATGGAGGCATTGCAGCAATCCTTGGCCGAGACGTTGGCCGGATCTCTTGGCCCTTCTGGTTCATCTGGTAATGTTGCAAACTACATGGGACAAATGGCCATGGCAATGGGAAAGCTAGGAACTCTTGAGGGCTTCATTCGGCAGGTATTTTTTTTGAAAAACAATTGTTAATTTCATTTTAGTGAGCAAGTTAAGCTTTTATCCCCTCATTCTCTGTCTCTCTACCTGTCTGTCTGTCTCTCTCTCTCTCTCTCTCCAATTGATCTTTGTTGATAAATATGCGAGTTATGTAAGACCGAATGTTGATTAATATTCAGGCTGACAATCTACGGCAACAAACATTGCAACAATTGCACCGGGTATTGACAACTCGCCAATCAGCTCGTGCCTTGCTCGCTATAAATGATTATTTCTCTCGGCTTCGAGCTCTTAGCTCTCTATGGGATGCTCGTCCCCGGGAATGAGAAGCATGATATATTCTTTATTTCTGATTTTAGTTTGAAAGATGGGTCTGGCCGTGTGTTCTTAGTAGGTACCAAATATGATCTGCCTGCCCAACTGATGGGTTTGTTGTCACGAATTCAAAATTAGGGTTGTGTTTGTTTCTGTAGCAGCATGGCGTCTTCGGACACACCTTTGGTTTCATATTTAGAGTTGTACTTAGCTTTGTATTATCCTTCAGGGTTTGTATTTTATTTTTCCTTTTAAAAGCAAAATTTGCTGCAACATAGGCAGTAATTTATGTTATCTAGACATTATTCTAATCAACAGAAATTCAGTTTTATTTTTAATGAAAATGGATTTGAATGCTGGTGCTACGACCTGATCCATATTTTTTTTTTTTTTTTTTAATATTTGGAATTGATATTTATGCTTATATAATTAGGTGAAGAATTCCTCCAAAAAAAAAAAAAGGGTCTATGAATTCTTAAGCGAGTTAAATTTGAAAATATTTTGTGGCTTTGGTATGTCATGAATATTAATTGTATATTATGTACATGTTGACATTATGTGCATATATGCAGGTATAATTTACTTGGTTTTTAAAAAAATAAAGAAAAGAAAATGCACTTGCCTATATTTATATCTACGATTTAAATATTAAAATTTTATGAGAACTCAACTATAAAAGATAGTATTTTTTTTTATTTGATATTATATAGTAGAGGTCCAGAGAGACTCTAGGTGATTTCTGGCGTTGCTCCGGCTATATTTTGGTGATTCATTTTACACTTTTAAATTATAAATCTACACTTAAAATATAGATCTATAGTTTTAGAGTATAGATTTGGACTTTTTATATCTGAAATAGGAATTTTGAGAGTTTTCTTCTCTGATTTTGGCATGGACTTCTGATTTTTTAACACATATAATGGTTCTCTCTGCTCTCAAGTCTTTTCCCACATCATTGTGGGCAGGGATGTGCGGGTGTGGTTCGGGCGGGTTGAGAATAATTAGTTGAGAATAAAATTATGAATCGAATAGCAAATTAGCGGATTGACAGATTGGTAAATTACGGTTTGAGCGGTTTTAGGTAAATTGAAGAATATTCTAACTAATTATTAAGTTTTTGCATTATATACAACACTAACTTAAATAATATTTTTTATATATATAACACAATTTGTGGGTGTACTTCTCTTTCCAACGGCAGCAACGACAGCAGCGGCGGAATTAAGTAGTAGCAACAGGGATGACATTGACAGAGACAGCAAGCTTTCAAGCAGATTTTGCTTTCTAAACCACATCTTTTGAGTATATTGATGTAACTGTTTTTTTGGCAGATTTTATTTTATTTTATTTTATTTATTTAATTTTTTGGTTGGGATGACCCTTCGGGGTCTTATTTATGTATAGTTGCTGTTTTATTAATATAATGTTTTCTATATTCTCAAAATATATATATATATATATAGATGAGTCGGTGAGTTTCAAAATTAAAAATACTATTTTTAGAGCTGAATTTAAGATGAGATTTTTAAAGTATATAGTCTTTGATGTCTTGATAACTACCAAAAGGTTTCTTCGGTTATTCAACCATGTGTCTAATCCAAACAAGTACAGGACACAATGGCTGTAAATATATGTTACTGAACTACCCGCTATTTCAATTCTACCTAAAATGTGTTTGGATTTTGATTTTGTAAAGTCCATTTACAAAGAAGGAAAAAAAGAAAGGGATTTTTTAAATTTTTTTTTTTTATGGTACAATACCTTATATTTTATTCAAAAATTTCCTCTTTTTTACTTTCCCCTCACAAATTCTTACACTGAGAAAGGAAGAAGAAAATTAAATGAAATAAAAATTAAATGACTTTATTAAGCAAAATCAAATACTTATGTAGCTGACGGACTGACGGACTGCATCACTTCCATTGTAATATAATTTACTAACCTACTAATGTTTTATCGTTTGAAAAAAAAAAAAAACACCAAAGCAGCCAACGAACAGAGGTGAGATTGTGGTAGGGCTTTTTTTAACTTATATTTTTACAATTATGCTGCCTCCTCTTCCTCACGCCATCTTTTAAGAATTAGACAAATATCATCATCCCATGGATGATGAACCAAATTTTGAGCAGTTCTGCTGAGTTCGAAATTGTGTAGTTAAAGAACAATTCTCAACAGCTTAAATGGCTGAAATTCTAATTTTGTTCATTTATTTATTTGCAAAGAAGATTAATTACAAATATGTGAAAAATTACATCAAACTAGACAATTATAATTTAGCAACACATGGCTAAAAGCCTACCAACCAACACAAGAAGAAATAAACTCCTCAATACAGCCAAAATAATGAGAGAAAAAAATCAATGTACAGTGGCTAACTGAATTAACCCAATTGGTTTCTAATTTTCCTTTAAGACGAGTGAGAGAGTGAGAGAAGAGGAGAGGATCTAGATCCTTCTCTATTTTGTACAGGAAATGGAGAGAGATAAATCAATAGATCATGGTTGTTCATTTGAAAATATGCAGCCATGATTTTACTACTTCCCTAAAAGCATGGTTGAAATCCACACTTCTAAACCACAGTTTAAATGAAAGCCACCCTCTCACCTTTTAGGAGTATGATTACCAACTATGATTTGAGTGTCATAATCATAATCATCTTATCCATTCATTCTTTCAGCATACAGCCAGAAGCATTGACTATATGACTAAATGGAAGGGACATGATCCAAATCCAGCCCCAACACAAAGTGAACTCAAAACAAATGCATGAATGCTTTTGTCCCAATCAAAAGCATTCATACTATTTGGTTTCCATCAAACTTTATGACAAAAAATGGAAGATATATTGTGCTTTGGATCCCCTTATAAATAATTTAATAGAAAAGACAACACATTTTGGATACTATCTATCCCAACTGCACACACAAAACCCCTAATTATAGATGACCATCCATGTTGAAGCAAATTCCCTTTGGCTCCACATCCGAAAGTCAAAAACCGGGTGAATTTGGCATTTGGCACCTTTTGGATCATAAAATGGCAAAGCAACAAGTGTTAACCTAAAATATTGACATTTTTAGTAGCATACTTCTTCAGCCCACTTCCTCCTTTCATTTCCACACAATCCACTCCCTAGGGATATACCAACATAGTCATCCAGTTGTTTTGCACCTTATAAGCAATTACTATAGAGCTGAAGAGTTGGGAATTACATAATAGTCACATTTTTTTATACTGTGTCAGAGATGTACAAATTGTTAGTGCTTGGGCTATCATAGTTTGGCAACTTCATAATATGTATGTGTGACCTCATCATAAAAAAAAAAAACCTCTATCAAAAGAAGCATGATATCAAGCTAAGAAGCCTTTAGAGAGTCTTAAATAATCCATGGAGGAGTGCTAGGGAAAATTCAGACATGAAGACCAGTCTCAAAAATGGGAGGGGACCAACTAAAGACCCAAAAAGGATCAAGTTTGAGCTAAAAGTTCAAGTCACATCATTTTGTTCGACCAATCCTGGAGTTTTGTGTCACTAGTTCTACATATAGGTTGGTCAACCAAATTACATCGCGAGACATAGTATCAAACCTGAGTAGATTGGTCGACCAATCTCTGCAGGTGGTTGATCAAAGGAGTTCCAAAGAGTTACTCCAACAGTGTTGGTCAACCAACCGCTAAAATCATTGAGCCACGCTAGATCTGGTTGACCAAATTTGAAAATAGTCGACCAATTTTGTACAATCTTATAAAAATATAGTTTTTACTAGCCATTGGAAGGATTGGCCATATAAAGGAACACTTTTGTTCCTTAAATAACTCGGTAAATTATCAATAGGTCTTAATAGTTTGACATAATTCCCATCAAGTCTTATTGAAAATAAGTCTTAATAAAATTGTCACTAAAAATAAATTTTTTGTGACAATTTTTTATATATGTCGCTAAAAATCGACAATTAATGATTTTTTTTTTGTCATGATTTTTATATATGTCGCTAAAAATCGACAATTACATTATTGCGCTCATTTTCTAATGTTTGTCGAATGAATGTGGAGATGCATATTTGACAAGAATTGTATGAATTGAGTGTACAAGGAGAAAAGTAGTGTACGTAAAGTTGAAGTGACCTCCTCATTAACACACAAACTAACTAAGAGGGGAGATTTGCACCGTTAGTACGGCCAAGCTACGGCAGCGCGGGTTGTGATGGACCTCACGGTGCCGAGCCGCTTCCTCTACTGACACGGTTCGTGTTGCACGGACAAAGAGATCGGTCGATCAAGCACGAACCCAGGCCTGATCAAGCTGTGGCGTTTGTCGAGCTGAGTGTGACCCAGGCTAGATCGAGGACGCGACTAAGACCGACTTGCCTCTAACCGGTTAGCCGGGATAGTCGGGCTTCGTACAACCGAGAACGAAGGTAGAACGGTGGAGGCCGGCATGCCTCGCAGCCGGTTAACCGGGGTGGACTGGTCAAGCACAGCTCGGCCATGAGGACCAGCCGTCTGCCCCTTCGCCAAGGGACAGAGCGGCGGTTCTTAGCTCGGTTGTGAGCTTGTGGCAATTTTCCACAGGGGATAGGCCGGTCGTGGTACTCCGGGTAAGTGTGCTATCTGGGCCAATGGCGTGAGAAAGAGGAAATCTGCTCCAGGCACGCGCCAATACCGTTTGGCAGTTCTGCACGTACTGGTTGAAGGACAAAACCTTTACATGCTGAAAAATCTAGAAACCCTAGATGTTGATTTGTGATTATGTACCAAACCTTTACACGCGTAAGGTAGTGAGAGGCGAGCACTGCCACCTGTCCATGGAAGGACAACACAGGTGGTGCGCGCACGATCTTGAGGCTGCATGGCCAGCCTAGAAATAGTGGAGGAAGATGAACGTTAAAGGTATGCAACTTGAAACCATTCTCACCATCTAAAATACTCTCTCTCTAACTGTCACCTTCTTCTTCTTCAAGTGGTTTAACTTGGTCGTCGGAGGGTCTATCCGGTACACCACCGCCGGGCAACTCACCATTTCTGTGTTGCCAGGTTAGACGCCGTCAAGTGAAACTTGGAGTACAAGGAGTACGGAAAGCAGATGATATTTCTCCCCCGTACAATTGGCGCCGTCTGTGGGAAGATCTTTGGTAATTCAACCCTTGTTCTTCAAGCCTCTTCTACCATTTCCATGGCCAACAACGACGAAATCCCGCTGTCCGTCGTCGATGGTGTCACTCCGGAGTATGTCCGAAGAAGAGATGGCCCCCCAGATGTTCCAGCTATGGCGGGCCTAGAAACTTCTTCGCGAGGTGCGCGAGACAAACGCGGAAGGAGCTCTGATCGTTCGAAAAGTCCGGAGGGCCGTTGGCAGCGGGGGGAGTCCCGTGCGCAGCGCTTGGAGCACAAACTCAAAGACCAAGACGCCCTCATTCGCAAGATGGTGGCGGAGATGGAGATGTTGAAGCGATAGATTAAAGGGAAGGGTGTTGCTGGAGAGGGCAACCTCAGTGAGCGCACCCCGTCTCCTCGTTCTAGCAGTCGCCGCCAGGAGATGACTCACTCTCTCTCCATCACCAGGAACTATGGGGTTGGAGATTCTGACCAAAGAGAGGGAAGATCCTTCACTTGCGATAGCACATACTGCCCCTCATGACCGTCATCGACGTTGAGATACTCTTTCTCCTCCCGTTCTAGAGACCTGAGGAATGTGTTGAAGGAAAGGGCTCGCTGTCGTAAGGCTCAAAGAGTGCCAGCATTGCAGAGGTTGAGTGCTCCAACTCACTGTAGCGAAGAAGTGGCGATGCCAGCTCCCAGGGTGATGGCCCCTGCGCTAGTGGACAAGGAGCTGGCAAGACTTACAACCATGTCGCTGTCTCCAGAAATCAAGAGTACTCCGTTCCCTGCCGGATTCCACCAGCCAAAGTTCACTTTGTACGACGGCAAAACGGATCCGTACATGCACGTGAGTCATTACCGGCAAGTAATGGTTGGCCACCGGCGTAATAACGCCCTGATGTGCCTCATATTCCCATCAAGTTTGGGAGAGTTGGGTTTGAAGTGGTTCGAAAGGCTCCCGGAAGGAAGTATCGAGGGGTGGCAGCAACTAGCAGAAGCCTTCGTCACCAGATTCAAAACCAACACTCGAACACCGAAGGAGGTCGACCACCTCCTGGGCGTCAAAATGGAGTCTGAATGTTCACTGAAGGCATACAATGCGAAGTATTGGGAAACTTACAACGAGATCCTCAACTGCCCTACCAATCTGGCGATCACTTAATACAAAAGGGGTCTCCCAGTCGGACATAGACTGCGAGATTCGCTTACAATGCATCAGCCCACAACCATGGAGTCCTTGATGCAGTGGATCAATGAGCACATTCGTGTGGAAGACGATGCCACATCAGCAACCGATAAGGATAATCCGGTTGCAGCGGACAGAAGGGTGGCGGGGAAAGTTCACTCGGTCGGGCAGGAGGACAACCGCCCAAACGACCGGTCAAAAGACCAACGTCGTGGCTGTAGACACCCCATTTTTGACCGTCCTCAAGACTTGGACATCACCGTTTGAACACTCGGTGATTATCCATGTTTGTGTTCGTTTGGAGTTCCCGGAGTTCTCGACTACGCGCCTTATCTCAGGATCTCCGAACTCGACCGTTTTGTGTCTGGTTTTGCACCAAACAGTTGTGTTTTGCCTTGGAGGGGCAGGGAATGCCTTGTGAGTCATCCTCACACACTACCGGCAGTGGCTAGAGGCCACCGGCTGGTTTTTGTTGCCACCGGCAATATATGTTGCCGGTTGGCACTCTCTATTGCCGGTCGGCAGTCAATTTTGTCAAAATGACATTTTTGGCCGGCCAACTACTGTTCAGCTGCTTTTGGAGATATTTTGAAACAGCTGGCTGGCATTTGCTTCCCCTCCATACACGTGTATGGAGGGATGCCCCTCTTGTTAGCTTACATTGTAAGTTTACAAGATTGGCTCCTCTATAAGAGGAGCCCTCCTCTCCTTTGCTCAAGGGTTAGAAAAATTAGAGCTTTTTGCTTAGAAAATACAGAGGAAGCTCTGGTTTTACGGTTAGGGTTCAATACACATCCTATCTCTATATTACTCTTGTATGTGTTTTAGTCCATACTATTGCACACAAGCATCTAGTGCTTCACCTTCCTTGGGCTACTGAGGTTCTAAGGGCTTGTTCTTGCTATTTTTGACTGGATTGAAGCTTAAGGAGGCAACAAGACCATCATTGTTGAAGAAAGGCTTCAAGGGTAAGAAACTAGTCCTTTTTACCCCATTTTTGCATCATATTTCTACCTATCTTAGAGCTGTTTTTGTGTTTAGCGTATAACATAAAAAAAGTTCTGTTTTTAGGCCCCCTTGATTGTTTGTTAAGAGTGTTTTGTGGTTTGGATGTGTTTGACCACCCTTAGGCCTTGAAAGGCCCCATTTTTGTGCTATTTTGTGCAAGTTTCGAGACTTTGGTGTTTAGGCCTCTTCACCACTGAAATCTTGAGGGATTTCAGTGGTGGGGATGGTGCCTTGAAGTCTCCAAAAGGGGAGGGCCACCCCCTCTCCTTGTTGTCCTTGAAATGGACCATTTTTGGTCTCTTAAGGGAGCTTATGTTTGAGTGTGTGTTGAGCATGCCATGACTATTTTTCATGCTTATATTTCCATAATATAACATGGTTTTAAGTTGGTTTTGGTGTACCATGCATGCCTTGCATACCTACCTTGTAATGCCTTGTGATTGCCTTAATATGCCTTAGGTTGTGTGCCTTTGTTTTAGCATGTTTTAGGCTTAGATTTGTAAAGCTTTTGTGCTTATTTTGCCATGCTTTAGGTCTGTCTTAGGTTGTTTGAGTCGACCCTAGCATGCATTAGATAGCCTCTTTGCATTTTTGGGCTTGTTGGCCTTAAGTATGTAAATGTATAGCATGCTTTGTTTGCTTCGATTTAGTGGATTGGAGTCAATTTTCATGTTATTTCAGCCCCTTTAACATGTTTGTATGCTTGCCTTGCATGCCTCTTTAACGCCTTATGAGCTTGTGTTGTATGCTCTTTGAAAGTGCATTTGTGCATGCCTTTGGACTTGAGCCATTTAGATGCCATCTAGGAGTTCCTTGGGTGTTGTTTAGGTCTGCCTTTAACCTGTTTTGAGTACCCTTAGCCTTGTGAGGCTTGGTGGGTTTGACCTTGGTTTAAGCCTCTTGGCTTGCTTCAAGTACTTGGGCCATTTGCATGCTTTATTTGCTTGAATTAGTTGGTTTGGAACCTCTATTTTGTGCAATTTCAGAGCTTGTGTTGCATGCTAATTGTCTTTTGTTTGGTCTCTTTAAGTGTGCTTAAGAGTTGCCTTGTTTATGCTTAAGGTGTTGGACCATGATTGCATGCATGTGTGTGTGCATTTTGGCCTTCATTTCCTTGGTTTTGGCCACTGATTTTAGGCCTAATTAGAGTTACCTAAATCATGTTTAAGACCATCATTTGCTTGGTTGCATGCTTACCTCATGTTTGCTAGTATGCTTGCACAAGTGCCTTGTCATGCCATGTTGCATCCTTAGCTTGCATGCCTAGGTTGCATTGCATCTTGCATGCATGCCTTGTTCCTTGATTTGGTGATAAGAATTGGGCCTTGTTTTGTTTGATTAGTTTGCATTTCATTTGACATGAAAGTACAAACTTGATTCTTTAGGCCATCATGCATGGAAATGCGTGATTGGTGGCCCGAGAATTGAGGCACATACCCCTTTGAGTCGCAAACATGATAGGGGGCATGATTGGTGCATACATTGTTTGAATTGAATTGCCATGCAAGTTTTGCCCTCTCATTTGTGAGTTGCGAGTTCTGCGAGCATTGTTTGCCGAAGCAACATTTTGTGCCTACGGCAGTAAGTCATCAGCCGATGGGTTCATTTTGTGCCGATGGCCACATCCTAGTGCCGGTGGTCATTCTACTTAGCCGGTGGGATCCCCCAGTATCCTGAGAGGCATTCCTGAGACTTTGGCAGTTTTCAGAGGAGCAAAGTAGGGAAAACAGAGGCAGACTATGTATGACGGTGCGATTCCGAGCAAGTCCCGAGCATGCGCTGCATCTAACCCGCTTCCCGAGGGCTTTACTGTTTTAATTAGATTGATTAATTCGTTTAGTTAATTTAATTGATCTGTAATATTTAATTAGCTTGCGTAGTTAATTAATTTGTATATTTATTTGGCCCCTCCAGGCGAGGGCAAATCTGTAATAAGCGTGTGTGAGTGGTGTGCATGTCTGCCAACCCCCACTTCTTTCTTCCCTTTTATTTACCCGCTTACGATGGTAGATTAGGGCACGTTTATTTTAGCATACCTTATGCAATGCATGCGTGCATCCATACATTTGTCTTACATGCACCGGGCTCGGTACATCATACAAACCGCATTGTATCTTCAAATCTAACTTGAATACGTGCACCGAATGATTGCATTTCACATGCCATTTTAAGGTTAGCCGAGCCTATCCTAAACTGCATCTCTATATGTGTTGCATTAGCCACTTAACATGAACTAGGATCATGCATATGATTACTAACTAGTTTTTGTTTTGGCACGGAGTACGATGTAAGTATTTATGCTTTAGCATATCGCATGCGTATGAATGTTAACATGACAGCATGATTACCATGTGGCTAAATGCTTGTATGAGATAAACTGTTTGAATGCCTGTGGGTGGAGGTTGGATTGTTTGAGTTGGAAAAACTCGTTGAAATCCGTGTTTTAGCCTACTTGCGAGTAGCAAATTCCGAAGCACTTTCAAAACAAACGGATATGCAATGCTTGTTTCCAAATTAGGCAATCTAGTCTATACTTGTTTGCTGTGCGCATAACATAGTAATTCTAGGCTAATAATCGAAACGAGAACACATAACATTTTCAAAATCGGATATCACGGTTAGTAGAGGCCGGTCTTCGGACTGGGTGAAAGGGGGTGCTCATAGCTGACCTTCCCCGATCGTACCCAAGCTCCCGAGCCAAGACAACTTTGGTGATGACGGACACGTGGCCTTTGGCACCGAGTCAGGGTTTCCTAAATTTCCCCATTTTAAAAATATTTAGGTGGCGACTCTGTATCTGGCAAAGCAGTCCATGTTTGGCACTTCTTTTCAAAAATCTATTTTTTTCTCAAAACGATTTGCCAGAGTTGGACTCTTTGGTTCAGATTACGAACCGCAACAAACAAAAAAGGGGAGTCCGAACTGTAGCATCGAGGTCCCTCGCGGGCGCTGTTACAGTGGGGCAAACCGCAATGACAGAAACAAGGGTCGAAGGAACGACCGAACTGACGCTCCCCGTGACGCAGCAGAAGATGCCAAGAGAAAATTAAAGGCGCGGACTGGAATCACCACGGTCTTCAAAATCCCTATCTACTGCATTTTGAGCGAGATCCGAGGTGAGCCTTTTGTCCGATGGCCAGCCAAGTTGGGGAGTGCGCAGAGGGGCTTCAATTCAAAATATCTCTGCACCTTTCATGAAGAACGGGGGCACCGAACAGAGGACTGCTTGCCACTCAAACAACACTTAGAGGAATTGATTGCGGCGGGGCATCTTGACCGATACATAGATGGGGGCGTCAAGGCCACGCCAGCGGGACAAGCCGAGCTGAACGGCTTGGCCGCCCTAGAAGTGCCCCCACAAGGTGTAATCAACGTCATCCATGGCATCATTGAACCAGCAAGGGTCTGCGAACTTAGAGGGATGATCAAGAAGGCCGAGCACATGAGGGAAATGCTCTCTGTTCAGCCTGCCGTAAAGAAGGGGAAGGCCGAAGAGAGGGACATCCTTTCGTTCTCAACCAAAGACTTGGAAAGGGTTCAGATGCCGCACAATGATGCGTTAGTAGTGACTCTTCGCGTCAAAGACTTTGACATCAAGAGAATCTTGATCGACCAGGGGAGTTCGGTCGAAATTATGTATTATGACGCGTTCAAACAAATGAAGCTAGAAGACAAGGACTTGGCTCCTGCAACGTCTCCTTTGGTCGGCTTCAACTCTCAGCCAGAATGGCCGATCGGAAAGATTATATTGCCGGTCAAAGCGGGTTCGGTCGTAAAGCAAGTAGAATTCTGGGTGCTCAAAGTTCCATCAACTTACAACTTGATCTTGGGCAGGGGCTGGCTACACGCCATGCAAGCAGTTGCTTCGACCTTCCACCAGGTCATGCGCTTTTCGGCACCGAGCAGACAAATAGAGGAAGTTTGGGGAGACCAAGTGATGGAAAAACAATGCTTCGTTGCAGTAAATGGCAGCCGAGCAGCCAAAGGGTTTGTCCAAATGATTAAGGGACCTGAAGGGAAGGAAGTCCTTGATGATGTGGGAAGAAAGGCCGAGGAAAAATCGGTCGAAGATTTGGTGGAAGTGCGCATTGACGAGAACGATCCAACTAAATTCTTCCTCTTAGGATCATCCTTGTCTAGCGCCGAGCGGATGAATTATGTCAACTTTTTGGTTTACAATTTGGAGGCCTTTGCCTGGACGCCTTACGATATGCCTGGCGTCGACCCGAGCTTCATTTGCCATCAGTTGAATGTCTTCTCCAATGCCCGGCCAGTCATTCAAAGGACGCGCCACTCAGCCTTGCACCATGCTGAGGTGGTGGCAGAAGAAGTGAAGAATTTGTTGGAAGCTGGGGCCATAGAGGAGGTGTAATACCCTCGGTGGATATCCAATACGGTGGTTGTTCCGAAGAAGAATGGCAAGTGGCGAGTCTGCGTTGACTACAAGACTGTCAACCGAGCTTGCTCGAAGGATAGTTTTCCCCTCCCTTGAATTGACCAGCTGGTGGACTTAACCGCTGGCCATCAGAGGTTTAGCTTCCTGGACGCATATCGCGGCTACCACCAGATAGCCATGTATAAACCGGACAGAGAGATCACGTCGTTCACCACCCCCAGAGGCTTATATTGCTACAAAGTCATGCCGTTCGGACTAAAGAACGCCGGGGCGACCTTTCAGCGGATGGTAACAAAAATGTTCGCTCCTCTCTTGGGCCGAACAATGGAGGCCTATATCGACGATATGGTGGTGAAGAGTAAGGAAAATTCTCAACACCTCGCCGACCTAGCAGAGATGTTTGCCATACTTAAGCACCACAAACTTCGTTTGAATGCCTCCAAGTGCGCCTTCGGAGTTGGCACTGGAAAGTTTCTGGGCTTTTTGGTCACAAACCGAGGAATCGAAGCCGACCCATCCCAAATCAAGGCGATACAGGAACTGGAGCGCCCAAACTCCACGAAAGACGTGCAACATCTTGCCGGGATGGCAGCCGCGTTGAACAGATTTATCAGCCGGTCTTCGGATCGTTGCAGGCCCTTCTTCAAGACTTTGAAGGCTAAGTTTTTCTAGGACGATGAGTGTGACCGCGCACTAGTGAACCTAAAAGCATACCTCTCTTCCGCCCCCATTTTGGTCACACCTCAACCGGGCGAAGAGTTGTATCTCTACTTGGCAGTCTCTCAACACGCAGTGAGTGCCGTCCTAGTTTGCGCTGAAGGCATCTAGCATTTGCCCATCTTCTATGTAAGCAAGACTTTGCTCCCGGCCGAGACGAGATATCTTCCTTTGGAAAAATTGGCGCTAGCCCTGATGATGGCGTCAAGGAAGCTGGCACACTATTTTCACGCCCATACAATAATAGTACTGACCGAGTTTCCACTCAAGGTGCTTTTTGAAAAAGCAGACTTTACCGGGAGAATTTTGAAATGGGCCGTGGAATTGGGACAATACGACATCAAGTTCCGCCCACGCACCGCGATCAAGGCTTAAGCTCTTGCAGACTTCGTGGCGGAATTTGCCTCTACCACGCATCCAGTTTGTCCGGTTGATTTGGCTAGTGCGAACTTAACACAGCCCATGGTTCAAGCGATGGAGACAAGTGTTGGCTCGCGAGTGGAAGAAGGGCAAAGAGTGACCGAACTAGCAAAGGTGAGTGACTTGTTGGAGGGCGGAGTCAACCATGGCAAGGAAAGAGACCAAAATGAGCCGATCAGAGACTTGGAATTAAGAAGCTCCCAAAACCCTTCTGAGTGCTGGAGGCTGTTCATTGGCGAGATGTGGAAGCTCTTCGTCGATGAGGCATCCAACAGGCACGGGGCCGGACTGGGTATCGTACTGACTTCACTGGACGGGATGATCATTGAACAAGCAATTACGCTCGGCTTCCCAGCGTCTAACAACGAGGCGGAATATGAAGCCCTCCTTGCCGGGCTAAGAAGCGCACTGAGAATGAAAGCGTCGGCCCTGATGGTGTTTAGCGATTCCAAGCTGGTAGTCAATCAAGTCTTAGGGGAGTATGAGGCCAGGGATGAAAGAATGGCCAAATGTCGGTATTGTGCGTCAGAGATCAAGTTCAATGCCATAAGAGTAGAGCGGATCAACCATGAAGGAAACAACCACGGTGATGAGTTGGTGGGCTCGCTTCTACTCGACGACTTTTCCCATCCCTTGATGATAGAATTTTACATGACCAAGTATAGAAGAACGAAGTGGTAGAGGTACTTTGCACCGACTTGGGTCCTTCTTGGATGGATCCCATCATCGCCTTCCTGAAAGATAGAATTCTACCAGAAGAAAAGAAGGCGGCGCACAAGATCTGGGCAAAGTCAGAGCGGTTTTGGCTCTCCCCGTCTGGGGCCTTGTACAAGAGATCTTTCACCAGGCCGTATTTGAAATGTGTCCACCCCGCCAAGGTGGAGGCTTTCCTCTATGAGATACATGAGGGCATCTGTGGAAGCCATACTGGGGGCAAGTCTTTGGCGTACCGAGCAATTTCCCAAGGTTACTGGTGGCCGTACATGCGGACTTGCCAGCAATCGTTCTTAGGTGTGAAAAGTGTTAGAAATTCGCTCACCAGATCCACCAGCCAGCTAGAGATTTGCTCCCTCTTTCAAGTCCTTGGCCGTTCGCGTTTTGGGGGTTGGATATTATTGGACCACTCCCAGCAGCATTGGGCAATCGCAAGTTCTTCATCGCTGCCACTGACTACTTCACCAAGTGGGTCGAGGCCGAGCCACTGGTGACCATAAAAGAAAAGGATGTGAAGAAGTTTGTTTGGAAAAACGTCGTCACTTGCTTCGGTATACCCAAGGCCCTCATCTCGGATAATGACACTCAATTCGATGGGAAACTCTTTCGCGGATTTTGCGAAGAGTTGAAGATTGAGTTCTACAATTCAACGCCGGCCTATCCTCAGTCAAATGGTCAAGCAGAGGCTTCAAACAAGACCATCCTGGACAGGCTGAAGAAGCGGCTTGAGAAAGCCAAGGGGAAGTGGGCTGAAGAACTCCCTAATGTGCTCTGGGCATACCGCACTACGCCAAGGTGATCGACCGGAGAGACTCCATTTGCCCTGGCCTACGGCATGGAGGCCATCATCCCATTGGAGATTGGCATGCCAACCATCCGGTCCGAAAGTTTCCAGCCAGATCTGAACAATGAAGCTGTGGCGTTGGAGCTGGATCTTGCTGAGGAAAGGAGAGAGCGCGCACTGATCCACATAGCGGCTTATCAGCAAGAACTTTCCAAGAAATACAACAAGGCTGTACACCCCAGGCTGTTCAAGATCGGAGACTGGGTCTTAAGAAAGGTGCTCGGCAACACGGTGGTCCCTAGCGAAGGAAAGCTCGGTGCCGATTGGGAAGGACCATACAAGGTGACCGGCCTTACTGGAAAAGGGGCATACCATCTGGAAGATTTAGATGGCAAAGCTGTCCCCCGACCGTGGAATACAGCCAACCTTAAGATTTTCTACTTTTAAGATGTAATTTGCTTTTGCTACTTAGCTTTCTAGACCTTTAGCCTTGTGGCATTTGATGTAAGAAATAACACATTTTCTTGTAATGAAAAATAGCCCCTTTTCTTTGTTTTGTATTACATCTTTCTGTGCAAATAACACTGCAAGGATTCTGGGCCACTATGGATGATAGAGGCAAGAAGACTGACCTGAATGGGGCCGGACTGATTTTCTCTCACCGGTATAGACATGGACCGCACGAACAGTTGGTTCCAGTGAACTAATTGGTGTATTGACGAATTCGCGTAAGTAAGCTAACTCTCTTGCTTGATTGATGTGTTGGCGTCATGACCAACTTAAATGGAACATTGATGTTTTGCCCAATGTAGAGGCCGAGTTGATTTTGCTCGGCCAAAAAGCAATGTTGGTGTTTTGTCCAACTAATAGGAGCCGAGCTGACTTTGCTCGGCCAAGAGGTGGGTTGGCGAATTGCCCAACTTACATGGTCCAAGCTGGCTTAGCTTAGACGAAGGCAATGTTGGCGTTCTGTCCAACCCAAAGGCCAAGCTGATTTTGCTCAGCCACGTTGGAATATTGGTGATTTGTCCAATATATGCCAAGCTGATTTTGTTCGACTAAAGTGAAATGGTGACTTCCCCAACTTCCTATTGGGGCCGAGCTGATGGCTGATTTTGGTCGACTCGCAAAAAGGTCGGCTCGTTCGGAAGAACGAAGAGTCGAGCTGCTAGCTGCAATTCGCGAACGTTTAAGTGGAAACAATTCTAATTTCAGCTCGGCATATTGCGCGGCGAAGTCGACCTACCAGTTATGATTTATTAAAGTTTGAATCAAGAAATTCATGCACATGCCAACCAAATAGAAATAGAAAATAAACGGGCAAAAAGTTGACTTTCATTGATTCAGAAAGTTGCAGTACAAAAGGGGGGCCTAGCCCGGTTACATTCAAAAACCAAGGAAAGAAAAGAAACAGGAATAAAGCAAAGCAGAAAATACAAAAAGAAATCATCAATCCAATAGGTTGACGGTTTGCTCGGTGCCCTCTGCCGTCTGCTCGGTGTCCTGAACATTCTGCTCGGGCAAGTTCTCATCAACCTCATCGTCAACTCCATCCACCACGGTAACATCCCAATCAGCCACTTCATCTTGCGCATCTTGGGATGCTTCTGGAGAAGTTTGTTCGGCCAGTTGCGCGGCGGCGGCTTCTTCCTCGGCCTCCTTTCTTGTCTCTGTGATGAACCGGCTTTGAGTGGCATTGACGTACGCCTGCATATAGACCAGGATATAGGCTGCAGGGGGGTTCATGAACATATCAGTGTCCTGACCAAGGCCAACTTTTTCCACGGCCGCTTTCCAGCCACACTGGAAAAAGATGTCCTTGGTCGCCTGAACCTGACGCTCATAAGTCTTCTTCCCCTGAGCGTATCCCCGGTCATCGGCGTCTTCCACAGCCTTGTCCCTCTCCGCCTTGTAGGCATCGCGCAACTTGCGAAGCTCGGCGAGGTATCGAGCTTTGGTCGACTTCACGGCCCGCTATTTTTCAGCTTCAGCTCGGTCGACTTTTTGGCTCAGGGTGTCTCGCTCGGCCTCAAGAGCTTCCTGCGCGGCCTTAAGCTTGGCTATCTCGGCCTCCTGGGCCTTATTCTTGACAATGGCATCCCGCAGACTTTGTCAGATTTTGATCATCCGGTCATGGGCTAAATAGTTCTTTTGCGCGGCCTGAAAACAAGTGAAAGATTGTGAGTATTCGGGAAACCAAGCAAAAACCGAGCGAAAACTTGGAAGCAAAGAATGGAGAACTTACCAGCACTATGGATTTTGCCACCGAGCGGAAGACCTTCAGGTCGGAAAGCTCATCATGTTTTTTCATGTCGGTAAATAGGATCAACCCCTTGGTCAAGTTAAAACCAAGCGAGTAGTCCTTGTCCGCGTAAACTGAGTCTTCTGCAGAAACAGCTCGGCCCTAGTATTTGAACTCGAGCACCCAGACCGGGGGGGAGGCGGGGCTCTTGGATGGCCCGGTCGGTGGTTGCTCGGTCTGGTCCCCCAATTCGGTGAAGGCGTGATCGGTCGATTCTTCATCAACCAAATGTTGCTCAGGCTGGCCCTTCCTCTGCCTCTTCCTTGGTCACTAATGGCCAACCTTGCCAGTTTCGTGGGGTGTAGGATGTTCCCCTAGTCGCCTCCGGTGGTTGGGACTCACCTTCCTCGCCGTGATCATGGACTTGATTGCCCGAATCTTCGCCATTTCTTGCTCGGCGGTAAAAGGAACAAGTCTGATCGGCGGTAAATTTGGGTCGGGCTTTGGTGATGGAGCACGAAGGAAGTCGGTGACCCGGCTTTCGCGCGGTGCTCTGTAGGTGTAAGTCGGTTCGAAGCCGAGGAGCTTTGAGGCTTCTCTTTCTTCTTCGGGATGACGCAGTAGGACGCGAATGGCCTCTTGGTTAGCTTGGTTGTAGTCCTCTGCCAAGTGCTTGGAATCTGCAAAAAGAAGAAGTGTTAGACTGGTAAAAAATAAAAATAATAAAATGCAGAAAGAAGATAGTGCGGTCAGCCAGGCTACTCACCAGCACTGCCAAAATCTTTCCTAATATACCATCCCAGTATGGGTGCCTCGGTGTCTTCATAGCGACCGGACATCCATAAGAAATCGTCGTTGTTGGTTTCCTTGTCCGGGTTGCCCTCTATGAGTTTTGCTCGGCCCTTCTTTACCTTTAGGTACCAGTAGAACCCACCCTTATTTTTACTAAGGCTATACTGGTGGAAAATTTCAACAAGGCCAAGATTAAGACCGAGCCTCCGGTTCCGCTCAGCGACTCCGTTTATTATTTTGTACGTGTTGTTGGAGACTTGGGTCGGGCAAAGCCTTGTCTGCCTCAAAAATTCGCAGATCAAGGGTTGGACTGGGAAGCGGAGTCCTCCTTCAACAATAGACACGACCGTGAAGGGGCACCGGTCTAGGTCTTCCCAAAGGGTGTCTCCTTTTTTGGTGAGCTCTAGGGCGACATCATCGGGATGTTGTACTCCCTACGAAACTCGGCCATCGCACCGGGCGAGCTCACCATGAATCGGTACTTCCCCATCTACCTCGATTTTATTGGGTAATTAAATTTGTGTCTCGGTCAAAAATGTTTGTGTGTTTGCTCGGTCTTTGAGCTCCACCAGTGATAGTGCTGGACTGGCCTGGTCGGTCCTAGTTCGTTCTGCATTATTAAAAAATAATTCTAAGGGTTAGCACGACATAAATTGCACGGCTCCTATTGGAACTGGCTCAGTGGAAGGACTACAAGTGTTCGACCGGTCAGACCCCTATCTCGGCTAGACCACTTGGTCGATTCCCTAGTTCGGTTCTGACTCTCCACTTCCGGTTCGGTCAAGGTCCAAGAAGGAGATTTGAACAAGATATAGCTCGGTTCGGTCCTATTTGCGGATCTTTTTGAGCCTTTAGCTCGGTCAAGGCCCCAAGTAAAGACCTTAGGCAAATTTTCACTCGGTTCAGTCCACTTACCGATCTAATTTGGAATTCAGCTCGGTTGCGGCGTCGGCAAGAAGCCACAAACTAGTTTCTGCTCGGCTGAGGCTCTACCTATGGATCTAAGTGAGCATTTAGCTCGGTTTTACCCAGATTCAAACTGTTCATCCCAAAAAAGGGGCAAATTCGTTTGAACCTAGGAGGAACAAGGGGCACGGAGGCCCCTTCCATTCTAACAGTTTCGATTTGGCCTAGGGTGTAAGGGTTCTATGAATAAAAAGCAACACCAATAGTCCCAAGCAAGGGGCACAAAGAACAATGGCAAAAAAATGCAAAGAACACGAAGAACATGAAAATGGAAATTGAAAATGCAATGGAAGAGCGGAGAGACTCACCGATGTGGAAGGCAGTCAGTTCACCTCCACAAGCTTGATGGCATCTTCAAAAGGGCGGGAATGGCGAGCCTGACAAAGAGGCGACAGCGGTTTGAAGCTGGGAAGTGTTGTGGGCTAGGGTTTGGCTTGAGAGGAGAGGAACGATGGAGGGGTCAAATGACCCTTCATGTAGTGGTTAAAGAGGGGGGAAAAACCAAACGGCATGCGTTTGAATTCTAGCGTGGATGATGACTAGGCGTCTGGACCAATGGCGAGAGGACGTGTGGGCAGCGAACTGCTGTCACGACGACTGTGTGAGACTACTGAAGCGATGACCGACCAAATGGGATAACTCGGCAACGGCTTTGACCCCAATTATGCTCGGCTTGGAAATGATACAACTCTGACTGTTAGCTCGGTCATAGGGGTAACCCCAATCACGATAGCTCGAATGGGATTAAGGGGCAATTGAGAAGGGAGATTTGCACCGTTAGTACGGCCGAGCTATGGCAGCGCGGGTTGTGACGGACCTTACGGTGCCGAGCCGCTTCCTTTACTAACACGGTCCGTGGTCCGTGTTGCACGGACAAAGAGATCGGTCGATCAAGCACGAACCCAGGCCTGACCGAGCTGTGGCGTTTGTTGAGCAGAGTGTGACCTGGGCTAGATCGTGGACGCGACTAGGACCGACTTGCCTCTAACCGGTTAGCCGGGATAGTCGGGCTTCGTACAATCGAGAACGAAGGTAGAACGGTGGAGGCCGGCATGCCTCGCGGCAGTTAACCGGTGGATGGTCAAGCCTATTCGGCCATGAGGACCAACCGTCTGCCCCTTCACCAAAGGACAGAGCGGCGGTTCTTAGCTCGGTTGTGAGCTTGTGGCAATTTTCCACAGGGGATAGGCCGGTCGTGGTACTCCGGATAAGTGTGCCACCTAGGCCAATGGCGTGAGAAAGAGGAAATCTGCTCCAGGCACGCGCCAATACCGTTTGGCAGTTCTGCATGTATTGGTTGGAGGACAAAACCTTTACACGCGTAAGGTGGTGAGAGGCGAGCACTGCCACCTGTCCATGGAAGGACAACAGAGGTGGTGCGCGCACGATCTTAAGGCTGCATGGCCAGCCTAGAAATGGTGGAGGAAGATGAATGTTAGAGGTATGCAACTTGAAACCATTCTCGCCATCTAAAATACTCTCTTTCTCTAACTGTCACCTTCTTATTCCTCAAGTGGTCTGACTTGATCGTCGGAGGGTCTATCTGGCACACCACCGCCGGGCAGCTCACCGTTTCTGTGTTGCCAGGTTAGACACCGTCAAGTGAAACTTAGAGTACAAGGAGTACGGAAAGCAGAGGATATTTCTCCCCCGTACACTAACAATTAAAATTAAATTTGTAGAATAGCTCAAAGCAAGTTGACTGAATGTTTACACTTGAGCTAAGGTTGGGTTAGTTTGGTAAACAAACTTGTACATTTGATAAATGAACTTTGGGTGATTCTACTTACACCACTCTTTTACCTCCTTACACCCTTCATATAAGATTTTTTTTTCCCCCAATTTTATCCATATATGAAATTACTTAAAGGGACAAAACACTAAAATTAAATGTAATTGATTACCTCCATACACCCCTTGAGCTTTCAATCCCTACTTCTTTTTTTCCTTTCTCAACTTTTCTTTTCTCTTACACATCTCTTTTAAAAAACTGATAATCATAGTGTTTTGATCATCAAAAAAGGCAATGGATGAAGAAACGATGGTGAAAAACCATCAAAAAAGTAAAATGGCAAGTTTTTTTATTAGGTTGTTAGGTTTTTGTTTCGATTTTCTGAGCTGGTCTGCGACTTTTGTTCAGTGTTTCGAAATTGAACAAAATAACATAGTTCGACATCATAGTGCCGAAAAAAAAAATATAAGTCTGATATCAAATTGCCGAATAACATATAAATTTCCGGTAATATAAAGCCGGATTTTTTAAATTTGTTCGGCTACTCATTGCCATGTATTTTTAGCATAGTTTTTTTTTTTTTGCTTGGAAGGATTATACTTATACTCATTGCAACAACGCAAGTACTGCATTATTAGTGGACTCTAGTCATGAATTCATTACAGACGAGATTTGTTAAGTTTTTTTATAAATACAATTTTTTCTTATTTCTAATTTGTATTGAGTTTTATTAATAATTTGACATACAAATGTATTTATTATGTTTAGATTTTTAGTAGACGTCAAGCATTAATTAAATGAGCTTCTGACGTTAGAAGGAAGATTGGATTTGTCATTGTTATAAAGACATCAGATGCAGGAGGTAATGGCAAAAAACCAAAACTCACCCTTGCTTGTGAAAGAAGTGGTTATTATAAAGACAACAGGAAGATCAATGGAGAATGATTGAGATTGATAAGTTCTAAAAAGTGTGGATGTCCATTTCTATTAAGGGGAAAAAATTACCTACAAATGATGAGTGGATGTTGCATGTCTTATACGGAGTGCACAATCATCCGTCTGCTGAACATCTTAAAGAGCACTCATTTGCTGGCAGATTATCAAAAGAGGAAATATCCTTATTAGTTAACATGTCGAAGAGTATGGTGCAGCCAAAAGAGATATTAGTTACATTGAAACAAAGGGATGCCTTTAATGCGACAACAATGAAGACAATCTACAACGCACGTCATCGACATCAAGTAGTATAGAGGGTGGGAAGATCATAGCTGCAACAACTATTGGGGCAATTGTTGATTCAAAATTATGTTGAGTGGCATTGATGTGATGATAGAGAGATGGTGACTAACTTGTTCTGGGCACATCTAGTTAGTTTGGAGTTGTTACGTACATTTCCACATGTGTTGATTATGGATTGCACATACAAGACTAATAGGTATCGACTCCCTCTTTTAGATATTGTTGGGGTAACATCAACGGACTTGACTTTTTCAGTTGCTTTTGCTTATCTTGGTCATGAACGGAAGGACAACTATACATTGGCTTTAGGCGTATTGTGTACTGTTATGGAGAATACTGCTTTTCCAAAAGTCATTATTACAGATAGGGAGTTTAGCTTTGATGAAAGGCATATCAAAAGTTCTACCTATGGGCACTAATCTTTTATGTAGATGGCATATTAGCAAGAATGTTCTAATGAAGTGCAAGAAGGTTGTTGAGACAAAAGATAAATGGGATAAGTTCATGCATAGTTGGAGTGCTTTGGTATTGGTTAGAATAGAAACAGAATTCAATGAACAATTTTCCACTCTGAAGACTGAATTTAGTATATATCTTGAAGCTATTAAGTATGTTACTACCAATTGGTTAGAGCCATACAAGGAAAAAATTGTTGCAGCTTGGACAGATAGTAATATGCATTTCGGAAATACTACTACAAATAGGTAAATTATGGTAATTGCATTTATGAAGTACTATAATTCTTTGATTTTTATATTAAATACCAAAATATACAAACTTGTAGGGCGGAGAGTTCTCATGCTAAATTGCAGAGGCAACTTGTATCAAGTCAAGGCAGTTTTGAGACATCTTGGACCAAAATACACAATTTGTTAGAGTTGCAGCATACAGACATTAAAGCCTCATTTCAGCAGAGTTTGATTGTAGTCCAACACAACTACACACCTACTGAGTTCACTGAGTTACGTGGTTTTATTTCAATTTGTAGTTTGGACAAAATATTAGTAGAGTCAAAGAGATCGAATAGTGTAGGAATAGATGTTGTTGCATGTGGCTGCATTTTGCGAGGTACACACGGGTTGCCATGTGTACATGAAATAGCTGAGTGTTTTCAACAAGGTCGACCGATTCCCCCCTCGTACATAAATCCTCATTGGAGGAAGTTAGATATGCTTCCAGTTTCAGAAAGTGCTTTTGTGAAGTTGGATTGCAAAACAGAGACTGATTTTTTTATTGAGAAATTCCAAAAGATTGACAAGACGTAACAAGTGATCATTCTGAAGAAGTTGAGGGAGTTAATTAATCCAGACAGTACATTTTTTATGGAACCTGAACTCAAGACTAACACGCGAGGGAGGAGCCGAGGTCGCAGTCGTGGTCAATTCAAAATCGATACGTCTACTAAACGCGAGCCATCTGCGTTTGAGTTTGTACTATCTGGGGAAGATAGTTATTCACAGGGTGTTACCATCTCAACTGCACCAGTTCGTAAGCAAGTGCAACGGAAGAAGGTAAAAAAAGATATAAAACTTGTAACTATGTACAAAATATATTTTAATAGTTTTCCGGCCTCATTTTAATTATTTCATATATCCATTGTTGTATATTTGTGATGTAGGTTTGTATGATGCAGTTAACAAATCGTATCTCTTACTTCGAACAATTTTCGGAGAAGTCTTATATCCGTCACATAAAAGATGTACAAGTAGATGGCAATTGTGGCTTCAAGGCAATAGCTGGATTGATTGGTTTAGGTGAAGATGATTGGCAACAAGTTAGGCGCAACTTGTTGATTGAGTTGCATTCAAATGTAGTGCACTACGTGCAACTATTTGGTTCACAAGAAAGGGTTGATGAACTTGACTTTATCTTATCCTACTTCGAACCTAGCCCTGGATTTAATCATTGGATGACTATGCCCGACATGGGCCATTTGATAGCATCTCATACTATCGAGTCGTTCTTTACCATTTATCCACGCAACAATGCTTGATGTTTTTACCACTTAGATCAGTACCGATTGCAACACCTGATCAAAGAGATATCTGCACAGGATTTGTAAATGGAAACCATTTCGTGCAGGTAACTACCGAGCCTACTTACATCATTACCATGTCTTATTTTGTAATTATATTTATTGATTTCTTTGCTATAGGTTTATCTGTAACCTGGTCATCTAGTACCTCCGATAGTAAATAATTGGATTCGTTTTCATCACCCGTGTGCTATTAGATATGAGAAAGCATATATTATATGTATTCAGCAATTCCGTACTCTTATCAGCCCTGACGTAATAACTATCGAAACAATCGATATAGAAGAATTGTGATAACATGTTTGATTGATGGATGCAAATAATGACAGATTTTATGGATGCTTTTATAGATATTCATATACTTGATTTTGTTATGAAATATTTTATGGAAACTTTTTATGTTTGATTTTATAGATGCGTGTTTGATTTATGGATGTTTTTTTATCGAACTAGATTAATTCAAATTCGTTAACATTCTATTACTGAACAGCCCCAAATAATTATTTAGAAAAAAGTGGCTTTGTAAATGTATAGCAACAGAACGCTAGACAAATATATTTTTTCAGCAACATAACACCGGACAAATGTAATTTGTTTACTATTGTGTGACTGAACAGACATTTCACAGTGGGCTCCACTGACTTTGTTATGAAGCAAATTGAAATTCTCCAATTGTATGGCAACATAATACTGGGAAAAACTAGTTTGTCTGGTAACACGACACTAGATTAATTAAAATTCACTAGCATTTTATTATCGAACTGTCCTAGCACAAATTATTACCACATCATTTGAGAGGAAGTGGCTCTGTAAATTTATAGCCACAAAAGGCTGGACAAAACCATTTATTCTGGTGTTTATAACACTGAATTTTTGTAAATTGTTTCGCATTGTGTGACCGAACATGCACTTCAATGTGGACTCTACTGGCTTTGTTGGGAAGCGAACAGAAATTATCCAACTGAACGGTAACATAATACTGGGAAACAAAATTTTATCTAGTAACATGGAACTAGAGTAGTTCAAATTGTTTAGCATTGTATTACCGAACAGGCCCAGCACAAATAAAAAAAACATTGTTTAGGATAAAGTGGCTCTGGAAATATATAGCAACTAAATGCTGGAGGGATCTATTGTTTCCGACAACTGAACACCGGAATAATTCAAATTGTTTAGCAGTATGATGCTGAACTAGCCCAAAGCACTGAAAAAAACAATGTTACTTCCAACAAATGGTACCATATCACACTATTATAGGGAATGCATAATGTTAGTTAGGAAATCTTTTTTTTTTTTTTTACAATATCACACTATTATAAAATGTCTAACCTCATTAGCATGTAACATGTCAAGTTGCTCTCGTAATGTCTGCAGGTGGTCTTCTGTAAAGCCTCCATCTCTCCGCAAACTCTAACGACATACACGAGGTTGTTCATCAAAATATGACAAATTTGGATGAGGCCTTCTTAAACGAAAATGCTCATAAATCCATGCTTCCAATAGCTTCAAGTAATCAACAATCTGCTTAACACTAGCCCTACTAGCAAGTCCTAATTGTCTATACAGGAATGCCAAAGCTGCAGCACCCCATGCATATGAACTAACAGCATCAATGTCAGTCAACATGTGTAGGTAAGCAACGGGTACTCGAGTCCCACTCTTGTCAGCGAAGAGGATACAACCTAATAAATATAGCAAGTAAGCTCTCGCTGCGTATTCTATGAAATTTGCATCATCTGTATCGTTAACTTCATGAAATCTAATTTGCAACCACTCTAGCTTCACGGATTTCCCACGAGATTGAACTAATTCTGCAAATGCATCATTCACTGGCACTCCCAAAGTAGCATTTACTAGTTCAGCAGCCTTGTATCTTGTTAACTTAGGACATGACAAAGCCATGCCAGTGACTGGAATGCCAAGTATGGTCCGCACATCATCCAATGTGACACTCATCTCACCATCTGGCATGTGAAATGTATTTGTCTCTGGATGCCACCTTTCAACAAAGGCAGATATTGCCACTATTGCCATGACGATATGTGTGATCAATAAGGACACTAAGACTAGACTGCTCAACCAAATGTCTCCACCTAACATTTTGGACTGTTAGTGACATCCATGGCCACTCGGCAAGATTTCTAGAACGATTCAAACATTTAAGAGGTCCCTGTTCCTGCATTTTACATAAAACATATAAATAATTTGAAGCATATAGTACATATGATTAGTTTATTGTTGAGAAATTCTCCAAATACCTTTTTCTTCCAAACAGCGGCAGCAACATGGTTACGGAAGCTAATTAGCAATGAAGGATCCTTTGGAGCACCCAGAACTGGTTCTGTGTTGTCATCATCCACACCAACATCGTCCTTCATGAGGTCAGCCTCTACACCAATATCATTATTGACATCGTCATCCTCCACACCAATATTGCCATCAACATAATCATTATTCGCATCCACATGGTCATCCTCCTCCACAGGGACATTCACTTCCACTGGTTCAAGTTCTGTTTGCCTAGCACGTCTTCTGTTGGATGCCGTTGGTCTATTACGTGAGACACCACTAACCATTTCTGTGTAAAAAAAAAACATTAAACCTAATATAAGCAAAAACTTGAATATATTAAATGACTGGTGTAAACAATATCAGCAAAGAAACCATAATTTCATAGATAACATTCAATTTAAAGAAAAAAAATTGAATGTGCAAATGTATAGAAAGGGAAAAAATTCAAATTATAATGCAAGTATGCATTTAATAATTTTAATGTGCCTACATTGTTCTATTTCAAGTTTCTAGTTTTTCTTGTTTATTTTTAATTTTTAAATGTTAACATTGTATTGTATCTTAAAGCTCACAATCTAATCTTCTTGGGATACCTTACCTTTGGATATTAAAGCTCATAAGAAAATTGACATACTTGTGTAATAATATTCAGATAATTTGAAAAGAGCATTCAAACTAAGAAACAAGCAAGTGTTAGAATTCAAAATAGTATCTCAAGTTCCTTAAATTGTGGGGCATTGTGACTTTGGAATCCATGGTTTCCTAGTTGGTGGGGAGAAAAAAAGGAGCCATTATGACTTCTTGTTAACTAAATTTCTGGAAATGTTTTCAGTCCCCTGGTAGGATATTAGTTGCCAAAATGCCCATAAATGAGCTTGTAGGCAAATAATAGTAAGGAACTTGGGCAATGTGGGCAAATAACAGTATAGTAGTACCATACTTCTATTAAGCAAATTGTAAGAATTCAATTTGCAGAGTTTTAGAGGGAGAAAAATAAGTTGGGACTAATGATCTTGAAGTACAATTGGAGATACATTTCATTTTTATTGGCATGCAACCGGAGATACATTTATCATTAAGTTCATCATATTCTAATTCTACAATGTGTCCAGACACTATACATGTGCTTTCTTTCAATACAATAATGTCATTGTGCACATGAGAATTTTTAAATTCAACCACATTTATTAGACGTTCTACTTAATTTTGGTAAAAAAAATGATAGGCCAGGTCTCTTCTTGACCACTGGTTCTGGTTCATATTTTTTAATGAAGGACAATTTTTTTTTTTTTTTTTTAGCTTTTTAGCTAAGGGGTTTCAATCTAGTTCCATGTATTTCTGTCTTGCACACATTTAACATTATGTTTTTTTCAACGCCAACTGTACTATGTCTGATTGGGTGATACATGCACCACCCCACTAGACACACATAATAGGCTAGGCCAAGTAGAAGCCAGTGTGGGTTGCTTTTAGGAGTCTCTAGTGTGATGTAAAGCAAGGTTTGAGCAAGGAGAGGGAGCACACTAGCCACTTCATGGAACTTATGCTTTGAACGAGGAACCCCAATCATACTATGCATGACAGTTTTGTTCAACTATTAACAATACATGTTTTTATATGTTGCTTACTGAAATGAAAACATCAATAACTAGATAAATAGTATGTCGTGATGATGCCTTCGCATATACTAGCTAATCAACAATGATTCTCTTGTTTTTACAAGGGTCCTTGCAACTCCGTAGAGTAAAAAAATATACATGAGCTATCATGAAATCACCAACTTCTATTAGGTCGTGGTATATTCCTTACGGAAAACCTCGTGCCTTTCATTTTGGTCTCTTAGAACGGAGAATTAAACAAAAAAAAAAATCAATTTTGAAGAAGTTAATGCATCATTATTCTCATACAAGATTCTGGTCCAATGTGAATGACTACGCTTTAGGTGATTCCCATGTTGGTTGATGAGACAATGCCCCCTCTGCTCCGACACTTCTAATGTTTGTGTCGTGTGTTATGCTCTTGGAGTTGCTTCTTATGGTTGCCCAAGTGGAGACACTATCTCTAGGGGCTGCCGTTTTTCTGGCAAATATGAACTCCCTTTAAAGGAAATTTATAAAAAAATAAGAAATAAAAAAGGTTCTAATTAATGGCTATTTGATTCCCCATTATATTGTGACTACAAAATACAAAAACCATAGCCCTTGAACCAACTGATTCAATTAAAGGCTCCATTGCAGTGAGTTTGTGAACTTATGAAAACCAAAACAAAACCTCATCTATTCTATTACATAAATCCTACACATAACTTTGACTCTGTTTAACATGAAGTTTTGTGAGTATATGTAGCCTATGAAAAGAAAAACAAAATGCCACTCGGCACAATTCTAGAAAATTTGAATAACATTTTGAAATTTTTCACGAAACTGTCATTAGGCTAAAACAAAATCCCGTAAGGTATGGTACGGCCATAGAGCGTGGTACCCTTCTAGTACAAAATGTGTATGGACTAATTACGTTTCCTTTCGCTAGATTTTCTCAACAACCAAACAATTAACAAGCAAAAGAGAATTGTTAACGAGAGTAATTTGAAACTACAGTTGTACTTGTAACTTGACAGCATATGCAACTTAAAAACTACTCAAAATGAAATCAAATTGAACTAATCCCAAGCAATAACGAACTAGAATACCTCAGAATCAGTGTGTTTTGTTTCACTTTTGAGTTTTTTTTTTTTTGTTTTTAATAAATATTTTTAAAAACTCTGCTGGAATTTTCGATTCATTTGCTGGATTTTCAATTCATTTTTAAAAATTGTGTTTCGTTTCACTTTTTTTTTTTTAAACTTTGTTTTTAATAAATATTTTTAAAAACTCTCCTTGTATATGTAGAACTCTGCTGGAATTTTCGATTCATTTGACAAGTAATGTATTTTTGTTTTGTTTCTCCAAATATTGGAGACAATTGATATGCCCTGGGAAAGTAAAAGATGATACTTGAGGAAAACGTTGACAGGTCCCTGGTGGAGAAGCGAGAATGGAAGCAAGTTGCAAATTGCTTATAACATATTCTCAATTTTATACGCAGCTAATATATTTATGAAAACCAAGAACCCAACTCTAACCCAGAAATTCAATTTTTTTCCACAACTATTGATAACCTTCTATGGCAGCTCTTTACCCACAGAACTCTAACCCTTTCCACTTAATTATCACTCTCAAAAAACAAAAAAAAAAAGAAAAAGAAACAGACAGTGGGCAAAACAGAGGATCGAAAATTTGATAAACCATAGAACCAAAATCTGAACTTCAACATTCAAAACTAGCACTAAAAATTACAAACCCAATTAAATTCTAAGATCAAAACCACCAAAGCTATGTTGGGAATGTGCTATTCTTTGTCTATTCTCAAAAAATGATGACATAGATGATATAGATATATAGATAGATACACATATCTATGTCTATCAATATAGAGAGAGAAAGAAGAGTTTTCTCACTTACCTTTGGCAAATGAGAAGAGTGAGTTCATGTTGGAAAAAATGGTTTAATATAGGCATATTTTTTAGCCCAAGTTGAGTGGGCCCCAAACGTCTTTTGGGATGGGTCCGAAAAGATGACGTGTTCCTTGCCGCGTGGCAAGTTACACGGTGAAGACGGAACGTCAAAACCATTTATGAGTGAATGGGAAGTTGACGTTTTCGGGTCTAACATTAATTTTTATTTAGATAAAATTCATTTGAATTTTTTCAATAAAAATTATTGTGGGAATTTAATTTAATTCTTAATTCAAATTTTGGATTCCTTAGTGGTTTCCTAAAGTTTGTAATTGTGGGAATTTAATTTAATTCTAAATTTAATTTTTGGATTCTTAAGTAGTTTCTTAAAGTTTGTACATCTTCCTTTATTAAACTATTTCAATAGTTTAATATATATATATATTCTAATTGTTTAGTATATATATACCAAATAGTTTAATAATAAATTTTCCAAACAGGTGGAAGGGATCTGTTCCATTAACGGCTCACTTTTTACATTTGTTTGAAATTTTGTTCTGACCAACGGTCAATTCATATATTCAAATTGTGAATAGTTTTGCACCTGTTGACTTCGGGGTTTGGTACCGGTTCGGGGCTTTGGAAATTTGCCTATAAATACAATCTGATTCCAGCAGTCTGGGTGTGGGGAAAAAAATTCAATCTATTATTTTGTCTCATTGCTGTCTAATTTTTTCTCTAGTGCATTTATTCTTCATTTTTAGTTTTAGAATAATTTAAAGAGAGTATAGATCACAGGTTTAGTTCACCGAACAAATTTGTTTGAAGTGCTTCTACAAATTTGTGAAGATCATTGTATCCTGGGAGATAGATGCCACTCAACCGTAAGTACCGTAGCGGGGCGAATCTGTCTTAAGAACAAAGTGTCACACACTCGACTTGGTCTTAATTTTAATTCGGTTTGATAAATAAATCCGGTATGTTATTTATTTATTTTGTTTGAATTTATTTCTAGTTATTTTATTTACACAGAAGATTGTCCAACAATCTTAAAACAGATTTGAATTATTCTGTTTACAGAATTTTTCGTTTGTTTCCTTTTCTCTTTCTTCTTTTAAGAAAATTATTTTCTGTGGATTTACAAAATAATATTCTGGTTGGAAAAACAAATAGTGATTATATGTTATTTGACAGATAGTAGTAATATACTGTCTCTTTTCTTTGACAACTAGTAGTACGATACTGGTGTCATTAACAATTCAGAATATATTTTTGTGAAATTTTGTCAGAAAATTAATTTTAGTTTTTAGAATTTATTTTCTGAGTTTTCATTAATTAAAATTCTATTTCAGTATTTTAATTATTGGAGTGTAACAAGAGATTTAAATTTCTGTGTGAAATTAATTTGGTTAAATAAAATTTTATTTTATTTCCAAATTAATTGAAAAATAAAAGTTATATTCTTATTTCTTTTATTTTACAAAATTTAATTTCTTCTGTGGAATTAATTTGGTTAAATAATATTTTATTTTATTTCCAAATTAATTGAAAAATAAAAGTTTTATTCTTATTTCTTTTATTACAGAATTTAATTCTGTGAATTTGGTTTAATTTTCTGTGCAGTGTAAATTCTAATTATAATTTTGTTTTATAAATTAGAATTGATGGCTACTGAAACTAATGCCCAAACAAGTACTGCTGTGGTGGCTGCAATTGCATCAATCCCCTCTCCTGTGATGACAGTACCGGTAAATCACGGTGAAAAACCAGAGAAGTTCTCAGCAACTTAAAAGATGGCAACAGAAAATGTTGTTCTATCTTACAACTCTGAACATGGCTCGTTTCCTCTGTGAATATGCTCCTATCCTGAAAGAGGATGAAACCGACCGGCAAGTGGTTGCTGCGGTTGATGCCTGAAAACATACCGATTTCCTTTGCCAGAATTACATCTTGAACGGACTTGACAATACATTGTACAACGTCTACAGTCCAATCAAGACAGCAAAGGAACTTTGTGAATCGTTGGAGAAAAAGTACAAAACGGAAGATGCCGGCTCAAAAAAATTTGTGGTTGGCAGATTCTTGGATTTTGTAATGGTTGATTCAAAAACTGTGATCAGCCAAGCTCAAGATTTCCAACTCATTCTGCATGATATTCATGCAGAAGGCATGTCTCTCAGTGAATCCTTCCAAGTTGCAGCCTTAATTGAAAAATTACCAAAAGGCTAGAAGAAATTCAAGAACTATCTCAAACACAAGCGCAAAGAAATTTCTATGGACGAGTTAATTGTGCGTTTAAGGATTGAAGAGGACAACCGCAATTCTGACAAACGGGCTAGTAAGCATCCTATGGAGTCTAAGGCAAATGTGGTGGAACATGCTTCAAAAACCAAGAAACGAAAGTCTTCTGGAGAAAGTTCATCATAAGGCTCTAAAGGGGGAGATAATAAAAAGTACAAGTTTAATGGCAAATGTTACATCTGTGACAAAGAGGGACATTGGGCTAAAGATTGCCGTAGCAAAAGCAAAAGCAAGAGAAGAACAATCAAGAAGCCTGCACAAGCCCATATGACCGAAGTGGACAAGATTTCCAATGGTGTAGATGACATCAATCTTTCTGCAGTTGTTTCTGAGGCAAATCTTGTCGGAAATCCTAAAGAATGGTGGGTGGACACTGGTGCTACTCGCCATATTTGTGCCGACAAAAAGATGTTCACATCTTATTCTACAGTGGACAATGGTGAACAACTTTTTATGGGCAACTCCTCAACTTCCAAAGTTGAAGGACAAGGAAAGATTGTACTCAAGATAACATCTGGAAAGGAACTCACTCTCAACAATGTGCTGCATGTACCGGACATTCGCAAAAATCTTGTTTCCGGATCTTTATTGAGTAAGAATGGGTTTAGGCTAGTATTTGAGAGTGATAAATTTGTACTTACTAAGAATGGGATGTATGTAGGAAAAGGTTACATGTCTGATGGCCTTTTCAAGTTAAATGTAATGACCGTTGTACCCTCAGTTTTTAATAATACTACATTTTCTTCTTACTTGCTTGAGTCTTCAAATTTATGGCATGGTAGACTAGGATATGTTAATTATGGATCTTTGCGTAGATTAATTAATATGGAATGTTTACCCAAATTTGACATTAATTCAAATCATAAATGTGAAATTTGTGTTGAGGTAAAATTATCTAAAATTTCTTTTCATTCAATTGAAAGAAGTACGGAATCACTTGAATTAATTCATAGTGACATTTGTGATTTTAAATTAATTCAAACCAGAGGTGGGAAAAAGTATGTAATCACTTTTGTAGATGACTATACTAGATATAGTTATGTTTATTTAATTTGAACCAATGATGAAGCTTTGGAAACTTTCATTCAATATAAGAATGAAGTTGAAAATCAACTTGGTAAGAAAATCAAGAAACTTAGAAGTGATAGAAGTGGTGAATATGAATCACCGTTTGGTGAATTTTGTAAAGAACATGGAATAATTCATCAAACCACCGCTCCTTACTCATCTCAGCAAAATGGAATTGCTGAAAGGAAAAATAGGACTTTAAAAGAAATGATGAATGCCATGTTAATCAGTTATGGATTACCTCAGAACTTGTGGGGGTAAGCAATACTTTCTGCTAATTATATTTTCAATAAAGTATCTCGAAAGAAAATAAATCAAACACCTTATGAATTGTGGCATGGAAGAGTACCATCTTACAAATATTTAAAAGTGTGGGGGTGTTTGGCTAAAGTGGCTATTCCTAGTCCTAAAAAGACTAAGATAGGTCCTAAGACCATTGATTGCATTTTCATTGGTTATGCCAAGAATAGTAGTGCATATCGATTTTTGATTCATAAATCAGAACATTCCAAAATGCATGTAAATACTTTTATTGAGTCTCGGAATGCATCTTTCTTTGAACATGTATTTCCAAATAAGACTGGACAAGAGACTAGTAATAAGAAAAGATCTTTTGATGCTATTACTAGTAATGATTATGAACATGATCAAGAACAAGAGTTAGATCAAAATGAGAAAGAGGAACCTAGGCGTAGTAAACGTGCTAGAACCTCAAAATCGTTTGGTCTAGATTTTCTAACATATTTGTTAGAAAATGAACCTTTAACTTTTAAAGAGGCTATATCCAGTCTTGAAGCTCCTTTATGGAAAGAAGTTGTCAACAGTGAAGTTGAATCCATCTTGCAAAATCACACTTGGGAATTAGTGGACTTGCCACCAGGTTGTAAACCTTTTGGGAATACAAGTGGATTTTCAAAAGGAAAATGAACGCGGATGGATCAATTGATAAATACAAGGCAAGACTTGTAGTCAAAGGATTTAGACAAAAAGAAGGTCTAGACTATTTTGACACATACTCACCGATTACTAGAATAACATCCATTAGAATGTTAATTGCCATTGCATCTCTATATAATCTAGAAATTCAGCAAATGGATGTGAAAACCACTTTCTTAAATGGTGAGTTAAATGAAGAAATTTACATGGAACAACCAGAAGGTTTTTCTGTTCTAGGAAAATAAAAGAAAGTGTGTAAATTGGTTAAATCATTATATGGTTTAAAACAAGCGCCAAAGCAACCGCATGAGAAATTTGAGAAGGCAATGATGTCAAATGGATTTAAAATTAATGAGTGTGACAAATGTGTTTATATTAAAAACACAGATAAAGGTTATGTCATTGTATGTCTTTATGTAGATGATATGCTCATCATTGGTAGTAATAATTACATAATTACAACTACCAAGAAAATGTTGAATAAACATTTTGACATAAAGGACATGGGCATTGCTGATGTAATTCTTGGTATGAAAATTACCAAAACATCAGAAGGATATGCTTTGTCACAATCTTATTACATTGAGAAAATACTTGACAAATTCAGCAAAGATGATGATCATCTTGCTAGAACACCTGTAGATGTTAATTTGTATCTTTCTAAGAATGTACAGAAAAGTATTTCTCAATTAGAGTATGCCCAAATTATTGGAAGCTTAATGTACTTGATGAGCTGCACTCATCCGGATATAGCTTATGTAGTAAGTAAATTAAGTAGGTATACAAGTAATTCGGGAGTAGAACACTAGAAAGCAATGATAAGGGTTTTAAGATATCTCTGATTTACTCGTAACATTGGGCTTCATTATACTAGATATTCAGCAGTACTTGAAGGATACTGTGATGCAAATTGGATATCGGATACTAAAGACTCGAAGTCCACCAGTGGGTATATCTTTACTCTTGGTAGTGCGGCTGTATCTTGGAAATCTTCCAAACAGACTTGTATTGCTAGGTCTACTATGGAATCTGAATTCATAGCTTTAGACAAAGCTGGAAAGAGGCAGAATGGCTTCGCTACTTCCTTGAAGATATTTCAATATGGCCAAAACCGGTGCCTGCTATATGTATATATTGTGATAGTCAATCAGCAATTGGTAGAGCACAGAGTCATATGTATAACGGTAAGTCTCGACACATTCGTCGTCGACATAATACCATAAGACAACTACTCTCTAATGAAATTATGTCCATAGAATATGTTAAGTCTAAAGACAACATAGCGGATCCACTAATCAAAGGGTTAGCAAGAGAGTTAGTTGAAAATTCATCGAAGGGAATGGGACTTAAGCCTATTAAATAAGAGTTACCACAACGGCAACCCAACCTAGTTGACTGGAGATCTCAAGATCTAGATTCAAAGGGACAACCGAGATGTGAATGACTCAGAAGGATCACTGGGGAGTCTAACTCCTACCTATTTCTTTGATGAAATAGTGATGTCTGCAGCGTTTGAAGTTAAATAAAATTTTAATGATTCTTATATCTAGCTAAACCTAGTGGAGTATGACAAGATACTCTTCATAAGAATCACCTATGTGAGTGTGAACTAGGCCGGTTCTATAAGATTTGTGGAGGGCTACATGTCTTTAGAGCACTCATGAAAGACCAGGCTGTTTAGGGCCAAAATGAACACAATAGTGAGAACTAAACTGTGTTTGGAGATATACTGTGTGGGTTCTATTGTCTTGGTTTACACAAACGGCTGAACAGTTCAAGACATCATGTTCACTGTTTAGCTAGTAAATCTGATAGTGTCTCACAAGGGAAGGTTCAAAGCCAAAAGCTATCTATCCTTTGCAGAATATTTCCAATTTTTGTACTCTCTGTAATTAGATCATGTTGTTGCATTTTCTCTCCGTCAAATTCCATTCATGTGGGGGATTGTTGGAAAAAATGGTTTAATATAGGCATATTTTTTAGCCCAAGTTGAGTGGGCTCCAAACGTTTTTTGGGGTGAGTCCGAAGAGGTGACGTGTTCCTTGCCGCGTGGCAAGTCATATGGTGAAGACGGAACGTCAAAACCATTTATGAGTGAATGGAAAGTTGACGTTGTTTTCGGGTCTAACATTAATTTTTATTTAGATAAAATTCATTTGAATTTTTTCTATAAAAATTATTGTGGGAATTTAATTTAATTCTTAATTCAAATTTTGGATTCCTAAGTGATTTTCTAAAATTTGTAATTGTGGGAATTTAATTTAATTCTAAATTTAATTTTTGGATTCCTAAGTGGTTTATTAAAGTTTTTACCTCTTCCTTTATTAAACTATTTCAATAGTTTTATATATATATATATATATATTCTAATTGTTTAGTATTTCAATAGTTTTATATATATATATTCTAATTGTTTAGTATATATATACCAAATAGTTTAATAATAAATTTTCCAAATAGGTGGAAGGAATCTGTTCCATTAACGACTCACTTTTTACATTTGTTTGAAATTTTGTTCTGACCAACGGTCAATTCATATATTCAAATTGTGAATAGTTTTGCACCTATTGACTTTGGGGTTTGGTACCTGTTCGGGGCTTTGGAAATTTGCCTATAAATACAATCTGATTCCAGCAGTCTGGGTGTGGGGAAAAAAATTCAGTTTGTTATTTTGTCTCATTGCTGTCTAATTTTTTCTCTAGTGCATTTATTTTTCATTTTTAGTTTTAGAATAATTTAAAGAGAGTATAGATCACAGGTTTAGTTCACCGAACAAATTTGTTTGAAGTGCTTCTATAAATTTGTGAAGATCATTGTATCTTGGGAGATAGACGCCACTCAACCGTAAGCACCGTAGCGAGGCGAATCTGTCTTAAGGACAGAGTGTCACACACTCGACTTGGTCTTAATTTTAATTCGGTTTGATAAATAAATTCGGTATGTTATTTATTTATTTTGTTTGAATTTATTTTTAGTTATTTTATTTACACAGAAGATTGTTCCAACAGTTCAATCGTCCACGCCGTCCGAACGCCTCCACGCCGGTGTTTTCTACTCTTCTTCCCTGCTTCGTTCTCTTTTCCCTCCAAAAGTATGAGTGTAAAGAGATGCGTTTTGAAGAGTTTTTTATCGTAGGGTTTGTTTTGGTAATATATTAGGTGTAATGAGAATTCAAATTTTTTTTTAAGTGGTATAATGAGATGGAGGGTGCAAGGAGATAAAAGAGTGGTGTGAGTAGAATCACCCTTGAACTTTAAAAAACAACATAATTAATCAAGGTATTAATTACAAAGTGAATTAGGTGCAAAAACAATTAAGTTCAATCAAACATGCACATACAACACATTTGGATGATCAATAACGTAGTTTGTAGATCAAGGAAAAGCCAAAATTTAAGAATTGTCCCCCCTTCTTCTTCTCTAGGACACTTTCAATTATACAAATTATTTTACTATATTTCCTAGAAGGAAAATGTATTCCATTATTTATCTCATTGATGAATGGAAAAAAAAAAAAAAAAAAAAATCCCTCTATTCATTCAAAAACTAAGCTATGTGTAGTGAAACTATTTCACCAAACTCATAGATAATCCAAATTTGCATATAGTTCAGAGAAAACCTCTCTCTACATGATCGATCAATAAAACCACACAAAAAAAAAAAAAACAACTGTTCGTTTCGTTTATTTATTATCATCACTACTTATCTTTAGTAGAGACGCCATACTTCTCCTGCAACTTGATGATCTTGTCCTCCTTTTTCTGATCGAACTTCTTGCTCATCTTGGCTTGTTGACAATGAAGCCAAAGAGGTGATCGACGGCAGTCTTGGCATCATAGATGTCCTCGTAGATGACGAAGGCGGTGCCTCTGGTGTCCTTGTTAGTGCCGATGCGAATCTGGCGAATGGCGCCGTACTTGCCGAAGATATTGTACATCTCTTCGCTAGAGATGTTGAAGGGAAGGTTTCAGACGTAGAGAATCCAGTTCACCTCCGGCGGAAGCCGAGCATTGCCCTTCCGAAGACTGATCGTCGCCATTGCTTCTCTGTGTTTTGGTGCTGTGTGTGTGTGTGCGCGTGAGAGAGAGAGAGAGAGAGAGAGAGAGAGAGAGTATTCGAGAAGAGGCCAGGGTTTGTTGTTGATTATTATTATTATTATTATTTTATTGCCTGTGGTTGAAATTAAAGTGTCAATTTATTTATTTATTTTTATACTAGTAATTTATTTATTTATTTATTTTTTATTGGTAGTGTCAATTTATATGTTTGTGAAATTGTGAGGGTAAAGCATACTTCCATTTGGATTGGGTTATTATTAGGATGATTCTAATTTTTACCGCCATAAGATATTCAGGTGATGCTTAAAAAAAAGAAAATTTATTAGAAAATTATTTTTTAAGGAGTGACATCTCAATTAGTTTATAATAATCTTAATTCTCATATTTAAGTAATTTTATGAATAATTTTATTCTTACAAATATGTTTTGAACCCTTAGCAATTTGGTCACGTGAACATTCATATTTAATAGTGTGAATATTCATATTAGGGATGGCCACGAGGCGGGTTTGTTATCTTTCGCCAGTAGCAAAGCTATTGAGAAACTGGGGCAGTGCCCCCTCAATTTTCTTCTTTTTTTTTTTTTTTTTGTACATATAAGGAAAATAATTAATAAATAAAAAATTTATATAGAAATAACATTTAGAATGATTTCTTAATGACATTTTTTAAAGGGAGCTTTTTTTGATAAATCCACTTTCTAAGAGTTTTATTCCATCTAACCGATATTCTTTTTGACTATTCCATTAGGTCTTATTTGAGATAAGAAGACCAAAATACCCTTTTCATCTACTTATGTTCCATTTAGTTCAAATTATTTTCTTATGTTTCAATAAATCTTATGGGTGACATAATTACCAAAATACCCCTAATGTGAATGTTCACATCGTCAATGTGAATATTCATATCATCAATGTGTAGGGGCCCGACCCATGTCGATCCTCGTGGGTGCCTGAAAAAATTCGAGTCGGGCCGGGGTGGGCCCGGCCCATTAATGTGAATATTCACATTGACATGTTAACATTCACATTAATATGAGTGTAAAATTGGCCCGCGTCCCGTGGCGGTGCGAAACCCAACCGCTGCCCATGGACGGCCCGGGGCAGGCTTGGTCCGGCCTGTTGACAATGTAAATATTTACATTGACATGTTAACATTCACATTGATAAGAGTATAAAATTGGCCTGTGGCCTATGGGCGGCCAAAAGCCCGCTCACGGCCCGGGACGGGCTCGGCCCGGCCCGTTGACAATGTGAATATTCACATTGACATGTTAACATTCACATTGATGGGAGTGTAAAATTAGCCCGTGCCTCGTGGCTGCCCGAAACCCGCCCACGGCTTGTGGGCGGCCCGAGGCGGGCCCGGCCCGGCCTGTTAACAATGTGAATATTCACATTGACATGTTAACATTCACATCGATAAGAGTATAAATTCGGCCAGCGGCCCAGGGCCGGCCAATTGACAATGTGAATATTCACATTGACATGTTAACATTCACATTGATAGGAGTGTAAAATTAGTCCGTGCCTCGTGGCTGCCCGAAACTCGCCCACGGCCCGTAGGCGGCCTAGGGCGAGCCTGGCCATTTTTTTTAATTCTTTTTAATTTTTTCTACTAAAATTTTATTATTTTCCACATAAAAAGACACTAGGCCTCGGACTGAGCCTTAAATGGGCCTTAATCGGGCCGATGAGCCGAGCCGGGCTTCAAAGTGATGGCCTAAGCCCTAGCCTAGGGTCTCAGACTAGACTCAAGCCTGGGCCCAAACGAGCCTTTCTCGGGCTGGGTCAGGCCGACCACCAGGCCAAAAATTAGGCCCAGGCCCTAGCCTGGGCACAAGGGTATTCGAGCTTTGGATAGGCCAATAGATCGAGCCTCGGGTCGGGCTAGTGGGCCTGGGCCTAGCCTCGAGCTTAGGTCGGGCTTGGGCAAGCCTGGCCATTTTTTTTTAATTCTTTTTAATTTTTTCTACCAAAATTTTATTATTTTTCACAAAAAAATACATTGCGCCTCGGGCGGGCTGGGCCTCGGATCGAGTCTTGAATGGGCCTTAAGCGAGCCGATGGGCCGGGCCGGGCTTCAAAGTGATGACCTAGGCCCTAACCTAGGGTCTCAGACATGCTCAGTCAGGACCCAACGAGCCAGGCCGGGCCAATTCTACATTCCTATCAATGTGTATTTTATCATGTCAATGTTAATATTCACATTGTCAACGGGCCGGGTCGAGCCTACCCCGGGCCACGGGCAAGCTTCGGGCAGCGGGAAAATTTTACACTCCTATCAATGTTAATGTTAACATGTCAATGTGAATATTCACATTGTCAACAAGCAGCCAAGACCCCATGGGTGGGCGGGTTTCGGCACCACGAGCGCGGCTAATTTTATACTCTTATCAATGTGAATGTTAACATGTCAATGTGAATATTCACATTGTCAACAGGTTGGGCGGGGCCGGCCCCGGGCCGCCCACGAGCCATGGGCGGGTTTCGGGCAGCCACGAGGCGCGAGCTAATTTTACACTCCTATCAATGTGAATGTTAACATGTCAATGTGAATATTCACATTGTCAACGGGTCGGGGGGCGGGCCACGTCATGGCGAGCTTTGGCCCATGGGCGTACCAATTTTATACTCTTATCAATGTAAATGTTAGCATATTAATGTGAATATTCAAATTGTCAACAGGCCAGACCGGGCCCGCCCTGGGCCGCCCATGGGTCACGGGCGAGTTTTGTGCCGCCACGGAACGCGGGCCAATTTTACACTCCTATTAATGTGAATGTTAACATGTCAATGTGAATATTCACATTGTCAATGGACCGGGCGCGCCCCGGCTTGCGGGTGGGTTTCAGGTCGCCCACGGGCGAATTTTACATTCCTACTAATGTAAATTTTAAAATATGAATGTTCACATCATAAAATGGTAACCGTTCAAAAAATATTTATAAGGGTATCAAAATTAAATATAAGGGCATAAGTGTCCAAGAAAATAGTGTAAATCAAGAAAAAAGACTTTATGGAATAAAACTATACATACATGGGATTAAATGGGTTAAAAAAATTCCCTCATGGACTTCTTGGGTTAAAACACTTCTAAATGGGATTTATCAATAATTTTCCCTTTTTTAAATTATGAAAATAATGGTGGTTGTTTTGATTAAAAATGAAAAAATTACAACAAACCAACTTATTATGTATGAAAATTTTATAAAAAAAAATTCGGTGCAACAGTGATATCGAATCATCACTTACACGTAAACATAATTTTATCTTTATAAATATTTTTTGAACGCTTAGCAACTTGGCCACGTGAACATTCATATTTGACAGTATGAATATTCACATTGACGTATGAATATTCATATCATAGAACATTCACACTATCAATGTGTATATTACTATTAGGGGTATTTTAGTAATTATGCCACTCATAGGATTTATTGGAACATAAGAAAATAATTTGAATTAAGTAGAATATAAGTAGGTTAAGAGTGACTTATGAATAAATGCTCCTTAAAAAAATTAACAATTAAAAATTAAATGTGGTTTTGATAAAATTGAAAATTGAATTTATTACCTCTAACTAGAGACTAAACCCTTAAGAAAGTCATGATAGCCAACTAAGTTAGACCTAATTGGTTGTGATGGTGAGTTGGTAGTGGTAAAGAAGGCAATGACAGTGTTAGTGATGGTGGCAATGACAATAGTGGTGGAGATTAAGGGATAGTGGTAGTGATTTTAGTGGTGGTGGAAGGGTAATATTGTGGAGAGAAAAAAAAAGAAAAAAAAAAAGAGTGAAAGCAGTAATGGAATGATGGTGGTGGTTGTAACAACAGTGACAATTGTTGTGGAGATGAAGGGTTGTAGTGGTGGTAATAATGGCGGTGGTATGTCGTGGCGGTAGTTAAATGATCGTGGTACTTATGATAACAATAACAATGGTGATGAAGGTGGTGTCAATAGGAGTCCAGATCATTTGCCGTATTTCTCTGCGACGGTTCCTACCGTGCTGTCAAAACGATGTCGTTTTGAAAAAAAAAATTTCTTTCTTTTTTTTTCTTCCTTCCCTTGTTTTCAACCTCTTTTCTTTTTTGTCGTAGCTCTTTATACACTATAGATTGAAAGAACAGTACATAGAGACGAAGAGGAGGGCGTGGCGGCGAGGCAACGGCAACGGCGACTCCGATGAAGATCGTGATCCTCCTTGTTGAAGCACTAATCAAAAAGATACCCTCCTTCCTCTCCAATTCGAAAGGATACATCTTTGATTTCTTCAAGAACTTTCAACTCCAATCCCAACCAACGTCTTTATTGTTGTTTGTATATATTGGGTTTTAAGCGATTTCCTACCCGTTTTTTGTTTGTTTTGTTAATGGTAGTTTATTTCAGCATATCACTGTTTTTTGATTTATTTGTTTATTTATTCCAAAAATAAAAATTAGAAATTTGGGGTTGTATGGCCATTGAACTTTGAATCATGGTTTGAATTGCTTTGATTTGGGTCTTTTGGGACCTTCATTGTTGTTTCTTCTAAAGGGCAACAATGGAGGTCTTCTAAGGTTGAGTTGTTGGGTTGAATCCTGTGAAGAGGTTTTGTGGGTTTGTTGTTGAAGTTCCATAAACAGCTGCCGCCACCATCTCTCATTCTCTTTCCTTTCTATCTATAAAAACTACCAAACCCACTACCTCTTCTTTTTCTTCCTCCTCCTTTCTCTCTCTAAAAACTACTAAATCCCACTCACTACAAGATAAACCCAGATTTAAACCCAAAAAGAAAATTGATAAAATAGGTCAAGATATAAATCATCAAATTAAGACAAGATTGAAAACCTGCAATCATCTCAAATATAGATTCAATATAGATGATGCAATCTCAAATCTACAAATCTGCAATCTCAAATAAACAAATCTCAAATCACATAAACACCTAACTATCTAATAAAATCTCAAACCAAATGAAATAATTTTCCGTCAAATCTGGTTGTTTATGAGTGCGATTGAGTTGCACATGTATCAATTTGGTTGCCTTTTCCTTCTAATAATATTTCGGTGATGCCTCTTCCTTCATTCTTCTCACTACACTCCTCCTACCTCTGCTTTGCTTTTTCATTTTTTTTTCTTTTTTGAGAAATTTTTCTCAAAATGACATTGTTTTGGGGGCACCACCGAAGCCACTACAAAAAAACACGACAGAGGATCTGAACTCTTGGCGATAGTAGTGGTGGAGGTGGGGGTAATGGTGGTAATGTGGTAGTGATAGTGAAATGATGGTGGTACTTATGGCAAGGATCAGGGATAGTGCTGCAATTGACTCAGAGTATCAACGGTTGGTGCAGCAAGTAAATGATGGTATTGTTCACTGGTATTGGCTTGAAGATGGTCTTCTCCATGTCAAAGGAGATAGACATATGTCCCTAGTATTGGAGGACTGAGATTGGAACTTCTTAGTGAGATGCATGACCCATAGTGGGCTGGTCATCCGGGACAACAACGCATGATGGCACTCTTGTCTCGTTCATATGTTTGGCCCAAAATGAAAGATGATGTAGATGCCTATGTCAAGACTTGCATGGTGTGCCAACTAGACAAGACAGAAATGAAGAAGGCAGCTGGGTTATTGCAACCATTGCCGGTCCCTGAGAAGTCTTGGGTTTCAGTGTCCACGGACTTCATCTCCAGGTTTTCTAAAATCAATGGGATGCATTCCATCATGGTAATTGTTGACCGTTTTTTGTTGTATTCATTCTTGCTCCTCATGCTTGTCTGGCTGATATTGCTGCTGATTTGTTTTAGAAGTATGTTGTAAAATATTTTGGCTTGCCCAAGGACATAATTAGTGATAGGGATACTCGATTTACAGGAAGATTTTGGACTATGCTCTTTAATTTGTTAGGTTTAGAATTAAAGTTCTCAACAGCAAATCACCCTTAGACGGATGGCCAGACCGAGAGGATGAATGGGTTGCTTAAGGAGTATCTTGAACATTATGTGACCACAAGTCAAAAAAATTGGGTCGAATTGTTGGATAGTGAACAGTTTTGTTACAATTTGTATATATTATCTGCAATCGGGATGAGTCTGTTTGAGTTAGCCATGGGGCAGCAACCCCTAACTCCTCACAAAGTGACTAAAACAGGTTATGGTGGTAGATGTCCAGTAGCATACCGCTTTGCAAGAGCTAAACAGGAGTTGTTAGAGAAAGCACACGATAGTTTGGCTAAAGTAAGCAAAAGAATGAAGAAGTATGCTAACAAAGAGATAAGACCCTTAGAGTTCAAAGTGGGAGGCAAAGTGCTACTAAAGCTTACTCCTCAAATTTGGAAGAAGATAAGCAATAAGGCAGTGCACCGTGGTCTAATTCTGAAATACGATGTCCTCTTTGAAATCTTAAAACTTGTGGAAAATGTGACATACAGGCTAGTGTTACCTAATTGGTTAAAAATCCATTCAACTTTCCATGTCAGTTTTCTAAAACCTTTCCATAAGGATCAAACAAACTTGACAAGGACACAAGCTCAGAGGGCACCTCCAGTGATCAGAAAGCAATTTGACAAAGAGGTAGAATGGATTCTTAATCACAAGACTGACGGCCAGAGCAAAAAGAACAGAAGGACCCATTACTTGGTAAAGTGGAAGGGTTCCCCAGAATCTGATGTAAATTGGGAAAAAGATGTAGCATTATGGCAATTTGAAAAATAAGTCAAAAAGTACTTGAAGACCCTACCAATGAGGATGTTGGTTTCTTCTGGTGGGGGTCGTCTGTTAGCACCTTGATATTTAGGAGTTGGCGGCCTGACACTTGGTGGCACCTTGTATCTATGTCAGGCCTGGACAGCGGCATGCTAAGACAACAAGGTGGGCAATCAATTGTGTCATTCGATGGCGGCATTCAACCATTGGCCAAACTATATGCAGTGTGCCCTTGGCCAAACTATGTGCAGTGTGGCACGTACGAGGCATTAATATGACCTTAATGCTAGGCTGCAGCATATTTGGGGGTTTTAACATAATCAAACGGCTTGACTTGGCTAGATAGCAAGGCTGTTAGACTTGACCAAGACCAACAGATGGCACTCCAGGCTCTATTTGACTAGTGGCTTGATAAATTTGAAATTATCTAAGGCAAGACAAAGGATTCCTAAAATATAGGGACAGTTGTGGATGGTTATGCACAAAACCAGACAAACTGGCAAGGAACAAGGAAGGTTGAAATAAAGGAGTAGTTAGTAACAGTTATTTCTGTAGGCCTGTTTCAAATCTGTCTTAACCCCTTGGCAGTTGGGGGTGTTAACTGTCATGCTAGATGACATGTGTCCTTTATGTTTTGTAGCATGTTTGAATTTCAAATGTTCTAATTATAGCCTATAGGCATAGCCATGCAAACTCGAAATCATCAAGTGTTTGAGAGTTTGGCATTGGCTTTCCTTTGTAAATTGTTGGTACAATAATAAAGGTTGGGTTTTCCCGTAATTGCTATGTTGCTTAACTTGTATACTTGACGAAATTTAACTTGTGTGTGTGAGTTGCATACATTGGCTAAGACTAAGTGTTGGGACTTAGTGCCATTGCAAGAAAATTTTATAAACTGAAAATTAGCCCTGTGACACTAGGTATCCTTCTTGAACTCTACTTGTCTAGCAAGTATATATCCTAAGGACTATTTCTTAGTGAGATTAAACCTCAAAAATTTTAACTCTATCCAATCTGAGAGTTACATCCTTACACTATGTTTGGATTGAGTGATTTGGAGAGAAACGAAAAGAACTAGAGTGATATGTATTTCTCTTATTTGTTTGGAGAACCTAAGTAGAGAGAAATGGGAAGAAATGGAGAGAAACTCATTTCTCTTATAAGCCTCATTTTCAATCTTCTCAAAAGTTGAGAGATTGGGAGAGAAAAGAAATCAGTATTTTCATAATACCAATTTTGTCCCTATAAAAATAAAAGAAATAAAATAATTGAAAATATAAAAAGGTTATTTTGGTAATATAACATAAAATAATTTCTTTTCTTTTCTCTTAATGAAATCTAACCAAACAAGAATGAGAGAAATCACAATCATTTTTTTTCTTTTATTTCTTCTTTATCCAAACAAAAAGGAGAGAAATCACAATCATTTCTTTTTTTTTCTTTTCTTTTCTCTTATTACTTAGTAATCATTTCTTTTTTTTTCTCTCTTAAGTTCCCAAACATAGTGTTAATGATACTCACTATTTGTTTGGGATGTGAGTTGGCTTTTCCACTTTTTAGCTTTTTGACTATTAGTCTAAAGCTAAAAATTCTCGTTTGGGATATGCTTTTTGACTTTTTTGACTTTTATGAAAAAAAATGAAATGATTCTGATTTAAATGTGACATTTAATCTTTTTATGACTATTTTAGCCCAAAAATCAACTCAACTGATATGCCGAACGAGTACTCAATAACTTGGAGTCGTACTCTAACCAAAGTATGAGTCATTACCTGTCATGTGGCAACTCGAACTAATTTATTTATTTTTTGGACTTCTTTATGATTTTTCTCCGTCATTTGTGAGTAGTAACATTACATTTGAAAACCTATGACATAATTACAGTATCTAATAGATTTCTTAATAATTTAATGTCGATTGCCAATGTTACATTCTTTATTTGTTCTAATATTTAAAAGAAATATGATAGCTGTTATGTCTCCCAATAAAAATACTCTTCTTACCCAACATAACTATATTTTCAGAGGTGTATTTTAAAATATTTAAAATTATGTCACATGTAAAGGTATGTGTCGTTGGACATTGTTTTGTAAAGTGTACTAATGTGTAATTGGACATAATTTTGAAAAGTGTATTCAAAAAGTTGAGTAAAACCTTAGTAGCGACTCGTAGCAATACTAAAATCAAACCTGTGTCTTAGTGCATGGAGAACCATGCTCAAGAGTCCAAAACGTGGCAAATAAGGAAAAATGAAAATTTTGCAAGATCTAAAGCTCTTGTGAGAATTATGATTATGATTACTTACATTGGATGGAATAATTTTGAACAATAATTATTTTGTTTGTACATTGGATGGAAGTTCGAGATTGAGGAGGCTCTGTTTTATCTGTGACAAGATTTGAATTGAACTAGTCTCAAGATTATTTTAGAAAGATGGTTAAAAATCATCTTCTAGTTTTTAACCGATTTTGGGTAATATCATCTCATATTTTTTACATTTTTTAAAAAAAAAATCAAAAAATCAAAAAATTAATTTTTAATCATCTTCCAGAACAACTCTCAGTTAGTTATAGTTGAATAAATTTGGACAAGTATAACTAACAATAAAAAAAAGAAAAAAAAAAAAAAGAAGCTAAATTTAGATTTAAAAAATATCTAAATTTAGGATTTTTTTTTAAATTTTTAAATCCACCATTTCATTTTCCTCCCTCTATCCAATTTCGGCCGAAGAGTTTTTAACGGAGAATTAGTTTATTGAGGTGTTACTACAACCTCTAACACAGCATGTGAATGGATAGAAATCAAACTATTCTTTTTATTTGCATTTCAAAACATCCTAAAGCATGTTTAGATTATCCTAAAATAGAGAATCATGTAATTAAGAATAATCATAGTTGTTTTGTTCTTTCGAACAATTCCACCCTTTCTCTCCTATCCTTTCCTCTCAATCCACAATGGAAAAACGGGAGGTAATTCTACGCACATTCAAAAAAAAAAAAAAAATTAAAGCAATCAATTTTTTGTTTGTTTTCTTCTTTTTTCATGAAATTTCTTCATTTAAGTGAATATTTTCATTCTTATGTGAAACTTCTTCATTGTATTCACAAACATTTTTTAAATTAAAAGTAATTCATTGTATTCACAAACATTTTTTAAATTAAAAGTATCATTCATTGTAGAGCAATCGTTATCAAGTGATTTCAATAGTCATGAAATATATAACAATTCATTCTTTAAAAATAATAAATAAATAAAAGAAATTCATGGCAATTGCACAATATGAAACTCAATTTAATTTTTCATGATTTTTTTCAACATATCTATTAGTTATCCACAAAACACTTGATATTGTTTGTTTCCTCCAAACAATAAAAATTTAAAGAAATATTCATTTTCGTGGATATTCAAAAAAAGTATTTTTTTTTTTTCTTGTGTCCCCTTCCCCCAACATTTTATAAAAATTTAACAATCATGTACATTCTTCTTTTTGTTGCATTTTTTTAAAAAAAATTTATGTCAATGCGACGAGGTAATTTTCTTATACGTATTTTCAATAATCAAATCAAACTAAATTTTGTGTCCTAATCAAGTATGATTGGCTATACAAATCTTCTTCTTCTTCTTCTTCTTCTTCTTTTTTTTTTAATTTTTTCACAACTCTATCAAGGGCTATATGCATTATCATAGTTTCCTTGTTATCACCTTTACTTATTTGCATGAAATATGAATTCACAATTTATATTCATGTCTGTCATTATACAAATTACCTTCATTTGACATCTATTACACATTCTCATACTTCTCATTTTGCACTGTCACTTGCATCATTGCATGTAATGTTTGTGTACATGCAAGTGTTGAGCTGCTGAAGTATTTTGAAAGTTAATAAAATTCTTTTTTTGTTTTGTTGTTTTGTTTTTTGATACAATGTTGTTGATACAATTCTATAGTCATGTCATGCTTTGTCCAATTTATTTAAGCTACTTGTAACTTTTTTTATTTTGGAAATGTGTCAGAGTGTTTGGTACTACTCGACAGTTATAGCTTAAACAAGTTTAAAAAACATTAATTATCTGAATTTAGAGAAATGTTTTTTACTTCTAAATTTGATTATCAATTTTTAACTTGAAAAAAATTACACTAAAACAACCATAAGATCACGTATGACCATTCAAATTGATTTTTTTTTTTTTTTTTTGATGCGAGACAACTCTTTATTACACTACTTCACATCTGATTAGCAGCAACTCTCACCTATGTAAAATTGTTTTGCTTTGTGCAGGGTTGTTAATCAAGACCACCCTTTATCAATTCTATTCATAGCTTGCTTTTAATTTGTTATATAAATCATCAATATAATATCCAACATTGACGATAATATTTGCCCCTTTAACATGCAATACTAGAGTTGTATTGGTCGGTGTGCATTAACCAAGGGGATAACGACCAATGCAAGCTCTAGGATGATAGTTGACGGATCATCAATATTTACCTTGTTAGCGTGCGATACTTGAGTTGCATTGGTCAATGTGCACTAACCAAGGGGATGTTGACCAATGCAAGCTCAAGTACGTTGATTCACAAAGCATCATTATAACATCCAATATTAGGGATAATATTTACCTTGTCAACGTGCAATACTGGAATTGCATTCGGCAATGTGCACCGTAATTGATAGATTTTTATTCACACGCATTCAACAAAGACAACTCGTTTGAATATGCACATTGGAAATTTCTAGTTTTATAGCTTTGAAAAATGATATTATTTATTAATTGTTTGATATTTTATATTTTCAGAAACCTACTGGGATGTCGGTTCCTCAGTTTGGAGGGTGGGATCACAAGGTTGGTAATACCGACTACTCTATGGTGTTTTCTCGAGCTCGTGCTAATAAGAAGCAGAACAAGAATGACTTCAACCGCCATAGTATCGGAAATGAACAAGAGCTTATCGTTCAGAAACAGCCTGAGCATCAACATGATGATTCAGTTGTGGTAAGACTCCATTTTTTAGTGTCTTGTATATTATTGCATTTTTCAATCACTACATTATGTTTAAGATGATTATGTATGAAGATGATTCTCCCAATTAATAACATACCATATTCAGGTCCTGTTTTGATCCATATCCCCTTGGTTGACCGATGCACATGGATTAAAACATGCTTGAATATGTTAGGGAGAAGAAGGGGAAAAAAAAAAATAGAAGAAGATTAAGATGACACGTGTTGTCATATGCTTTGATCTAATATTTTCATATGTACGGTTTTTGTGCAGAGAAAAAAGAACGTTCTGACCTACCTTAATTGTTGTATTAGGCCTTGATTTCCAAAATATCCGACAAATTCTATACATTTCTGAGGATTTTAATAATATTTTACTCGATAGTGCACTTTGTGCCTGTATTTGTCAGCGAGACAAGTTCGCTAGTCATGGTAGGCATGATCAAAACCTCTGTTAACTTTGAGTGAGCTATGTGCATCGTGCTCTTACTATTTTGGAATGCTTTTATAGGAGAAAAGCAAGGAAGATAAGTAGTTTATTTCTTGATATATTAAAAAAAATAAAAATAAAAAAATCAGCAAAATAGCAAAATTTATTGCATAAATCCTATATCATGAATGCATATATATTTTACAACAGGATATATACAATATCAACACCTGTTTCTTTTCATTATTTGAGCTTGTATTTACACGAACTCAAGCTCTACATTACTTAATCCCTTAAACATAAGTTTGTGAAAAGCTATCATAAATAGTGAAAGTAATTGAACCTGCAAGTCAAGTTGTGGCTTTGAATCGCTTCACCGGAGCTCTGAGGGAAGAGAGGTACTTTGCATCTGCTTTGTCAATTCCACCAAAAAGATAACTGAAAGGCTGCATTTCTACATACTTGCCCTCACCTGGGGCAACCTTCAATTGACCATTTTCCCAAACAATCCTTCCTCCGGCAATTGTTACTTCAACCTTTCCCTGAGAAAACATGAAAAGAAATCATTGGAACTTGACACAAAGTAGAAATCGACGTTTGTGATCCACGAGCGACACCATTTAGTGTTATTAAAAATTGAGATTAAATTATCTATAGTTGCAGTATTCATGGACAATTATAATAGTGTGTTGATTCATCGTGCAATAAACATTAAAACACAAAGTAACAATTGAAGTTGTACATAGGCAGCATCCCCATTCAATGCCTCTTCTAATAAACTTTACATATAAAAAAGAAAAATATGTATATGTACATGCATATATATATATACAACAGTTCTAGCAATACCCCTAATATTACAGAATCACGTTTGTGTTGCTAACAAATTAGAAACTATAAGCATGTTGGGTCCGTTTGGGAAGTAGGTTGGCTTTTTGACTTTTTTGACTATTTTAGTCTGGGGATTAAAAGCCTGGTTTAGAAAGGACTTTTGACTTTTTTGACTTTTTTGTGAGAGAAGAAATGTAATGATTATGGGTTAGATGTGATGTTTTGTCTTATTGGGTTAAAAAACCTATTTTGTTTTTTGTGGCTAAAATAGCCAAAAAAGCCCCAAGTTGGACTTCCCAAACGAAGCCAAACTCAAATGAGGTGAACAAGGAAAAGGCTACCATGTGCATCCCAAAAAAGATGCATACAGTATGCACCTTATACAAATAAGTATAATTTTTACTAACAAAAGTATAACTTTACAGCTCATAATTTTAGGGTTGCATATCATAACTTCGTTATTCCTAACTTTCACTACAAAGATTCATAACTTTCACCAACAAAATCAAAACTTTTCTTACAATGTGCACCTTTTTAGGGGTGCCCATTGTAGCATTTCCAGGTGAGCAATAAGAGATAACAAATGGAAAAAAAGGTAAAAACAAAACTTGTGGAATAACGGCACAATCTTATTTATTCATTAGGATGCCAACTTCACCAGATTAACAATCAGCAAAGCTATTAGCAGAACAACTTGGCTTTACTTTATGTAGAGCTTTATTTGATAAACCCACATAAAAACAGAGCATATTAGGAGATCTCACATTTGCATTGAATGGCATTTAGCATTAAGGGATGAAATAATATGAAGGGAAATTTCTTAAAGAAAATTTTAGTTAGTCATAACTAAAAGCAAGGTATTTTACTAATTCCAAAATTGTAATAGAATTGTATACGGATTAAAGAGAGATACGTTGCAGGTAGAGTGCAGCCAATCTCAACTGTCCCAATGACGGCATACCTTACGGACAAATCAAAATTGAAAAATCCTTCCCACTAAATTACTGCATCCAAACAACTACAATAACATTCACACCATAGTTCTCACAAACCCAAAAATTTACCAAATAAACCATAGGCAAGCATTTACCTGCAAAAACTTTAGGGGATATGGATCAAACAACAGGAACACATAACTCAGAAAGATGGAAAGCATCAGAAGAACAATCAGCAACAGTATAGCAAATTACCCTTTGCAGAGATCATAAATCCATGTACTCTCCTTAAGCTTATGCCTTTCAAATTTAAATGTAAAATAAAACAAAATGTTTCAATTCCATTCTCTCATCACAATGCAATTAATTACCATAGTTTATTGGTTATTAACACATGGACCAATCAATTATGAAATGTTACCTTCCTCTTATTCCTCGAAGACATTCGTGTCCAGTCTAGAGTGGTGAGAAGTGGCACTAATTTCAAAGCTTGAATTTGGGTTGAGTATGATTATATCTGCATCTGATCCAACAAGGATTGCTCCTTTCCTAGGATATATATTAAAGATCCTAGCACTGAACAAAATGAAAATTTTAAAATCATTTACCATAAATCTGTTAGTGGGACCGAACTGTTAAGAAACATGATTTTATGAATTAAATTTGGCATCTGAGGGAGCATTATAGAAATTCACATAGAGATGAGACATAATCCAAGCTTTCACAGTGAAAGCATACCATTCAGTGCTGGTTATTCGGACATAATCAGTGATAGATATTTGGCCAGATTCCTGGACAAACAAATAGAAATTGAGAAAACAAAATTTTAACGAATAAAGTTAGTTTTCAAAGGTCAAAGTACAAATTCACAGAAGCTCACCACCATCGTATCCCAAACTAGATGCATCCTCTCTTCGATGCCTATACATTCCCAGGATTGCCACAAGGAGATGAATTAGAAAGTAGAATAGGTTAAATAAACCCCACTTACTGACTCGGGCCATGAAAAAGGAAACTTTGCAGATACTAAGAACCATAAAAGCTCATAATTACCGTTGACCCCATTTGGTATTTTACGAAAATCATCTATGCCAAAAGCTTTCTGTGTGGAATTGAAGGGACAGTGATCAGTTCCTACTAGCTGCAAAATATGAAGCACGGTCATAGGCAAATTAACAAGGACTGGGACATAAAAATAGCTCAATCATGTCATAGACTATCTGACCAAAAATCCTAAATTAGATATATACATTCTTGGTGATTCTAATAGCACATATCAGAAAATCAATAACTGCAATTCAAGGAAATAATCTATTTACAAATGCCATAATTTTAGGAAAACATCTAACATTCAAATTCCTATCCTCAGAGTAGTAACATAGAAGCTATCTACTAGAAAGATGAGAGCAAAACCTGCAAAACCCCTGTTGACAGGCCAGCTTGGAGAGCCTTTCCATGTCCCGATTCCCTAATAGGGGGACTCATGACAAACCTGAAACATAAAAGGACAATATTGCTTCACACAGAATTGAAACTGACAGATTAGCAGCAAGAAATAAAAAAACGAAAAACAAGAAATAAAGTGAAAAGAGAGTCGGGTTCTTGCTTAGCCGCAGTGATGAAGTCAGGATCCCAAAGCCCAGAATCATCGAGGACCAATCCAGACACTACTGGCTCCCCAATAACCCTCTGCCCTGCAGTTGAAGGATAATAATAATGAAAAATCCAAAGAGTTCGCTCCAAAGATCCTAATTCATGAAAACTTAGTGAATCAAAAATTATGCAAATAGGATCATGATCATCTCTGATGTTTTTGTACATGGTATACAGAAGCAAAAGGCCAAATCAAAATCCTATTACAAATGAAAATTAAAAATTAAAAAGGAGGAACAACTTAAATGCAATCAGTAGCAATTTCTTAAACCAGATTTTATAAATATATGATCAGATATAAAAGGACGCAAGCCAACCATTAGTCAACCAAATATACACGTGATGATGAAATATTACATCAGTCTAGTATAATAGTGAGCATTGCTTCAATGAAGAAAATGAACATTAGCAAACTATTTGTTGCATGGATTGTATTGTCACAGACTCACCGCAAGCTGTTACTTTAGAGTCACAAATTCACAATGTATCTGTGAAAGTATTTAAAAGCACGAGGATAATTATGAGAATGTAACCATAATTTGACTATTTCCAATGATTTTGAATATCACGATATATTAGTAACGGTATGAGTGATAAAAATTATTTGAAAATATCTAACTAAAATAAAACGGCGGAATATCCTTAACATCAATGATATACGTCCACAATATCAGACTTATCGAACAGAATTTCTTTGTACCTTCCTAAAATTTTCAATAGCTTGTTCGTTTTATCGAGTTAGAATCGGTGACATATCAAACTAATTCATCAGCATAATTTATTGATTTCCATTTTCATTTTAAACTGTCTTTCTTTAACTTTTTTTACTTACATAAACTCAATTAATTTATCTAACAAAAAATTTAGAATTAATGATGTTGAAAATCTGTCCAAAAAATTTTTAAAAAAGCAAGCCTATCCCACTCCTATTTTCACCCATCATTCCTCTCCCCTTTTCACCGAAAACCTCAAACTTCTATTTTTTTTTCATTTCATCTTTCACTTTCCCACTTTCATTTTGTACTCTCATTTCAACTCCAATTGAAAGGGTTTACAGATCAACAAAGTGACACAAGGAATAGTGATCAACCATTATCAACATGAGCTGTCAACCACTACGTATGTACATAGACCTTTTATCATTAAGCCACACAGACATATTTATGTAAATGAAGTTTTTGATATATAAAATGATATAGGTTTTCTTTTATATACAGATTGTGCCCCTTTTGTGCCTCTTACTTATCACCCCCCCCCCCCCCCCCCAAAAAATAAAATAAAATAAAATACATGTTATTGTCAATCTTCTACCAATTGACAAATATATATATATACATGAACTACAGACTAGTACACATACATTCAAAATCAACACGAATATATGTATATAAGCAGTTTATATATGACATAGTATAAATAATTTTCCTGTATTTATATGATGTATGCTATGTTACATTACATGAACTATTCTAAACGTATACACTGCTGGTGTCAAGCAATTGATAGTAGAGTAAGGATATCCAGTATGTGTCTGTCATGTGTAGATGGACATTCACTTAGCAAGTATGTCTAAGAAGTTGAGTTTACCATATAATTATGCATAAAATGTTTTTTTTTTTGATAAGATAATTATGAAAAAATTAATTTGTCAACTTGTAAACACCATTAAATATGAAAAATTAAATTAAATTAAGAAATATAAAAAAAAAAAATTCATATCCCCTTGGACATATTAAAATAGGGATTTTGGTATAAGTTACTCTCCCCATCCCTATGTCCATGTATTTATACTATAAGGGGAATGAAAAAAGGAAGGTTACAAGAATTAAGTAGAGGGCGTGAGAACAAATGTGATTCCAAGAATATATTAGAGGCTATGGCTCTAGATTCATGTAACTGAATTTTTTTAGACTAGGGCTTTGTTAACTATACAATAGCACAGGTAAATGCTCCATCTCAGTGCAATAATAATGTTGTCAACGTACCATATGAATTTGACACAATAATCACCACTAAAATTTAAAATGTTCAAACCTGATTTTCGAGCTGTAGCTATTTCTTCCATCGCATCAATGCTCATGACATGGACAATGTAAAGAGGTGTGTTTACAAAAGCAGCCAAACGAATGGCTCGAGCAGTTGCCTCTCCTTCAAGCTACACGAACATTAAACCAAAAGGTTAATTACATAATCAGCATAGCTTTATAAGGGAAATGAAGCGTTCAGAGTTGAAGGACATAAAATTAAAAATAAAAAGGAAGGCGGGTTGGGTTTGACACTCGGAAGACAGAAGAATAAATACTTAGGAGAGTTACTAGCGTACAAGTTACAACTAGTCCATGGTTTCTAATTTCATTTTTCCAAAAAATGTTTGAAGATCCTTGATGGAGAATGTCAAAGATATCATAAGTAAAGATTGCAGCTTCTGAAAAAGAAGATAACCAAATTAAAGGGTGTTAAAGTTGCACACGTTGAAATTTTGACACGCAGCATCCGCTAGAAAGCAAGGAATTGTCAAAAAAGTTTTACTTTTGTTTGAAAAGTCAAAATTTTGGAAGTAGGAAAAAAATTTAAAATAATAATAATAATAATAATAATAATAATAATAATAATTAAAGACAGCATTTACAGATTGAGGTCAATATTGAGGACCAAACAAGATCCCAATATTTAACCAAAGATAAAAACAGCAGAATCCAAATCACAAAAAAACTTTCAATTCTTACAACTAGAATGGTTAACATGGAAGTGATCAATAATGCAGAATAATTGTCACTCAACAGCGCTGCATCATTGAAAAAAATTAGAAAACTTAGCCTTCTGAGACCATTTTACATCATATGACATGAGATCAAAACATATCTTTACAGGTACATAAACTTCATTTGTTCTCTAAAATGTTCTCTAAAAAGAACCTGAATGACCCAAGGAAAGAAATATAAGTATTGTTTGAATTTATTGTTGTACCCTTACTATTAAAGTGTCAGCCATGTTTGGAGTGAAGAAGAAAGAAACCAAACCAACAAAAAAAGCCCCAACCACCTTCGCCACCCCAAAAAGATTTGGTGGGCATCAAAGGGAAAAGTGTATCATCCCTTTCTTCCTTTTTGTGCACCTTCACTTCATCCTGAATGCTAGAAACTCCATTTCTCGATACCTCCTCCTTCCTCCCACTCTTCCATTGTAGCAATCACACCATAAGGGTTGGTGGGCTACAACTCACTGTACTACAACATCACCCTCTCTCTGTTTCTCTCTTCCCAAATAAGAAGTCCATGGTTATACCATTACGAAGATGACATAAAAATTATGCCTACAAGAATACCCAAAAAATTCCCTGCAAAAAAGCCTATAAATATAGAAAAGTAAAGGCAAAGTTCTAAGATTACAGTTACATGCACTGCTACAAATTTCAATAAAAGAGAAGTACAAATCCATGTGGGGATGATACACTTCCACTAACCTGCTCACATCCAGTTCAGACACCTCAATAATCTGACATTTTGTCCAGAGTTACCATACCATTGAAAGAATACATAAATTTCACCTAGTTTAAAACCATTTTAGTGCCATAGTTCCAGAACTGTGTCAACCAGTAACAAATGCATTTAAAAATGATCAACAGTGCTAGCCAGTATGTGCAATGAACAATAAATGACTTAACAAATTTAGCTCCACTTCAAAAAACATGCATTCTTTTCATCGACTCCCTCTCAACATTATTGTTTTCTAAATATTTCACGTATCTATAGAAAAGAAGAAAGAAGTAGAAACCACCAGAAAGCAGCATATTAGGATTTTTTTGCAGAAAACAACACCATGTTAATGTTTCTACTAAGCAATGCAATTGAACCAGAAGTTTTCATCCACAACCCGTGTGCTATTTTTTGGTTCGTGGAGGATGCTACACATGCAAGAGCAATGCTAGCAATAATATGTCCATAGAAAACGAAAATGTATTCTTAAGGAGTTACCACTGCAGGCCTTGAAAGCGCGTGTCCCTCTGGACCTGTAATACCAAGTTCTATCATTCTTTTTTGTCCTTCAAATACAGCATCTCCATTTTCTGCATGGACCATAGCCAAGGCACCAAGAGACTTGCATTTTTTAAGTCCTTCTAATAGAAGCTCGTCATTGACCATAAGAGCCCCCTTGTATGCTAGGAAAAATTTAAAGGAGTTGATACCTACAGGTTTGCAGAAATAACCTATTTAATATTTTACCCAAGTCCAATGAAAATCGAGATAAAGATATTCACCAATGGCTCATGAATTTGAGATCAGGTTACATCAACCAAACTCATTCTACACTACAAAGAAATAAGAGATACAAACCTTTCTCCTTAACCATGATTTCCATCTCTTTTGATACAGTTTCATCCCATTTGGTGATTGCCATATGGAAACCATAATCCATACAAGCCTTCTTGGCTTTTCCTACATAGGCTTCGAAACCGGCAGATAAACTCCCCTTTACTGGGATAACAAAATCAATGTGCATTGTTGTTCCCCCTGCTAATGCAGCAGCCTGACCACTGAAGTAATCATCAATGGTCTCAGTACCCATAAACTCCATGGCCAGGTGTGTGTGAGGATCAATTCCTCCTGTAAACATCATACAGAAAAATTTACCATACTAACATAAGAATCAGCGCTATGAAATGACTGACAGGTCCTACTTTGCAATTACAACATATGAAGATCTAATCTATGTACGTATGTTACATGGGCATGGATACGAGCATCTGGTGCAGGTGTCGTCAGGATTTTATAAGCCTAAATATTTGGATATTGGGACATGTATACAAAAGTTAGGTATATGTACATAGACACATTTAAATGTATTGTGTATTGTATGATATTTTGAGATAAGATGTAAATTATCAAGAATATAACTAAAATTATATGGGATTTAGGGGAAACGGAGAATTTACATTTCTCATCCATGTCAGAGACTAGAAAGTTTTCTTTACAACCAAATGTGAGCGTCTTCGTCTTCAAACATTGTAAAATTAAAATGATCCCAGAGTCTAATTTGGGTATGGTGTCAGACACATCCCACACCTTTATGTTGTTATATCCGGTGAACATAGGTACACTAGGAGGAATAGAAGATTCCACTTAACATTGCTATGTACTCAAAGCTTTCATGAAATATACATATATATTATACAAACATAGTTGTGCGATGAAATGATCTTGATTGTTGACATAAATAACTAACAAACCAACAGGCTAAGATATGATGATAATAACTTTTGTGAATGAAAGGAACACAAACATTGGAGAAAGAGAATCAAGAGAGTATTCCCTGCACTTCTTATATGGTTAACTTATGCCTAGTACATTAATAAGATGAAATATTAATAAGAGAATATATACACCATAATGGACTTTTCCAAGGGATAATGACGTTGCCCATCTATGATTAATTTTATGGAAGGTCAACCGTCAAATTTATGTGATAACTTGTTGATATGTAAATAAGCCTATTTTTGTTGGAAACTCATGAATATGTAAATAAGCTCATCTAGAAGTGATATAAAAGAATAAAATAAACAATAACCAAACGTGGATCACTGATGTAAGCCTATTTAAATTGGAAACTCACTTGCCTCTCTTCCAATATTAGTTACGACTCATTTCACGTCCTTAAATCACATCAATGTATCTAATTGGCATTTATTCATCACATACATATATCCACTTTTAGAATGAGAGCTGGAACCTCCAAATTTATGTCATTGATATTTTTTAACAGCCTTCAATTCTAAACCTTGAACCACTTATATTTGGAGTATAGGTTAGAAAGGGTTAAAGTTATTGGAGTATGCCTTTAGGTTGAAAAAAGAAAAGAAGGATAAATTGGTTGTGATTTTAACAATTAAATCCTACTTTTATTCTACGTTTTCATAAAACAAAAGTATAGTAAAGCATATTATATCAAAGATATCTCACCTCACAAGAAGTGTTGGATTGCACCTCACCAACCTTCAAGAGGTTTAATAAAGAAAATTATATTAACTAATCCCTATCAAAGTGAAGAAGTGTGTAATGCTTATACGTTGTACGAAGGGTTAACCCTATTACTTGTTGAAATCTGGAAGATTTCAGTGGTTCCTCCATTTGGTGCTATTGGTGACACAGTCAGAGAAATTGATTAAAATATAATTTCAATTAAAAAGTGCATGAATTTTGAGTTAGACAAACCTACTAATCACTGAACACTAAACACACTCCCTAGATGGTGTTCCATGTGCACAAAGCTAAAGGAGACCGTTAATCACCTCTTATTGAATTGCGAGGTAGTTTAATTTTGACTAGTTGCTGGCATTAGGGTTATGCTTAGAAGCAATTGGAGCAAGCTTGGTCCACAACCTCACTTTGCCTCATATGGACTATCATCTAGAGGGAGAGGAAGAGATATAACTTAGGGAGCTAGAGATAAGGATTCCTCGATTAGAAGAATGTCATACTCAACTCATTCCAGTTTTGGTGGTGCGAAAAAAAATTCCTAGTTTACAGATTTTTTAGGAGACTTAAGTTCTAAAGGGGGCTAGCTTTTGAGGAGCTTGTGTTCTTCCCATCTACATGGTTCACACTTTCTTTGGCTCCTTTTAATGAATAAAATTACTAACCTAAATAAACAAATAAAACCATGTAACTGTAATTCAAGTCTGAATCCTCCTCTCAAGTCTATAGGCGAATCAAGAACACTTTAATTCAATTACTATACAACATAATTTGACAGAATAATATGAAAAACAACACCAAACATTTGTGAACAATGACCTTTGAAGCTAGAGCTCATTAAATTAAAAGTGTATGAATGTGTTAATCTTCTTGGGCCCCTAATCTCAATAAGTAAAACAATTCTTGTCACCTCAAATGTTAACTCCCTTTTCGCATTGTCGCTACAGATTATTTTTTCTTCTTCATTTTTTTTTTCCCTTTTCTTCTATTTTCTTTCTTTTTTCACAGGTTTCCAAGGCCTAACTGTTCAGCCTTAATAAACCCTAAACTACACTTTTTCCCTCTACAACTGATACAGTTTTATCGCTTATAGTTCAGAATATATATCTTAGATCTTAATGGTGCCCTAACATCAGCCAAACACCATATAAAGTTTACCTATCCAAAAAAAGTGGAACACGTCTCACAAATAGAACAAATTAGATTGTGAATTGTATCAGGTTAGAATTTGAGGTTCGAAGGTGCTTTTCTGTGTGATTTATTCATCTTTATAAATGTGGAACTGGAAGAGCTTATAATTGTAATTAGCTGCTTAATAGTCTTCCTTGAAAAGCATGAACAATTTCACCATCAATTTGGAAAACCACTCCATTAGTCACATTAACCATTCATAGCCAAGGCTATCTTGGAAGTGTATACCCATGACACAGTTGAACAGGTTCCCAAGTCTTAATGTGCATGGATTAATGCTGAAAGGTTGCAACTTGCCCTAAATTAGTGTGCAAGGTTCATATAAAATATACGCATAAGCATGAAACTGAAAAAAGTAACCAGTGCATAGAGATTCATTACAAGTTACGATTCCATATAATCTCAGTTCTTGAACTACTTTACAAGTCTTTTAAAGACTTAAAAACCAGTTGTAAGCTATTGGGCACCCAATGATGAAACGAAGTTTCACCTGGCATGACAAACTTTCCAGTGGCATCAAGCACAGTAACATCATCACCAACCTGCAGATGCCACTCAAAAAATTCAGATTTTCATCCAACCATATAACAAACAAAGAAAATAAAGAATCAACAAGAAAACGACTTCCTGCAAATAGATTGCAAGAGGACCTGGAAAACGCAATTAAAAGGCATGTATGTGTAAGATTGAGCTACACTGTTATGACTAGTATAAGTTGCAATGTATAATAGATTCACTAAATAAATAAGCACACAGCCAAAAGAAGAGAAAAGAAAAGAAAAGAAAAGAAATTCCTGTTAGCTCAAAGAATCAAAACTTCAGCCACAAAAAAAAAAGAAAGAATTTATTTTGTGGATGTATTCAGCACACCTCAAAAAACCTAGTCCATGTTGGTGTTTCAATTATAACATGAAGTAGGGTACTGTTACACGGTCTTGGGTAGAACTCAACCCCAAAAGCTAGCTCCTAAGGTGAGGATACCCTCACGCTTATATGTGTAATATTACTTTAGTACTCAGGTGATGTGGGACCTACCCATCCCTGAGTACTCCAACTCTGATACTATGTTATACAGTCTTGGGTAGAACTCAACGCTCAAGAGATGAGGGTACCCTTACGCTTATATGCTTAATATTATTTTAGTACTTTAGCGATGTAAGACTTTGCTTCACACCCTCCCTTACATCTAGCATGCTCACTTGACAGCACCTGCAGAGTGCAAACCAAGGACATGTACCCTACCAATCCCTAAGTACTTCAGCTCAGATACGATGTTACACGGTCTTGGGTAAGTTCTATCCAAGACCGTGTAACAGGTACCAAGTATCAATGAACATCTTAGCATGCCTAACGAAAATAACCCAAAGGATTACGGATAATTTTATTCATAATCCTTACTCCTGATCAATGTTGATGACCATTAAAGTTGTGACTCTTGAGAATATTCTTGGTTCTCTTAAATTTGAATTCTTTAGTATTAACTTTGGCAAAAATAAATTGGCCAGTGCTTTCTTCTTGTCATTTTTATAACCCATTATAAATACGAAATCATTCAAAGTTCAAAAAATTTCAAAAAAAAAAAAATGAAAAGTTCAAACTGAACCTTAGAGCAAAACAAATGGATGGGGGACTTCAATGACCTATTAGGGTAAGTGTGTTGTAGTTGTTTTAAAGTGCATTATTCAAGAAGCTATCAAATACATTAGGTCACTTTTCAAGGCCTGTGTTATTTGACTGTGAAGAATGATGAAATTTATATGTGACAATTGGGTTATACAAAATGCTAACAATATCTACTTTCTACTTCTCACAATTGAAAAACTCCTAGACCGGTTACTGTTCCAATCATTCTATAATCAATAAAATCTTCCCCTAAAAATATAATTTATTCTTCTTAAATGATAAATCTATTTTTTCTACTAAAATGTTTCACCAACCCATAGAATAAATCAGAAAGTCATCCTCTTCAACACAGAGAAGCTGGTTAATGACATGTAAACTGTGTCCCAACTTGACAAAGAATAAATCATGCCAAATTTCAACAATTGAGAATCCTTTACCGGCAAGTTAATTTTAGAGTGGTGCTACATACACCAATTAGTATACTAACTAGTATATTAATACTAGTTATGACATTATTATTGACTCCACTCATTATACAAATTATAAATACCAAAAACATCTTAAATTATGTCACATCATCAATTGATACACTAGTTAGTGCACTAATTGGTGCATATAACATTAGTCTTAATTTTATTACTGGCTTTTAGATGAATTCCAATACCTGAAAACCATCATAAATTGAAGGAAGACTTACGTGGAGGTCCTAATAGGTAGACGACAGTTTAAAAAAACATCACAAAAAAAGTCACAAATTTTCAACTTTCAGCTACATCTTGAAAAATTCGTCACAGAAAAACATCACTTAAATTTTAGCGACAATTTATAAAAACTGTGACAAAATAAGTCACTAATTGTCAATTTTTAGCGGCATATGCAAAACATCTATCAGAAAAATTATTTTTAGGGATGATTTTATTAGAACTTATTTTCAACAACACTTTATGAAATTAAGTCCAACTATTATTAGCTATTGATAGTTTACCTAAATTAAATTCATTATAGCACAATACATACTCTACCTTGATATTAGGCTTCACAGCAGCAATAATCCCATCCTCTACATACACATCAGCTATCTCCTGGTGGTGAGCATTCACAACAGTTCCACCCTTTATCAAGATCTTCGACGAGGAAGAAGATGAGACTCCGCACTCTGAATTGCCATAACCAATTCCAGCTTCACAAAACTGTAAACAAAAGGAATCCAAAATTCTTTAATCAAACCCAACTCTCTTTATCATTTAGGAACACCAAAAAATGAAGAACTTTAATCAAATAAGTCTGAGGCAAACAATTATAGCTAGGTTGAATTAACTTTGTTCAGCTTTTGAAAACCAAAACCCAGTAAAATTCAATAAATCAGTTTTGTATTTTCACTTCCAGAATCACAAAAACGATTTTACAAACATATCCGGTTGCTTAATCAATCCAAAACCCTTTGTTTGGTTGCTGAGAAACTGAGAGATTATATCAAAACCTTATTTCCAGCTCTGTTGGAACAAAAGGAAACGAATTTTCACAGGAAAACTTGCCTTTGAAAATGAAACGTTGACTTGGGAGTTAGAAGAATGTTTGAGTACCTGATTGCATTCTGACACAGATGAAAAGATTGAGAGCACAAGAACTACAAGGGATGTGAAATGGATCATCGGAGTTTGGAGACTCGTACGCATCATCACGGATTTGACAGAGGGAGAGGGAGAGAGAGTGAGCGAGCTTCACGAGAAGTGTGACCTTCCTGAACGGATCACTCTACTAGTATTTCTACGCAGGAAGGAAGCAGTTCCTATTGGCATTGAGCGTCCATTGGATCTTTGTGTAGAAATTTCAAATCTGGATAAGAAAATCTCTACCCACCCTGTCAATTATTTTCTTCTTTTTTTTTTTTCTTTTTAATTTTTGAGGGATTTGGCTGAATATTATAAATAGGGTTAATTATAAAAATAATATGGAGATTTTACACGTTTATATTTTAAAACTTAATATTTTAATTTTGATTAATTAAATTTTGTAATTCTATTCATGTTTTAATGTGACCTGTCATCCATTTCTATCTATTTAAGGTGACGAAGAGTCGTTAGTTTTGTCAATCACACTATTCTTTCTCTTCTCCACTATCACACTTCTTCACATTTACAATAACAACAATGTTAGGTTATAATTTTGATGAAATTCATGAAGTAGACCCTTGGATTACACTTAGAATAAAGTGCCACACACTAATCAAGGTAATCCAAGGGTCATAACTCTTTCATGACCATTTTCATGACAAATTTTTCATGATCCCTATCTTTTCTCTTACAATAATAACTATCATTCATAAATCCTAACTCATTCCGACCACCATCCAATCACTCCTAACCCATTTCTCCACCACCTCAAAACTTTACACCCTGCCTTCCCAATCACCTTTTAGCTCCATCTTGTTACGACCACACCATCCTCTAAACCTGTTTTGGAGACCATTGCGCCACCGCCCTCCCATTCAGCCACTCAATTCCACTATTACCATAGCAGCCCCAACACTCTTTCTACCATTGTCACGACCCAACCTCGGTATCAAAGGTTAAGCATTGCGACTAGTCAATAACTAAGGTTACCAAAGATTAATTTCTAAATTTAACAGATTAATAACGTGGTTGAGTAAAATAAAATGATACCTAAATATATATTTTATTTAAACATACAACTAAGTTTTTATTAATTTATAGAGCCAGTGTTAGACTATGTTTACAAATATACAAGATACATTATGTCTACTCCAAACTCGGCCTTTCTGCTCTTAAAACTTATGAACACAGGCTTAACAGCCCCTTCCTAAGCCTTATCACTAGAAAGTGTTATAAACACATAACAGAGTAAGAAATATTATACTGAAAGTACAACGGTATAAAAATCACCATGAATAATTATTTAGGCTAAACAATCAATAATTCAATAAGAATAAATAAAGCATTTTAAATAATAAATATAATTCAGACATCGTATAAACAAAATAATCATAATCACGGTATGAAACAGAACAAAGGGTCAATGAATTTATGACAAACAAACGATCACTAAAGTGACTAATTAAAGAGTTAGTGATTATTTAAGTCCGTCCAAACATGAGACCTCCATAGTAGTACTTACAAAATAATAGCTCACATTATCTATTATCCAATTGTCTCCACAAACATATTTAATAACAGTTATATCTATGAAGTTTTTTTTTAAGCAAATAGGGTTCATTAAGCAAAAAATATATTTGAAATGATAATATAATTTACAAAGTATAATTTACATAAAATAATTTATAACAACTCAAAATATAATACAACTTAATATTGATTTCTAATTAAGCAAAAAATATATTTGAAATGATAATATAATTTACAAAGTATAATTTACATAAAATAATTTATAATAACTTAAAATATAATACAACTTAGGGCTCGTTTGGCAAATGATTTTTTTAGTCAAAAAATTAAAAAGTTACTAAAAAAATCAAAAAGCTAACAACTCATACCAAAAAATCAAAAATTTATTTTTTTTCTTTAATTTTTACACATCTTTTCGTAAAAAATTAAAAAGTCAATCTAAATATACTAATTTTTTTACATTATATTTTAATCAAAACATTAAAAAATTACTAAAAAAATCTGTACCAAAACGAAGCCTTAATATTGATTTCTAATTTTCACTTTTGTGTCCTCAAGCTTCACTTTCTCTGCTGGCTCTCTGTTTTCTCTTTTGCTTATGCTCAATTTGTTAGTATTATTTTACTATATTTATACTAAAGCTAAAGAGAAAAGTTAAGCATCATAAAATTTTTCTCATGAAAATAATTATGAAAGATTTATAATTTTTAAATTACCTTAATTAATATGTGATATTTTATTTTAAGTATAATTTAAAGATCATAAATCTTTCATGATCATTTTTATAAATTTTTTTTTCATAATACCTAATGTTACTGAAAGCTAAATAGATGATTACCACTGCCGAATGACACGTTACAGTCATTACTTTCTGCCACGTTCTCTGTTCTTGGATTTTTTTTTTTTTTTTCTTGAGACTTTCTCCAAACAGGTAGATTAACTTTAGTTTTAATGCCTACATCTTGGCCCATATACCAAATTAATGACATTATCACTTCTTCTTTTCTTTTCTTTTTTTTTTTTTTATAATACACAATGATTCCTAATTTTAAATTAAATTACATTTTATCACATATAATTATAAAAGTAAATACACCTTTTTTTTAATCATAATTAGTTGATATTGATGTGGTATTAAAATTAATTAAATATTTGGGATATCACATTTTTCCTCTCCTAAATAAAAGATTGTCCCCAAACTTATCATACCTTGACTTTCGAAAAGATATGGATATCTAGCTCGCATTTGGTTTTCAGTTTTCCACGTAACTTCTTTAACACAATGATTCTGTCAGAAAACTTTTACAAGAGATATAGTTTGATTTTGAAAATTTTGATTAATCAAGGATCTGTACCGGTTGCTCTTCACAAGAGAGATCTCTTTGAATTTTCAGGTTTTCATAATCAATAACATGTTTTGAATCTCAAAGGTATCGTCAAAGCATTGAAACATGAAACACATTGTGAACATTGGACAATTATGGTAGAAGTGCAAGACGATACGCTATAGGGTCAATCCTTCTAGTATCTCAAATGGTCTGATGTAATGCGGGTTCAATTTTTCTCGTTTCCCAAATCGAATGACTCCTCTTGTTGGTGAGACTTTTAAGAAAACATGATCTCCTACCTAAAATTTCAAATCTCATCGTCGTATATCTACGTAGCTTTTCTAGTGACTCTGAGTGGATAATGCAAATTCGTTGTTAGATGAGTTAGATTTTGTCACTTGTCATTTACACAATTTCGAGACCCAATAACTTTCTATCTCTAACCTCCGTCCAACATATAGGTGATCGACATTTCTTCCCATACAGTACTTTATACGGTGCCATCCCAACGCTCGCTTGATTACTGTTATTATAGGCGAATTCTACTAAAGACAGATACTCATCCCAGTTACCTTTAAGGTCTAACACGTACACTCACAACATATCTTTTAATGTCTGAATCGTTCTTTCGGATTGTCTATCAATTTACAGATGATAAACGTTGCTAAACTTCAATGTTGTTCCTAAAGTTGTTTGTAACTTTTTCCAGAATTGAGATACGAAGCGAGGGTCTTTGTGACACCCAAATATTCAATTAATTTTACTACGCAGAAAATAATATATATAAATATAAATAAATAATAGTAATCGTAATAAGGTAAAATGTTTAATTGTATATGGTAAAATATGACTTAATGAAAAGGGCCATTGGGCGTATTGCAAAAATATATGCAAACAAATAAAATAAATAAAAATATGGGAACAATTAAGAATGGGACTATTGTGTAATAAGGATAGTTCTTACTTCTCAAAAGTTTTAGATGGTAACAAATAGAGAGCTAGAAAGGTAAAAGCTTAACGTGCTGTAACGTGTCTACAAACCTAGAGCAATAAGATTGGAAGCAACCTTGGGGATATCACCACCATCCAAAGAAAAGGGATAAAAAAAATATAGGGTGATTTACAGCTAAGTCCTATTTTAGGAAATAATGGTACATTAAGCCCTACTTCAAATTTTTTTTTACCAATAAGTCCCATAATAAGTTTAAATGACAAAACTACCGTTACCAAACCAAAACACACAAAACATAAATCGCACATTCATGTTTTCATTCTCATAGTTCATCCCATCATTTCTCACACTCACAGATTTCATTCTCACTTTTATCAATTTCGCCTCACGTTTCGTCTTATTTTGTCAATCTCGTCTCATATTTCAGAAGAACAAACTAGATCATCAAACATTCTACGATCCGAACAATCAAAAATAGTGAAAACAAGTAAGATTTATGTATCTTAAACCCTAGTTTTTGCGAAATCTTTCATTTTCAAAACTTTTGTTTTTGATTTCCATTTTAGTTTGAATGTTGAGTTCGAAACTTTTGTTTTCGAAACTTTTGTTTTTGTTTTTGTTTGTGAATTTGAGAACATTCACTGTAATGGCACCAAAATCATGTTCTCATTCTTTCAGTTTAGATTTCATTGTTGATTTTGGTACGATTGCTGTGAATGTTCACAGATTCTAAATCAATTTGAGTGAAAAATCTTAGTTAATCATATTATCTTCTTTCAATTTAGGTTTCAATGTTGATTTTGGTGCAATTGTTATTAATATTCTCAGATTCTTAGTGAATTTGACTGAAAAACCCTAATTAATCATATTATCTTGTTTTCAATTTAGGTTTGAATGTTAATTTTGGTACAATTGTTGTTCTCATATTCTGAATCAATTTGAGTGAAAAACCCTAGTTAATTATATTCTCTTACTTTCAATTTAAGTTTCAATATTGATTTTGGTGCGATTGTTGTGTATGTTCTCATATTTTGAATCAATTTGAGTGAAAAACCCTAGTTAATCATGTTCGCATGCTTTCAATTTAGGTTTCATTGTTAATTTTGGTACCATTACTGTTAATATTCTCAGATTCTTAGTGAATCTGAGTGAAAAGCCCTAGTTAATCATGTTCTCTTACTTTCAATTTAGGTTTCAATGTTGATTTTGGTGCGATTGTTGTGAATGTTCTCATATTTTGAGTCAATTTGAGTAAAAAATCCTCATTAATCATATTCTCTTACTTTCAAATCAAGTTTCAATGTTGATTTTGGTACAGTTGCTGTGAATGTTTTCAGATTCTAAATCAATTTGAGTGAAAAAAAACCCTATTTAATCATATTCTCTTGCTATCAATTTAAGTTTTAAGGTTGATTTTGGTGCGATTGCTGTGAATGTTCTCATATTTTGAATCAATTTGAGTGAAAAACTCTAGTTAATCATGTTCGCATGCTTTCAATTTAGGTTTCATTGTTGATTTTGGTACCATTACTGTTAATGTTCTCAGATTTTAAAAATCAATTTGAGTGAAAAACCCTAGTTGATCATATTCTCTTACTTTCAATTTAGTTTTCAATATTGATTTTGGTATCATTGATGTTAATGTTTTTAGATTCATGGTGAATTTGAGTGAAAAACCCTAATTAATCATATTCTTTTGCTTTGAATTTAGGTTTCAATGTTGATTTTGGTGTGATTGTTGTAAATGTTCTCATATTTTGAGTCAATTTGAGTGAAAAATTCTCATTGATCATGTTCTCTTACTTTCAATATAGGTTTCAATGTTGATTTTGGTGCGATTGCTGTGAATGTTCTCATATTTTAAGTCAATTTGAGTAAAAAAAAAATCATCATTAATCATATTCTCTTACTTTCAATTTAGGTTTCAATGTTTATTTTGGTACAATTGCTGTGAATGTTCTCCGATTCTGAATCAATTTGAGTGAAAAACCCTAGTTAATCATATTCTCTTACTTTCAATTTAAGTTTCAATGTTGATTTTGGTGCAATGCTGTGAATGTTATCATATTTTGAATCAATTTAAGTGAAAAATCCTAGTTAATCATGTTCTCATGCTTTCAATTTAGGTTTCATTGTTGATTTTGATACCATTGCTGTTAATGTTCTCAGATTCTAAATCAATTTGAGTGAAAAACCCTAGTTAATCATATTCTCTTGCTTTCAATTTAGTTTTCAATATTGATTTTGATACCATTGTTGTTAATGTTTTCAGATTCATAGTGAATTTGAGTGAAAAATCCTAGTTAATCATCTTCTCTTGTTTTCAATTTTTTGGCTTCGATGTTGATTTTGATACCATTGTTGTTAATGTTCTCAAATTCTTAATGAATTTGAGTGAAAAACCCTAGTTAATCATATTCTCTTGCTTTGAATTTACGTTTCGATGTTGATTTTGGTGCGAGTGATGTGAATATTCTCATATTTTGAGTCAATTTGAGTGAAAAATCTGACTTAGTCATATTCTCTTGATTTCAGTTTTGGTTTCAATGTTGAGTTTGACATGATTGTTGTGAATGTTCTCAAGTTTTAAATCAATTTGACTAAAACACCCTAGTTATTTATGTTCTCTTCCTTTTGATTTAGGTTTCATCATTGATTTTGATACAATTGCTTTGTTAGTCAATTTGAGTGAGAAACCCTAGTTAATCATATTCTCTTGCTTTCAATTTAGGTTCCAATGTTGAGTGTGTTACCATTGTTGTCAATGTTCTCATATTTTCAATCAATTTGAGTGAAAAACCTTAGTTAATCATATTCTTTTGGTTTCAATTTAAGTTTCAATGTTGATTTTGGTACGATTCCTGTGAATGTTCTCAGATTCTTAGTCAATTTGAGTGAAAAACCCTAGTGAATCATATTCTCTTGCTTTCAATTTAGGTTTCAATGTTGATTTTGGTACGATTGCTGTTAATGTTCTCAGATTCTTAGTCAATTTGAGTGAAAACCCAAACTTAATCATATTATCTTGATTTCAATTTAGGTTTTAATGTTGAGTTTGACATGATTGTTGTGAATGTTCTCAAGTTTTGAATCAATTTGACTGAAAAACTCTAGTTATTCATGTTCTCTTCCTTTTGATTTAGGTTTCATTGTTTATTTTGGTACCATTGGTGTAAATGTTCTTAGATTTTGAATGAATTTGAGTCAAAATCCCTAGTTAATAATATTCTCTTGCTTTCGATTCAGTTTCAATGTTGATTTTGTTTTTTTAGCTGTGAATGTTATCTAATTTAGACATCATGAGAATGACATTGGATTGATTCTTTTAGGGCACATTCTTAGTGTTAATATGTCGTCTATGTTGATTTTCCGTACAGGAAATCAACTCATCAAAACACCAAGACTGAAGCGCAATGCAAAGAAAATAATAAGAAAGTGTAAAGAATCAACTTCGAGGGAGAAAAAGCTAAAGGGAAACTATAGAGAATGGAAAGTAACTTTCAGATCAAACATGGTGACAATGGTGAAGCTATTACAGCACATCAAACTCAGGAACGAGCATATTAAAGGGTTGAAGAAAACCCCATTCTAGTTATTGTTTGATGCAATATTGAAGAACAAGTTGAATTATAAACAATGCAAAAAATATGATGATATTGCATTCAAAATAATTCAAACATACCAGCCAGGCAGCAATGGTTCTTTCCAGTTAGGACTAGAAACTGTAAAGCTAACAATGTAAGACATTAAGTCCATCTTCGGTATATCTTGTGGAGATGAGCCGATGCATCTCGGTTATGGAAATAAAAGTATATCATTATTTCTGACAAGAAGATCCATACAAACTAAAAGGCTATTCAAGCACAACCATCATGGACTTGTTGTAAAAAGCATTGAAAGGCAACAAGAAAGAAGACACCGAAGATGTAATTAGGATGCTGTGTATGTATACTTGTTTGAAGCTTTTTTTCTCTACATCAGGAACAATAGTTGGATAGGTATTTCTTAATTACATGGAAGACATAAACTCAATGAAAAAATACAATTGGGCAGAAGCAATAAGGAACACACTGATGTCTTCAATTGAAAAGTACCACAAAAATCCAACAAAAGTCACAGGATGTGTTATGACTCTCTTAGTAAGTACATCTTTACTCTGTTCTATTAGTTTGTTGTTAATAACAAAAAGTATTATTTCTTATTCAAATGACAAAAATTCTTTACATTTGCTTTGTAGTATTGGTTGTGTGAGCACACACTGATCATCCACCCTGAAGTTAGGGAAACATGCCCAAGGGTGATCAAGTGGAATCTTATCAAATTATATAAATGTTTAAAAGTCATATCACTACATGAGCTGACAACAAGACAGGTCACATCCTCATCTCATTTGAATTTCAATTCAAGTTGGGAAAAATCCTTATTTTTATACACTGAATTATTACTGAGAAACTTTTGAATTTCCTAAACTTCAATTATTTCAAAAACTAATATCTACTGTATGTTGACCTAAAGGTAACTAGTCTTCAATTGAGTGAGGAAAGTGATGAAGAACTTGATGACACTGAAGAAGAAGAAGAAAATGAAGATGAAGAAGAGGAAGAAAAAAAGATGCTGAAGAAGAAAAAGAAGATGCTGAAAATACTGAAGGAGAATAAGAAAAAGATGTTGAAGAAGAAAAAGAACCAGAAGAAGAAAAAAAGATGCTAAAAATACCACCGAAGAAGATGAAAAAGAAGAAGAATAAGAAGAACATAGTCAAGATATTGAAGAACACCACCAAGAACAAAAGCCAGCAAATAAGAAATTGCAAAATTTTGAAAGTACAGAAACTGCCAGCTACATGAGAGATGAATAGGATGTCAATCAACAAGACAAAAATGAAGACTTTAATGGCTTGTGCAAAATTATGATCAATGATGCACCTGAGGGAGAAGAACACATTCATCAACAAACACTTGAGAAACTTCAAACTAAGAACAACAATTTGCAACTTGACAATACAATGAAGACCGTCTACATAAATAAACTTGTAGAGGATAACAGGCTTCTCATAGTGCAAATACAACAATTGAAAGATGAAAATTCTCGATTGCATAACCAATTGGTTAAAAAATAGGTCCATGAGATAACCCAAGAAGTTTGTGGAGGAAAGAATTCTAGGACAGATGCAAATAATGAAGGTCATACAATAAAAGATGAAAATTCTCAAGTGGTACAAAAAGATGTCCATGAAAATTTTAAAGTGGTGAACAAAGAGCTCCATCAGAATGAGGTCCATGAGATAACGCAACAAGCTTTTGCAACAAAAGATTGTGAAACAAATACAAATGCAAAAGATTGCCAAAATTCTTAGTTACAGATTCAGTTAGTAAAGGAAGAGGTCTAGAACTTAACCCAACAAGTTTGTGCAATAAAAGCTGATGATTTGACAGAATCAAGACAAACAAATCTGTAGAATTCCATTATTAAAAAGATCAAAGCTAAAGCAAGGAAGACTACTGAGATACTAGATTATGAGTATGGAGGCAAGAAAGTTAAAGTTAAGAAAGAGAAGGAACACAAAGATGAGACAATTTCTAACAAGTATGATGTGGCTCAATTGTTATCTTCTGAAGATAAATGTAAACTACAAATTCTTTGGAAAGAAAAGCAAACAGAATCAAGGTATAATCTTACACAAATCTTGCAATTTTTCATGTGGTACAAAATATAAAATGAAATTGAGAAATAGCTATGTTTTCTAAAAATATTTTGAATTAATTATTAACACATTTTTTATTGTTTTGTAGTGCTTGTATATGGTTTGGCGCAAGATATGACAATTGTATGTTTATTAATGATATCAAGAGCTTGGTAAAAGGGAACGACATATCTAGCTGTGTACGTATAAAATTTGTAATATTTTAACACAGAAAAACTTCTTATTAATTTATTAACATCACTTTTGTGTTCCCATTTGACAGGCAATTGATACATATGCTGAGATTTTTGAAAGAGAACCACAAGCACAGAATTCTGGTGATAGAGCAGAGCACAATGGCAAGTCTTTCGTACTATCAAGTCTATATTAGGTAAGAAATAAATGTGCATGTGTCAATTCTATACTTTATCTTCCTTTCGATTTTGGTTTCAAAGTTGATTTTTTTGTGTGTGTTATCATTGCTATGAATGCTCTCAAATTTTGAGTTTGGTATCATTGCTGGGAATATACTCAGATTTCAAAAAAATTGAGTGACAAATTGTAGTTAATCATGTTTTGTTGCTTTTGATCGAGATTTGATATTGAGTTTAGTACCATTACTGTGAATATTCTCTTTTTTTTCTCTTTTTTTTTTTTTTTTTCTTTTTTGTAAAAAACAGCCAATGTTGAAGAAGAAAACTTCAGAAAAAAAAAAGAAAAGAAAAAGATTTTGAAAAAGATTTTGCAAGAATCCCTCACATGTAGATACATCCATATCCCCATCCACATTTCCAATCATTGGACATTACTTGTTATCGACAAACACTTGGACACTTAGAAATATTTCAACTCTTTGAGACCAAGAAAAAAGAAAGTTTAAGCACTACAACGTTGTAAATCAACTGGTAAGATAAATTTCAGATTACCGTCACAATAATCAGATGTAAATCATTACATACTTTATATTGATGTTTTTTACAGCAAAAAATCATCAATGAATACATGAAGGATACACCTTATCAAGCAGAAAAAGCATGGAATCTTGATGTGAAGATTGAATCAATCAAAGACAGCCCTCAACAAGAAGCAATGACGTATATTATGTTTATTCTAACTAACAAACTTTAATATCTTTTTCAAAAATTTTTGTTTTTTCCCTAACTGTGTCAAAAATGATTTCTGTAAGGCTGACTGTGGAATTATTGTTTGCTACATCATAAGACAATATATAAGGCATCAACTAATTCCAAACACATTATTACCAAGCACATCCACAAGACTAAGAGCAGACATAGTACATGACTTCCTCAGTGATTCACAATGATCAGAGTCAAGTAGAGTCAAGGTTGCAACATTCAATGAAATCTTTTTTGATGTGTAACTCAATGTACTCTTTTTTGTCACACTCTGAAACAATGACTAATGTTTTTGTTGATAGTTACAAGCATATTGCCTCACAAAAATATTACAATTTTTATGATGTGTAATAGAATATTTTGTCATACTCTCAAAGATATATGCACCAGGGCTTCTTGATGTTTTTGTCCATATTTTCAATTTTTATTATCCTATTCCTCACACTACTATATAGGAAAAGTGAAAATAGTGTTACATGTAAAAATAGTGGACACAAGATTTTACTGTATCATAATCAATGCTTTGTTGATGTTTTTGTTTATATTTTCAGTTTTTGTGCAGTGTTTTGTTGCTTCACAATATTATCACAATCACTTATTTTGAAATTAAAAACTTATAAAAAACTTTAAACTGAGAATATTTTCAATTTTATACAGTGTTTACTCAATTTTCAAAACAACAATATTATCACAACAATTTATTTGCTGCCTTACAATATTATCATAATTTGAAAAACTAAAATTCGAAACAGAAAATATTTTCACTTTCAGTCCACTGTTACTTTATTCAAAACATAGAGCATTGATCACATCTATTTAGAATATTAATTCACATTCATTCAATTGATCACATTTATAACTAGTTCCAATTCATAACAAAAGCCTCAACACTATTATCACAAAATTAGCTATTTTGAACTAAAAACCTAAAATGAGAATATGTTCACTTTTTATATAGTATTCACATAATCTTCAAAACAAATATTCAACAGTCAAGTTTATTTACAAAAGCTAACTAAATAAATAATTCACATTAAAAACAAACACAAAGCCAACTAAACAACATTATCATAATCAATTTCAAAACTAAAATTTGAAACTAAGAATATTTTCACTTTCAATTCAATTTCACTTTATTCAAAACATAGAAGATTATTACTTAGCTCTCAACAGTACAAACTGCTACTTCAAGAAATTTATAAATATGAAATTTTTACAATCACAAAGTAGCTACAAAAAATACAAAGCCTCCTTACATGATTTCTCATTGTGATTGCCAACCTTCCCACATCTACCACAAGTAATTTGCCTTACTTTATCACCATTGGAACAAATCCTTTTCTTATTTGGCCTTCTCGACTGCTTCCTAGACAAAGGAGGAAAAACAACATCACTATCACCATCAACATTACAATCTAGTTTCCAAATTGAAGGAACATGATATATGGGAAAAGAATAGGACTCTCGATAACTTTGAACATAGAAGTATTGATCAACAAATAAACTCAAATCATATCCACTTTTTTGTTTAGCACCAACTGCATGTGCACATGGAAACCCTTTCAACTGCCACTTGCCACAAGAACATATTCGTCTGCTAATGCAAACTGAAACAGATGGATATGAATGCACCTTATAGACATCATTCCTAGATGAACTAACAATCCATGGCCTTAAAGTATTAAAAACATCATACAACTTGGACTCTATTTTGGGGCATATCACACCATTTCATTTATTAACAAGTTCCCCCATCTTAGTAATTTTCCTTATCAACTTAATTCTTACACTATCAATCAACTTTGTGATAGGCAAATGGTGTTCCTTCCGTATCCACGGATTAAAAGATTCAGCTACATTTGACCACATCTCTCCAAAGCGTTGCCCTCGAAAATATGCATTACTCCAATGATCATATGGTATGTCATCTAAAAACTTTTCAACTCTTAACCCACCTTCAGTCTTTAACTCACCTAAACATTGATGAAATTTTTCTTCAATTGGAGCATAAACACATTTCCCAAACAAAGTGATAAGCTTTTCTTTTAATCCATGAAACATACCAGGCAAATGATACCTCAAGTTCATCTTCAAATGATATAAGCAATAAGCATGGAAAGCCATTGAGAAAACCTTTGGCAAAACTTCAACTAATCCAAGGCTACGATCTGACACGAATGTAATATTTCATTCTGGTGAAACAATTGTACTCAAATGCTCCAAAAACCAACGTCAGTTGTCTTGATTCTCTAAGCTAACAATTGCAAAACAAATAAGAAAGAACCCTGCATGTACAAAACAGAAAAAATGAGAATATTCTATTATTCTTAGAAAATGGTAACACTTTAACATTCAAAATATCAAACGCTAAAATGAATAACTGTAAAAATAAAAAATGCATATACAGCAACAATATTATATAAAATTTAAAACATTCAATCATATTTCTAAACTAAGAACTTTCTCAATTTCAGAATAGAGTAAACAGATTTCTTGTGTACCTTGATTTTCATCTTCTCCTGTAACAGCAAGTAAATTTCCTCTAAATTTTCCCTTAAAAAATGTGCCATCAAGGAACAAGAGAGGTCGACAATAATCAAATCCACTAATGGAACCATGAAAAGCAATAAATAATCTCTTAAACCATTTAGTATCATCGTCACACTCAAACTCAATGTAACTCCCTAGATTGTAACTTTTTGCAACATCAACATACCATCTTAACTAGTCAAATGACATTAAATAGTCTCCAAAAATATCACTCTTTGCTTTCTCTACCCCCAACTAAGCTTGACGATAGCTAACTCTGAGCTTATATCCCAACTTAAAATCCTGAACAATATGAACCGGGCATGTCAATGAATTATCACGAACACCTTCAACAATCAAATCAACAACTAAGTCAGAACTCATATGAGAATGATTCATTGTACGTAGTTCAGCAACACATGTGTGAACATTGTTGAGCTTCCTTATATAAAAGAACCCATTAGCATTCTCCACTCTACCATAAACATTCCACATATAATCTTTTGTCTCTCTAAACAAACATTATGCGATAACACGGACCTTATCATTCTTAACAAAGATAAACTCAAATCTACACTTAATAGAAAACTTCGACAATGCATTACGAAATTCAACAATTCCACCTTCAAACTTTTGTCCTAAATGTGTAATACTAACTGCCGAACCAGCAAACAACTATACTTTTTCCTTGTGTCGACAAAATAATGATAACATATCAACCTCTTCTTCAGCCTCCAACCTCGAATTCCTCTTGGAGGATGTAGATGCTCTATTTGACAAGTTCACAGACTTACTATTGTCATCAGACAATGCAATATCACAAACTTCAAGCTCCAACATTAACTCGCTTTCTCCATAATCCAATTTTTTGTTCAGATTACCACAGTCAATGGTTAATTTTTTTCCTCTCACAACAATATCAATACACTTTGAATCAAAATGCACAACTAATGCCAACAACAATTCTAACTCCTTATTGTTGTCCAACGTACAACTAGAATGTCTAGGCAATGAGTAAGATAGGCAAATGTTATCAAATTGCAAACTATCCCATTTCAAACATAGTTTATCAACCAACTAATCATATGTAACATTCCGATCAATCTTAATTGCAAATGTGCAACCATTATACTTGCACAACAAAAAAATCAAGACACTCATAGAACCTTCACTCATCTTTTAATCTAAACAAAAAAAAGATAGCATCAATAAAAACTAGAACAATTCTCAGTTTATTCAAACTAAAAAACCAGAACAAATACTTCATAACAATACAAAGAACTTTCTCAGTTTTCACAAATCACGTTTTCAATTCATAAAATACCAAACCAAATCGAGAAATCATCCAGCAAATCACATCTTCAATTCGTCAAATCGAAATTATTTAACATATTCTTATAAATAAATTCAATCAAAACTAAAGAATATTTTAAAAACACATAATATACAAAATCGAAGCAATGCATACCTATAATCCAGATCGAAAATCAAACATTAGGAAATCAATTCTTCAATTTATAGATCAAAATCACACATAACAAACTGCAACAGATTTTAACTCAAAAAACCTCAAATACAAATCTGTCAAAACTGAGAAATCAGTTTATGTGTAATAGCAAGCCAAACCGAGAAATCCTTCAAGATCCTTCGCAATTCGAATCTTCATCTACTTCCATAACTGATTTGTTTTTTCTTTCTAGTGAATAACGTCAATGCTATTATATATACACTTGTTTGGGCTGAAGGACAAAAACGTCTTTTTGCCTGTAAATGGGACTTATTGGTTCAAAAACTTTTTGACAAAACCTAAGCTACTACCAAATATGTAGCTAGGACTTTTAGGTAATTAATCCAAAAATATATATCGATAGAAGCAGGTGATAAAATGAAGGGGAGGAAACAAAAGCGATATACTCGATAGATAAACGAGAGGAAATTAAAAATCTACATTAAGGTGAGTAATATTATACCTTGAGTCACCATAAAATATTTTACGTATATCTTGAGTTACCACAATTATTTTATACAATTCATATTTTATAAATTATATTAATGTTTCAATTACGTTAATTATTTTATGAACCTTATTTGCTTAAATTAAAATCCATGGATATGATTGTTTAAATTTTAGAAATTATTGGACAATGAGTACATAAACATTTATTTTTGTGAAAACCACCACGAGAGTTCCATACCTTGGGGGACTTAAATAACCATTAGCCTCTGATTGATCACTTTGTGACATTCTGTTTGTCATGGATCCATTAGCCTTTGTTTTGATTGTCACTTCGGTGACCTCTATTCTGATTCTCATTTTCGTGACCTCTGCCATGTTCTATATCGTGGTTATGAATATTTTATTTATATTATGAAATTCATTTATTGTATTTAAATTATTGATTAACTCCAATTAAATAATGTAAAATGTTTTAGCCTAAATAATTGTTCATGGTGATTTTGTGTCCTATACTCTTGGTATAATATTTTTCACTCTGTTATGTGTTTATAGTTGTTATTCCCTTTCAAGTGATGAAATGTAAGGAAAAGTGGTAACCTTGTGTAATGAGACTAGCTAGACTTAATGCGAACATTTTGTATTTTTTTTTTTAATAATAATTGTCCGATCATCAATAAAACAAATAAAAGTCCCGATGATTTATTTATTTATTTATATAAAATCATTGAGTATTTCGATTACTTATTTACCTATTTAATTTATTTACTACTTTATCTCGTCTCCACCTACGCCACTTAATTTGTTAAAATTAGGATTAGTTGTCTAGTTGCGACTTCGAACCTTTGGGCACTAGGGTTGGTTCATGACAGTCTTAATCAGATATAATTGATACTCATGCAATCGAATGATTTCCTTGATGTATAAAGTGACAAATTTGTTAAGAGAGTACGTGACTCTAACAGGTAGAAAATGAGATGACTTTATTAATCGGTTTACTATAACCCATATCGCATTGTTCTTTGAGGCTGATCATGGTAATCCTATAATGAAATCCATAGTAATGTGCTCTCATTTCTATTCCAGAATAGGAAGTGGATGTAATAACCCTGCAAGTCTTTGATATTCAACCTTAACTCATTGACACTATGAGCATTTAGATACATAGCTTGCTACGTCTTTTTTCATTCACATTCACCAGTAATATTCATCAAATCGTGATACATTTTCATACTTCTAAGTGAACTGTGAATCTCGAGTTGTGGGCTTCCATTAATATCGTCTTTTGATCTCTAGAATATCAGGTATGCAAATTCGATTTTGAAACTTTAGTATCCTGTTGCATATTGCAAAATTAGAATCGGGTGTACTTCCTTGTTCATCATATCTTTTTTTCAAGAGTTCGTCCTCACATTAACGTACCTTAATTTCATCGACTAAAGTGGGTTCTACAACTATATTAGCGAGCAATCCCTCAGTCTTGCATGAAACCAGCTCAGAATCTAGCTTTTCCAGCTCTTGAATGAGTGATTTCTTGTTAGTGAGGATACGTGCCAAACTTCTAATAGCCTTCTAACTCAACACATCTGTTACCACATTAGCCTTGCCTGGATAGTGCTGAATTTTCATATCATAATCTTTCATAAATTCTAATCATCGTCGTTGCCTTACGTTCAGTTCTTTTTGTGTGAATAGATATTTAAGATTCTTGTGGTCAGTGTAAATTTCGCATGTTAATTCGTAGAGCTAATGGTGCCGGATTTTGAGGGTAAAAATCACTGCAGCTAACTCCAAATCATAAGTTGGATAGTTCTTTTTATGAGTCTTCAGTTGACGTGAGGCGTATGCAATACCCTTCACATCTTACATAAGAACACAACCTAATCCGTTGTGCGAGGCATCGCTATAAATTACAAACCCATTCATTCCAACAGAGAGTGTTAACATAAGAGCTGTCACAAGTCTTCTTTTTAACTCTTGTAAACAGCACTCTCATTTGTCAGTCTCTTCGAATGGGGTATTTTTCTAGGTTAACTAAGTCAATGGTGAAGCAATCTTTGAGAAATCCTGAATGAAACGGCAGTAATATCCTACTAATCCCAATAAAACTTCAAACTTTAGATACATTAGCAGGTCATGGTCAATCCATGATTGCTGCAATCTTTTATGGGTTAACAAAGATGTCATCATTGTCAATGATGTGGTCAATGAAGTATTTACTAGTGATCCAGAATTTACATTTCTTTAATTTGACATAAAGTTTGTGATCAAATAGTGTTTGCAAAATTGATTATAAGTGTTACTCATGGTCTTTCAGTGTTTTAGAGTATATGAGAATGTCATTAATGAAAACAATGACGAATTCATCGATGTAAGGTTTGAACACTTAATTCATAAGGTTCATAAAAGCCGCTGGAGCGTTCATGATACCAAATGGCATAACAAGGAACTCGTAGTGTCCGTAATGTATTTTGAAGGCAATCTTCTCAATGCTTCCTGCTTCGACTTTCACTTGATGATAGCCAAACTGCAAGTCAATCTTTTAAAATACTTGAACGCCTTGAAGTTGATCAAATAAGTCATCAATTCGAGACAAAAGGTATCGATTCTTGATAATAACCTTGTTAAATTCTTGATAATTGATACATAATCTCATCGTACCATCCTTTTTGTTCACAAATAGTACCGGAGCCCCCCACGATGAGTTACTTGGTCATATGAAACCCTTGTCAAGCAATTCTTGAAGTTGTGTTTTTAACTTTTTCAATTCCATAATAGGCATACGATAAAGAGTTTTTGATACCAGTTGCATACCAGGTTGAGTTTTAATGATGAATTCGACTTCCTAGTCCACTAGGGTATCCGATAAATCTTCAAGAAAAACATCAAGAAACTCCCGAACTACAGGTATTGAATTGAGTATTGGGTTTCCTCACTAAGTATCAACCACATAACATATATAACCAGAACAACCTTTCACGTTGGTGGGCTGACATAGAGGATACGAAACATGTAGGGGTAGAAACTCTAGTTTCCTCAAAGAGAAATTCACGTTGGTTTGACGATTAAAGGAAGACTTTTTTGGTCATACAGTCAATAGAGGTATGGTTGGCAGCAAGCCAATTCACTCCTAAGATTACATCAAAACTGCTAATGCGGAGTGGAGTCAAATCAACATATAAGATTTCACCTTTTAGGGATATAGCACAAGTATGTGTATCAGTACTAAGTGCATAACCACCAGATAGAAAAGACACAGATAATGCATATCCCATGGGTTTAGGTGTCGATATCAATTTGGAAGTGAAGTGTCGAGCAACAAAAGAATAAGTTGATCCATAATCGATAAGAATATATCTGAATGACCACATATAGAAAACGTACCTGACACAATGTTCTCGATAACATTGGAGTTTCTAGGCATCAAAGCAAAAGTTCTCCCTTGACATTTCTGTTCTTTCTTTACTCATACACGCACTTCGAGTTTCTGAACTGATTCACAGGTAATCATTACAGGGTTAGTAAATTTTAGATAATCTTTCACCAAATGACCAATTTGACCACATCTGTAGTATGCTTCCATCGCCAGATAGCCCTATCTCTGATGAACCTTTCAACAGGTTAGAAAATTAGGAATGGTGCTACCTCTAGTGATAGTGGAGTTTTGGTTGGCCAAACTGTTTGAGCCAATAGGTCCCATATTTATTCTTTTTAGTGGTGCAGAACTGGATCCTTCTCCGGATTCTTCTCAAAATCGCTTCTTTTGACCTATCCTCCCTAGAACAGGAGGTTGTAGCCCCATTTTCAACGATGCACGCTCGATCTACCACCTTTGCATAGGTTGGTAATTTCAAAGCCTCAATCTTACCTTTGATTTCATCCTTTAAACCTGCTTTGAATTTTCTACCCTTTCGAGCTTCTATTAGAATAACATATGTTGCAAATTGTGCTAGTTGTATGAACTTACTCTCGTATTCTGCTACCGACATTTTTCTCGGCTTCAATTGTATGAACTTTAACACCTTTTGTTCTCATAATGAGTTTGGAAAATATTTTTCATAGAATATTTCTAGAAACCTTGCCCAAGTCACGATCTCTTCTTTTTCCAAAGTAAGAAGCCACTATTCTTCGGCATCTTCTTTAAGATTCGATTCAGAGTAGTGTGCGGAAAATCTTTTCCATTTCTCTAAGCCAAGTTTCTGCTAGCAATGGGTTCTAATCCCCTGTGAATATGGAAAGTTTTAGGTCCTGGAACTACTTTATTGTAATTGGTCCTTCTTGGTGTTCTAGTATTCCATTGGTTACATTATTTTGCAAGGCTTGCAAGAAACTTGAAACAACTCTTTCTACGATTCTTTCTATTGGATCGACTTCCCTGGATGACGATCCGATATCATTCTTATCATTAGCCATTACTACAAAGTAAAAGTTTTAAGGAAAACAGTCCACAATTTCTATTTGTACATAATAATTCCTAATCATTACATTAATCATCACACACTTAATTCACAAAACATTACTTATATAATTCACAAAACGTTACACACATTATTCTCAAAAACATCGATTTTATTTATGCACATAGGTGTTGGTACATCACTTACCTCTACGAGTTAAAAGTTACATCCAGTTAGTGTCTAATCCTTCTATTTATAAAAAAAAAATAAAAAAAAATAAAAAAGGATTAGAACTAAGACATGGTTAGCTCCCTGTACATCAAAAATGGTTCCTTACACTCGATGTCTAATTTGGAAAATTGAACAACCAAGGAAATTGTAGATGCATATGGTGTTCAAATTCCCAACCACTTTGCTTAATCCCATAGCATACCCAAACCACCTCAATCTTATAGATTGGAATGCCTGCTTAATGCCCCTATAACTAACGTCCTGTGATCTGCACCGGCACCTCTACGTATGTCATAACATCACCAAAATCGACAGTTTGGACATTTATGATGTCTTGAGGGCGGGAGATTCTAGTTTGTATGTTATCATTGAGGAAAGCATTCCCTCTTCTTGCCATAAATTTTTCGGGTAATGGTGCAACCAAGTAGCGAGGATAACCATTATCTAACTCGAGACACACAACATTAGTTGGTCCAATGTATCTGTCTAGTGTATCTTCAACCCTATACGACATATATTCTACTTCTACTATGTCTACCCGTAGGTAGACTAAGGGTGCGGTTTGAACATCTGACTATTTCTTCCAAGTCTTCCTACCCTTCCAACATGTCTGGGATATTATTGTTGTGATTTCCTAAGATTTCCTTAAGACTTGGTTTGGGTCCATACTAGAAGGAGTCGCCAAAGTTAAGCTCTGGCATCTCCTACACAATATGATGACTAGACTTAGCTATGGAATCAATGACATACATGTATGCAAAATATAATAGCTAACATGACATACCTAAACATAACTTACAACTAAGGTTTCCCCCTATCCTACTTCTTAATTGTGCTTGTGTCCTATGTTCCAATGATTTATATATTTATTTATTTATTCTTAAATAAACCATGGCTCTAATACCATTTTTGTCATGACCCAACCCTGGTATCTAGAGGTTAGGCGTCACAACTAGTCAATAACTAAGGTTAGTAAAGGTTAATTTCCAAATTTAACAGATTAATAACACATCGAAGTAAAATAAAATGGTACCTAAATATTTATTTTATTTAAACATACATTGGAGTTTTTATTTATTTATATTGTCAGTACTAGACTATGTTTACAAATATACAAGGTGCATTATGTCTACTCCAAGCTCAACCTTGCTGCTCTCAAAACTTATGAACATAGGGTTAACAATCCTCCATAAGCCTCATCACTTGGAAGCATATAACAACTATAAGCACATGACAGAGTGAGAAGTATTATACTGAGAGCATAAGGGTATAAAAATCACCATGGATAGTTATTTAGGCTAAACAGTAAATAATTCGATTCGAATAAATAAATTATTTTAAATAACAGATATAATTCAGACATGGTATAAGCAAAATAATCATGATCACAGTACAAAATAGAATAGAGGATCAATAGATCTATGACAAACAGATGGTCATTAAAATAATTAATCAGAGAACCAATAGTTATTTAAGTCTCCAAAAACATGGGGCCTCTGTTGTGATTTTTACAAAATAATTGCTTACATTATCAATCATCAAATTATCTCCAAAAATATATTTAATAACAGTTATATCTATGAGTTTTCTTTTTTAAGCAAATAGAGTTTATTGAACAAATAATATATTTGAAATGCTAATATAATTTATATAAAATAATTTATAATAACTCAATACATAATATAATTCACCTTAATATCGATTTCTAATTTTTACTTTTTCGTTCTGAAACTTTCCTTACTCTGCTGACTCTCTCTTTTCTCTTTTGCTTACGCTCAATTTGTTAGCACTATTCTACTATTTATACTAAAGCTAAATAGATGTTTACCACTTCCCAATGACACGTTGCAAGCAAGCAGATTAACTTTAATTTTAATGCCCATTTACATCTTGGCCCATATACCAAAATAATTACATTATCGCTATTTTTTTATTTTTTATTTTTTGAAAATACACAATAGTTCTTAATTTTAAGTTAAATTATATTTTATCATATATAATTATAAAATCAAACACACTTTTTTTAATCATAATTAATTAATATTAATACAGTATTAAAATTAATTAAACATTTGAATGTCACAACCTTCATTTGTTCCAGTCCCTACAACCCATTCTCATTTCTTTTCAGCAGCATCCGGCTCTACTAGTATCGACACTAGCATTGTCTTCCATAACACCCATTGTCATTCTCTTCTTTCATCCCCTAGCACCCAGCGTAACCTTCTCCTATTCGCAATCGCCCTCGCCACAGCTACAATTTGGAGGTTTACGGGTTCGAATCTCAAGGTTTATGGATTTGGATCTGTACAAAATTGTTCAGATCATGTGAGAATTATACATATATATATATATATCAAGAAATCGGTATATTGTTGTATTTGTGTGTTAACAGACAAACTAGCACAAACCCACATCATCAAAACCCTTATAGAAGCTTCTTACTTGTTAGTATATAGTTGTTATAATAGCTGTTATAGCATTATAGCCTTAGCATTATATTATAGCTTTATCTTTTATATTTCCTAATGTAGTATACAGCTTTTTCTTTATGACTTTGTATACAGCTTTTCCTTTATGCTTTCGGTGCCTACAATTTGGCATCCAATGTATCATCCCCTCTCTATAAAGAGAGTGCATTCTCTTTGTAAATGAATACACACAATTACATATTATTCTCTCTCTCTCTCTCTCTCTATCAAACTATTGTTTCATGGTATCAGAGCCCAGTTATACAATTCTAGCATTTTCCAATTTTGGTGCTTAGTCTCGTACATAGTGGTACTACACCAAACAGCTTAGAATCTTCTTACGATTCCAACGGCTACACCAAACAGCTCGGAATCTCCTTATGATTCCAACGGCACCACGCCTGGCCATCGAACGCCTCACGTGCCCACACGTTTTGTTTTTGTCGCGGCGCCACCTTTCCTGCACGCCACTACACGCGCTTCCAGTGCCCGCACTTTACGCGCTGCCGCGCTTGGCACCTACGTGAGCCATCCCTCTATCGTGAGCCGCGCCTGCGCCGTTCCGCTATCGTGCACTCGCATGCGCCATCCCTCTACTGTGAGCCGCGCCTATGCCATTCCGCTATCGTGCACCCGCGTGCGCTAGTCTGCTGTCATGCACCAGCGTGCGCCAGTCTGCTAACGTGCACCGCTGACATCATTTTACATTCTGATGACATCATCTCTGCAGAACACACCTTTCTTAACTATTTTCGACCTTCCGGACTCACTGGTACACACTGTTTTACCTAATTTTGCTCATACAGGTCTATTCCTATTGATTTAGCCCTACTCAACTATCATTATGGATCGTCATAATGCCTCTCATCCCATTTCTGTTATTTTGAATGGTTCCAACTATGTTTTGTGGGCCCAAGCCATGTCTTCCTTCCTCAAAGAAAAGAAGCTCTGGCGAATTATCACCGGGGATGTGACCTAACCGGTGAAAGACACTGACACTGATGAAACTACTGCTACTACTGCTACATATGAAGACCGACTTGAGGAATGGGACAGTAAGAATTACCAAATCATTACCTGGTTTCGAAATACCTCTGTTACCTCTATCAGTCTTCAGTTTGGTCGTTTTCAGCTTGACTCTGTAACTACTCCTGCAAAATACATCTGGAATTTTTTGAAAGAACAATACCAGACCACTGGTCTTGCCCATCAATATCAACTTCAGAGCCAACTTCACTGCATACGCGAAGAATCCACTCAGTCCATTAATGACTTCCTTTCTCAAATGTACTCTGTTTGGGACTAGCTTGCTCTTTTAGAACCAACTTGGCCTTACCGAGAAGATGCTGGTTTATTTACTATCTATCGTAATCAGCAAAGGTTGGTGCACTTCCTCATGGCTCTTACTTCCTCTTTTGAGCTCGTCCGTGCCTCTCTGTTTCATCGCCATTCATTGTCCACTCTTGAACAAGCTATTTCTGAGCTGCTATCAGAAGAGACTCGTCTCGGTACTCTCCAAACTCATCATGTGGACTCTGTTCTTGCCACTCCTCCGTACCAACCATCATTTACCCAACAGACCACTACCTGTCTCTATTGTTAGAATCGGTGCCTTCCTTCAACACATCTCCTGGTCAATTGCTCCACGATCCCATCCGACGATCTTGCAACAAACTTGGTCCCGTCATTCTCAGAATAGGATTGTTTTTGCAATCCATCCCGATCATCCTCTGATAGCCGCTCCTCTCGCGGTGGCTTTTCCCGAGGGAGCTTTTATCGTTCCAAGAATCAGTCTCATCACACTGCTGCTGCTTCCGGGAATTAGTCTCATCACACTGCTGCTGCTGCCTCTGAGGTTTTCTCTGAGTCACCTGCTCCGTCTACCCTACTCTTTTCTCAAACGGATGTAGAGGCCATGTTCAAACACCTTCTCTCCCCTTCTGGTACACCTCCTCCTACTGCTTTATCTGTGATCCCAGGTGACTCTTCTTGGTATTTTGACTCTACCTATTGTAATCATATGACCTCCAGTTCTACTATATTTTCTTTCATCTCTTCATCTCCTCATATTCCCTCAATTCATACTGCTGATGGTTCCCTTATATCTGTCCGTCATGTTGGTACTGTTTCCATATCTTCTTTATCTTTACCTCAAGTTTATTATATCCCTGCTCTTACCTTAAACCTTATTTCTATTGGTCAATTATGTAAACTTGATCTAACTGTCACATTTTCTGCTACTGATTGTTTGGTACAGGACCCTCAAATGGGGCATACTATTGGGATCGGCCGTAAGCATGGACGTCTCTATAAACTCATTCACCTTCATATTCCTGACTCTTCTCAGATTGCTGCTCCTGCATCTGCTTCCTCATTATCTCCTTTTCATCTTTGGCATTGTTGTTTAGGGCATATTTCTGTTAATCACTTAAAGTCTTTGGTTTCTAGTGGACAATTGGGTCATGTAATTCTAGATAATTTCGATTGTATACCCTGTCAACTTGCCAAACAACCTGCTTTATCATTCAATAAAAGTACTTCTATTTCCCTTACACTTTTTGATCTTATACATTCGGATATTTGGGGCCTCTCTCCTACTACTACTATGGGGGATCTCGTTATTTTGTTGTTTTTATTGATGGTTTTTCCCGGTTTACTTGGATTTTTCTCATGAAAACTCGGTCTGAACTTAAACACATTTATTATAGCTTTGCCCAAATGGTCCACACCTAATTCTCCAAAACCATCAAACTTTTTCGCTCTGACAATGCTATGGAATATCGGGATTCAGATTTCCTTTCTTTTCTTCAGAGTCATGGTACCCTGCCTCATCGTTCTTGTGCTAGCACGTCCCAACAAAATGGCCGTGCTGAACAGAAACATAGGCATATTCTTGACACTACTCGCGCTCTCCTTCTATCTTCTTCCTGCCCTGAAAACTTTTGGGGAGAAGCTGCCCTCACTGCTATCTACACTATCAATTGTGCTCCTACTCCTGTCATCCATAATCAAACTCCCTTTGAACGTCTGCATGGCACTCCCCCTCCATACACCAATCTTCGGGTTTTTGGCTTTGCCTGCTTTGTTCTGCTTCAATCCCATGAACACACCAAGCTTCAACCTCGTTCTCGTCTTTGTTGCTTTCTTGGGTATGGAATTAAACATAAAGGCTTTTGCTGTTGGGATCCTCTCTCTAAACGTCTTCGTATCTCCCGCCATGTCATTTTCTAGGAGCACCAAATGTTTTCATCACTATCCTTCTTTCACTTACCCGCACTTTTCACTAATGTACTGTTTACTGATCCTTCAATAGATCTCTTCTCTGATGATTTTGATGCAGGTTCCTCTTTCATCGAGACGCCCTTGCTCACTCATGATCTCGTCTAGCCTGCTCTCCCTGAAGGTCCACCTCTCATTGCACCTCCTCCTTTTTCACTGGTTCTTCCTCCCATCGATCCTCCTACGGGTTGACCACACCGGGAAACTCAACCTCCTATCCATCTTCGTGATTATATTGTTGGATCTACTGTATTTTCTACTTATGAACCTACCTCCTATCGTGAGGCTTGTACTAATCCTCTTTGGCAACAAGCTATGATTGATGAACTCCAGGCCTTGGACCAAACTCATACTTCGGATCTTGTTGATCTTCCTCCTAGCAAGACTGCGATTGGCTGCAAATGGGTTTACAAAATCAAGACTCATTCTGATGGCTCTATTGAACGCTACAAAGCTCGTCTTGTTACCAAGGGTTTCAACCAGGAATATGGTATTGATTATGAGGAGACATTCTCCCCTATTGCTCGACTTACCTCTGTTCGTAGTTTACTTGCTGTTGCTGCTGCTCGCCACTGGGGGCTCTTTCAGATGGATGTCAAAAATGCTTTCCTCAATGGTAATCTTCTTGAGAAGGTCTACATGCAACCTCCACCTGGGTCCACTTTTCCACCTCATAAGGTTTGCAAAGTACAACATGCCCTCTATGGCCTCAAGCAAGCGCCTCGTGCTTGGTTTGCTAAGTTCAGTTCTACTATTCATGACTTCGGGTTCACCTCTAGCTCCTATGACTCTGCTATTTTTATACAGACTACTCCTCATGGTACCACTTTTCTCCTTCTGTATATGGATGATATGATTATCACTGGTAATGATGAAGCTGGTATTCTCCACCTCAAACGTTTCCTCCACCGTCAATTTGAGATGAAGGACCTTGGTACTCTTAACTACTTCTTAGGCCTTGAAGTCTCTCGTGATTCTACTAGTTCCTATTTGTCCCAGGCCAAATATGCTTCCGATCTTTTGGCTCGTGCTGGTCTTACCGATTGCAAAACTACCTTTACTCTAGTTGATTCTCAAATTCGTCTCACTCCTCTCGATGGGGATCTCCTCTCTAATGCTACTCTTTATCGCTAGCTCGTCGGAAGTCTTGTCTATCTCACAGTGACTCGTTCTGACATTGCCTATGCTGTTCACATTGTCAGTCAGTACATGTCGGCTCCTCGCACTCCCCACTATACTGCTTTACTCCGCATCCTTCGCTACCTCAAAGGCACTCTGTTCCATGGCCTTCACTACTCTGCTTCCTCATCTCTTGAACTGCGTGCCTTTTTTGATGTTGATTGGGCTGGAGATCCTACGGATCGTCGCTCTACCACGAGATTCTGTTTCTTTTTAGGGGATTCTCTTCTTACTTGGCATAGTAAAAAATAATCCCTCACTGCCCGCTCTAGTACCGAAGCTGAATACAAAGCTCTTGCTGATACTACTCAGGAACTTCTTTGGTTTCGCTGGCTCCTTACTGATATTGATGTTTCTTCTTCTGGTCCTATCTCTCTCTATTGTGACAATCAGAGTGCTATTCAGATTGTTCATAATGATGTTTTTCATGATCGCACCAAACATATTGAGATTGATTGTCATTTCATTAGCCAGCATGTTACCTGTGGTACTGTTCATCTTCTTCCTATTGCTTCTACCGATCAACCTGCTGATATCTTCACTAAGGCTCATCCTCCTGGACGCTTCAGTGATCTTGTCTCCAAACTCAACTTGGTTGATGCTTTCCCTCCTTAAGTTTGCGAGGGAATGTTAGTACATAGTTGTTATAATAGCTGTTATAGCATTATAGCTTTAGTATTATATTATAGCTTTATCTTTTATATTTCTTAACGTAGTATACAGCTTTTCCTTTATGACTTTGTATACAGCTTTTCCTTTATGCTTTCGGTGCCTGCAATTTGGCATCCAATGTATCATCTCCTCTCTATAAAGAGAGTGCATTCTCTTTGTAAATGAATACACACAATTATAGATTATTCCTTCTCTCTCTCTCTTTCTCTTTCTCTCTCTATCAAACTATTGTTTCATTACTAAAAATTTACAAGACTTTTAGATTTGGATAAAGAGAAAGAATACAAGGGGAAAGGTATTGTAAAGAAGAGTATAGACCAAAGATTTTTTTAAAAAAAAAATTAAAAATGGTACAGTTTTGTGGCTCCTTCCTTTCTTGATCTGATTTGTTTTGGGTGTTCAATTGTGCTGTTAGATATGTGTTTGCTCAAAATGTGCAGGTAATGTGTCTGATAAAATGCTTCTTTGGTTTATGGTTATTCACCGAGTAAGTATTTGTTCTCAAAATAAAAAGAAAAAGAAAAAAAAAAAACGATTCTCCATTGCATGGTTTATAGTTATTTAGGGTAAGTATTTGCCCTAATCTTAACCATTGGGACTCAAAATGATTTTCCATCATCTTATATGGACAGAGATAGACGAAGGATTACATTGAAATACGAATAAAATTGTAAGGTTTAATTTGTCAAAATTAGAACATTGGGTTTAAAATGCAAGATACGGATGAAATTGTAAGGTTTAATTTGTCAAAATTAAAATATTAGGTTTAAAATGTAAAATACTTAAAACATTAGGACTATTTTTTTTTTATTTATAATTAACCTTTATAAATATGGTTGACTTGAGTTTTGTTAGGCCCTAGGCGAACTCTAAAAATGAGGCCTCTATATTTATTAAAATAAATTATTAATAAAATAGTATTTATGTGTATTTTTTTTATTTGTTAATACTCACAAAATTTGTTTGCATAAAATTTGTTGCTGAATTTTCAAAATTTATTATTTAGGTTTTGGGTATTTTTAAAACATTCCTTATTTTTCTTTGAAAAGCTTGAAATAAGTTTGGGGACTTTGTCTCACATCGAAAATAGAGTAAAATATGGAGCACTTAATAAAGTGCTACACAGAATATTCCTTTGAATATGGAATTATGGGATGGATGCTAGTATACATGCACTCACACACCAAAGATGGTGCTTTGCACCATCCGCACATGTACACGCGCGCACGTGGCGTGGGTTGTGTGGTGTTTGATGGCGCACTTTCCACTTTGCACGGATGCATGGGCGCAAGGCGCCATTCTCTATTTGCATCGGATAAGTTAGAGCAATGACATGGATCCAATGTGCCATGGATGTGTGCGCAATCATATGGATGAGATAGCACCCGATTGTGATTAGGTATGCTCAGTCAACGCATTTATTCGGTATGAGAATGATCTACACCATAGATCGTCGATCCAACGGTTAGATCTAATCGGATGCAATCAAAGGATATGACCATTTGATCAGATGCATGAAGGCCTATAATAGGCTGCGAAATCAACCATTTCAATCCATTAAAAAATTCAGAAAATATTCTTGCAATTCTCTCTCTCTCTCTCTCTCTCTCTCCCTCTTGATTTAGAATTTTCGATCAAGAATTTCTTAAACAAGTTTCTATTTTTCTTATTGGTGATCAAATTCTGTAGACTTGATTATCAGTGTCTTGGTTTTCTTGATTATATCAAGAGTATTCTAATCTACTGTCGTTAGTGTAGATGCCGGTAGATTTGATCTTTAGATCAGGCTTCATTGTATTCTGGAGACAAATTTGCTATATAATCCCCTACACACCTTTTAGTGGGTGCAAATATTGTCTTTAGGGAAGCAACTAAGTAACGCGACTTCAAGCACCAAATTTCTATTCTACATAAACAAGATCATCGCTAAGTTTTGACAACCCAAAGACTACCAACTGAAGAATTCAAGGCGAATTATTCCAACAATTTAAAGACAATATTTAGATATGGCAATATCTATTCAAAAAATTAACTCAAAATTTTATAAAGCTCGACCGATTTGATGGAGGAAATTTCCGAAGCTGGCAAAAGAAGATGCACTTTTTACTCACCACTCTTAAAGTGGTTTATGTGCTGACTACCCCCTATCCGGTGGAGCAAGAAGACGAGATTATGGAGCAAATCCGTACTAGAACAAAATGGGAGAATGACGACTACATTTGTCGAGGACATATTCTGAATGTGTTGTCAGACTCTCTGTTCAATGTGTATCAACATCTGGAAATAGAAAAGCAACTTTGGGACATATTACAGTCAAAGTACCTCACCGATGATGCCATCAATAAGAAATTTCTTGTTAGTAATTTTATAATTTTTACTATTATTAATACAAAGCCCATTATGAAACAATTCTATGAGATCCAACATATTCTGAGTCAATTTCGACAAAAGAATATGAATATGAATGAATCTATTGTAGTTTTATCTATAATAGAGAAACTGCCATCTTCTTGGAAAGATTTTAAGAAAACTCTAAAACACAAAAAGGAAGATCTAACTTTAGAGGAATTGGCTCAACACCTCCAAGTTGAGGAAGAGTCAAGACTTCTTGAAAGTAAAGATAACCAATTGGCTCAGACTTCTAAGATTCACATGATGGATGATGGCAAGAGGTTCAAAAAAAAAAAAAAAAAAAAAAAGCGTAAGCGCGACCCCTCACCTAAGAAAGATGCTAAGAAGTCAAAAGGCGCTTGCTGGCACTGTGGCAAGCTAGGGCACTTCAAAAATGAATGCCGATCATACAAGAAGAAGCTATAAGCATCAAATGCCAAGAACAAATTTGTGGCTACTGTATCCAAGGTAAACATGCTCGAAGATGCTAGTGACTAGTGGATTAACTCAGGAGCAACAAGGCATGTTTGCAACAACAAGAGCCATTTCATTACTTATGAACAAGTGAGTGATGGAACAGTTCTCTACATGAGCAACTCTTCAACTGTTGCTATCAAAGGCAAAGGGGCGGTGAATCTAGAGTTCACATCTGGAAAAGTCTTATGTCTTAATGATGTTTATCATGTACCTGATGTCAGGAAAAATCTTGTATCTAGAAGCCTGCTTAATAAGTATGGTTTCAAGTTAATATTTGAGTTGAACAAATTTGTCCTGTCTAAGGGTAGGATTTTTGTTAGGAAGGGCTACATGTATCAAGGAATGTTCAAACTTAACGCTATTAATAAGACATATGTTTCTGCTTATATTGTTGATTCTCTTTCTTTATGACATGCTCGTTTAGGTCATGTTAATACTAGGAAAATGCATGATATGGTTAATTTAGATTTAATTTCTAAGTATGATTTTGATATGTTTGAAAAATGTAAATTTTGTGTGCAATCTAAAGTTACTCGCATTCCATTTCCTAAAGTAGATAAAATCACATCTTTACTTGAACTTGTGCATAGTGATATATGTGACATGCATAGTACCCCCACTGGAAGTGGTAAGAAATATTTTGTAGTATTCATTTATGATTTTTCTACTGTCATAGCTATCTTTTGCATTAAAAAGATAAGGTGCTTGCTAAATTCAAGATTTTTAAGACAAAAGTAGAAAATCAGTGTAATGTCAAAATAAAAAGACTTAGGTCTGATAGAGGCGGTGAATACTATTTTCCAGAAGATTGTAAAAATGTTGGTATTATTCATGAGAAGTCTGTACCCTACACACCACAACAAAATGGATTAGCTGAAAGAAAGAATATGACATTAATAGAAATGATTAATGCTATGCTTTCTTACTCCAGTTTAAGTTCTGATGTTTGCGGTAAAGCCTTGTGCACTGCTTGTCACATACTCAATAGAATTCCTCTCAAGGAAAGAAATGTTACTCCTTATAAACTTTGGAAAAACAAAAAACCTAATCTAGTTTACTTGAAAACATGGGGTTATAGAGCAATAGTTAGATTGCCTGAACCTAAAAGGAAGAAATTAGGTGAAAAAGGAATTGAATGCATATTCCTTGGCTATGCTATACATAGCAAAGCATATAGGTTTCTGGTAGTAGAGCCCAATGGTTCAGTGGAAACAAATACCATCATTGAATCACGTGATGCGGTATTTCATGAGAATTGTTTCACAACCATTCCAAGGTTAGATTCTAATCAAGGAAATGAGTCAACTCCTTTGATGTCTACAAAGAAAAGTGAACAACATGAACCTATTGAGCCTAATGAACCTAATGAGCCTATTGAGCTAAGGAGGAGTAAGAGGGCTAGGACTGAGAAGTCATTTGGCCTTGATTTCATTGTTTACCTTGTAGAAAGAACTAGGAAAGCTTATTGTAAGCAAATAATGATTTTTTTTGAATATGGATTCAGATCCATTAATCTTTGAGGAGACTATGAAGTCTCAAGATGTTGCTTTCTGGAAAGAAGCAATAAATGATGAGATGGATTCTATCATGGGTAACAATACTTGGATACTTACTAATTTGCCACATGGATCCAAACCAATTTGTTGTAAATGAACTTTCAAAAAAAAAAAAAAAATGAAAGTTGATGGCACAATTGACAAGTTTAAAGCAAGATTAGTTGCTAAGGGTTTTACTCAAAAAGAGGGTATTGCTTATTTTGATACATATGCTCCGGTGGCCAGAATTGTCACCATTCGAGTGTTGATTGCCTTAACCTCAATCTACAAGCTTGAAATCCATCAAAGGGATGTTAAGACCTCTTTTCTAAAGGGAGAATTAGATGAGGAAATCTACATGCAACAACCGAAATGATTTATTGTACAAGGTCAAGAAAACAATGCGTGTAAACTCATGAAGTCACTATATGGACTGAAACAAGCTCCAAAACAATGGCATGAGAAATTTGACAAAGTAATAGTGTTAAATGGTTTTAGGATACATAAATCTGATAAGTGTGTATACAGTAAATTTACTGGCAATAGAGGTGTAATCATATGCCTATATGTAGATGACATACTTATTTTTGGTACTGACAATAATGTCATTGAAAGTACTAAAAGTTTCTTGTCGTCTAGCGTTAGTATGAAAGACATGGGCTTGGCAGATATAACTATGGGTATTAAGATCAAATGAGAGGAAAATAATTTGATTCTTACCCAGTCGCACTATATTGAGAAAATTCTTAAGAAATTTAATCAATATAATTGTACACCCATGTCTACACTTTTTGATTCAAATTTGAAATTGTATCCTAATACTGGAAGAGCTATTGATCAGCTAGAATACTCAAGAGTGATAGGTAGCCTGATGTATGCCATGACTTACACTAGACCTAATGTTGCATTTACAGTGGGAAAACTTAGTAGATACACTAGTAATCCTAGTAGTGTGCATTGGCATGCTGTTAACTTAATACTTAGGTACTTGAGGAAAACGATAGACTATGGAATAGTCTATAATGGCTATCCAACAGTGCTGGAAGGATTCACGGATGCTAGTTGGATAACTGACCGTGAAGATCACTCGTCCATGAGTGGTTGGATTTTTACTCTTAGAGGAGGAGCTATCTCTTGGGGTTCTAAGAAGCAAACATGCATAACAGACTCAACCATGGCGTCAGAGTTTGTAGCATTAGCTTCTTGTAGCAAAGAGGTAGAGTGGCTAAGGAATCTCTTGTTAGAGATTAAGATATGGCCAAAACCTATGCCATCAATATCTTTGCATTGTGATAGTGAAGCAACTCTATCATGGGCCTATAGCCATACCTATAATGGAAAGTCCAGGCATATAGGACTGAGACATAGCTATGCCAGGCAGTTAATCACAGAAGGTGTGATTATCATTAGTTATTTAAAGTCAAGTGAAAACTTGGCTGACCCTTTAACAAAGGGACTTGCAAGGGATTTGGTATGGAAAACATCAAAGGGGATGGGTCATAAGCCCACTTAACATAATCACTCATGGTGGAAACTCAACTCAACGCTCGAAGAAACATCAAGTCTTGAGTTTAATGAGCCCAGGTACACCATATGTCGTGATTGTAAGCATTTAGTTTTATTTCATTTTCATCCCAAAGTTGAAGTGCTTGGTACCTGTAATGTGAAAAGAAGAGGATGAGTTAGCAAACTCTTAATAAGTTTACAACTAGGTTGTTAGGGTATTGTAAATTATAGGAGTACTCTCAGTAAGCTTACCTATGTGAGTGTAGAAGGTGGTGTTGTTTCCTATGAGTCCAAGGGCTTGGCTCTAGAGCGCTCATGAAACATGATATAGGCACAAGGCCAATCTATGTATCGGTTTGTTTGAATACTTGAGGTAATCTATACTGTGCATGAGGCATGTCCAGTTAGTCATATAAGATCGCTAATTCAAAGACAAGTCTACTATGCCATCTTGACTAACTTTGAGATGTCTTTACTAAGTGAATGATTCAAATCATAAGATATCTTCACCTGTGCATAAGGTTGCCAAGTAAACCAAGAGTTATCATCTGGTATTTTGAAAATGGTGGGGGAATTTTAGGGAATTTTCAAAATGGTTTTCAAAATTTATTGTTTAATTTTTGGGTGTTTTCAAAACCTTTCTTATTTTTCTTTAAAAAGCTTGAAATAAGCTTGGGACTTTGTCCCATATCAGAAAGAGAGCAAAACATGGAGTGCTTAATAAGTGCTACATGAAATATTCCTTTGAATATGGAATTGTAGGATGGATGCTCGTGTACATGCACTCACACCGCAAGAATGGTGCTTTGCACCATCCGCACATGCACACGTACACACGAGCGTGTGACGTAGACAATGGGTTGTGTGGCATAGACAGTGGGCTATGTGGCATTTAATAGTGCTCTTTGCACTTAGCACAGACGCATCGACGTCACCTATATGAGTGTGAACTGGGCTAGTTCTATGAGAATTGAGAAGTCTAAATTCTCTAGAGCACTCATGAATTACCAAGTGTTGTTTAGGGCCAAAATGAACACAACCGTGAGAACCAAACTATGTCTGCGGATACACTGTGTGTAGTCTATTGTCTTGGCTTACACAAATAGCTGAATAGTTCAAGGCATCACGTCCACTAGTTAGCTAGTAAGTCCGATAGGCTTTCACTAGAGGAGGTTCAAAGCCAAAAGCTACCTATCTCGATGTGGTGTCTCTTCTTAATGTACTCTTTGTTTGTCTGCATTTTGTTGCATGTCCGTTATCGTGAATTCCATTCATGTGGGGGATTGTTGGAAAATGACTTTGTAAAATCTTATTTTTTTCCTGACTTTGAGCATTATTTAAAGTAAGACCCAAGTGTTATTTTTCACGTTTCTAATTGGGTTTATGTTTAATGCTGCGTAGTGAATAATATCGTGTATTTGGTTACTCAAAACCATTTCTGGATGAATGAGAATTCAATATGCATTTTCAGGTTCATGGAAATGGCTTTAGGTGGGTTTCCTACAAATTTGTGAAATGTGCTTGTCCCACATAGGAAATGCTTAAGGATTTATATGAGTATATAAACTCTAACTTGCCATACTTGGGATGGGCCCCAAGGGGCACCCCAAGTTTTGAAAGGAAGGGAGTTATAAATAAAGTATGCTTTGACCAAAACCACCACACACGCATATATGCGCCGCCAGCCGACCGAGTTGGGCCACGCGCGGGTACGTGGTGTGGGTTGGGTCCTAACTTTAATTTTTTGGACAAAATTCGTTTGAATTTTTTCAAATTATTGTAGGAAAATTTTGAAATCTTTACGGAAATAATTTAAATTTTGTGCCAAAATTTCAAATTCAAATTTCACATCCTTTTCGAACTAGTACCATTCCGGTCATCTTTTTTTGGCCACAGCTGAATAGCCACCAAAGCCTACCTGAACAGATGCATGGTTGGCTATAAATAGCCTGTCATTCTAATAATTCATTCAATCTAATTTTCCTCAGCATATATTTCTTCTTCTTTCTCTTTTTGTCCTCATGTCTTCTACATCTATCCAACATTTAATCATAGGAAGAGAAAGAGAAAGTTACAGCATAGTTTTGGTTTGCTAGACTTGAGTTTGTAGTGCTGCAAATCAAGTATTAGTCATTGCATCCTAGGAAGTAAACGCCAGTAATTCTCGAAGCACTAGAGCGATGGCGAAATCTACTTAAGGAGATTGTGTTCAACACAAACCTTGACTTAAATTTTCTATAAGCAATTAATTCAGAATTAAATTTCTTTAAATTATTTTTTGAATTATTTTTTTATTGTTTGTTGTATTCATACTTTTAAATTACACACACACAACAATTGGGTTATAACATGCTCAAATCTCTTACTTCACCATGAAGAAAGAAGAAAAAAAGAGAAGAATACATTCTCTTCTCTGAAGCAGCCTAGAAGGATCAAGATGGAAGCTCTTGGATGATCCAGAAGTAGCTGAAGAAAACCATCTTGAATTGAAGCTCCTTGATGGTCAACAATGGAAGCAATAGTGAAGCTTCCTGAACATGTTCAAATGCAGTGAATTTGGCGTCACCGCTTATGCATCTCATCCTCGATGGAAGCCTATAAATAGATAGGCAATGAATTGTATTTTTATATGCAAACATCGAATTAAAGAAGAAGAGAGTGGTGAGGAATCAAGAGTCCAAAAATATATAAAATTTCTGCTGCCCGTGAACATAGGCTATTACCGAACCACGTAAACTCTGTGTTTCTCTCGTGTGTGTGTTTGTTTGCATCAATTTGGGCTCCCCCTGACCCAACAATTGGGACTATGAATCCTATGGAGCAAGGGTATTAGTAGTGTATTAAAAAATGAGTTTGTCGCTATTACAACGTAAATGACTATTTTGCCCTTTATGGTTGGTTTTCAGTCACTATGAATTTCAGTGTAGCTCTCTCATGACAATGACTCTCTTCTATTTCTTATCCATTCATTTTTATTTTTCTTCTTTTAACTCATGGTATTTATGGATACAATTATAAATTCTTAGGCTTTGTTGTAATATATTTTCTGAGCTTATTGGCAGCAACAACAATTTTATAGTCTCTTTCTTGTTTAATTTAAAGCAGTGAGAATGTCAACTACAAACATAAATTAATTTAATTAATCTTCTAGACGAATTTGAGAGTTTGTTCTTTCAAGAGGTTTTTCTATTTACAGATGGACTGAAATAAAATAATTTTCTTAATCTACATAAATAAAATAGTTTTTATAATAGTATAATAATATAATTTTATCCAATATATATAAATAATATAGTACCAAAAAATATATATATTTATAAAATATATTTTTTAATATTAAAATATATCAAAAACATCAAAGATATTTATAGAATTTCATATAGTTAATCACATCATAGAATGACAAAACAAATAAGTATTCTTATTAATTTGGTGGTTATCAAACAAACACAATTTTTCTTAATCTCTTTACCCAATCACACCACACTGAATAATCTACTCACTAACAAACATTAACAATCTCATACAATCTAAGTCTAAAAACAAACCCCTTAATAGTATTACCTCATATAGCAAGTAGGCACAACATATGAAGAATATCACTACTTGCCTCACCCTTTTGCTTATTGGTATGGATTTAATTTACATACATCCTCTTGTCAATTCTATCTTCATTAACATCACAGTCATTAATTGTTTGTTTTTATGTTTATTTTTATTTTCCCACCATTGTTTCACTTCAGGGAGTTCTCTATGTCAATAACAAATCGGTACATCACGTCCCCTTTTATTAGACGCTCTAAAGCTTCATTTATATACTCGATAGGAATCATTTCAATCTCTGGGTATATCTTCTGAGTTGCACAGAAATCCAACATTTCTTGCCTCTCCTTCGTACCACCAGTCGCACTCCTGGAAATGGATTTCATACCTACCAAAGAAACATTTTAATGTTTGAATTCTCATTGCCAGGGAATTTCTTCTCTCAAAAAATCAAAATGCCCATTATTTTCTTTTAATTTTCAAATTTTCAAGAACTATGTGATGAAAATGCATACCCACTATGAGACTTGTAGGATTGAGCTTGACTTCACTTGGGCCACTAACCAGGACAAAAGTGCCACCGGTCTTCAACAGCTTCATGTACAGATTGAACGGGTGATCCCCCGATGTTGTGTCAATGATAAAGTTGTTGAGTGAATTAACCATGGACTGCATGAAATTCAGATAATGATTGTCAATTTACTAAAAGTTTTATTGTTATAATTCTCATTTTGCTGCTAATTAGTGAGCCCTTAACGAACAGAGCATAATACATCCAAGGAGGAGAAATGCTCGTGGTCTTTACCTTCATCTGTTCTTCGTCAGACGAGATAAAAAATTTATCTACTTCGAGCTTGTTTAGGGCTTCGTCTTTCTTAGTTATACTAGTGCTGAAAACTGTAACACTTAATCCGAAAGCCTTCCCAAACTTCACTGCCAAGTGACCGAGGCCACCTAGCCCGATCACCCCAAGAGATTTACCTGGTTGGTTCATTTTATGCCGCATCATAGGACTGTAAATGGTGATTCCTGCACATAGCAGTGGTGCTACTGCGACCAATGGGTACTCATTAGGTATCCTAAAGCAGTATCTGTAATTTTACAAGCATCAACATAGGCACAATGTTGAATTCAATTCCCTATCTTTGTCTTAATATCATAGATGAGGATTTCAAATTCAACACATTAAGTGCCGTGTTTGGGCAACAATGCTAGCCATATGGAGGCAAGTAGAAGCTAGTTCAATCATCATCCAAACATGCATTTTTTTATTAGATTTTAGAGAAATTAGAGAATGGATAAACTAAGGGGTACACTTATTGGATGAGGCACTCATCCATATGTGATGCCCAAGTTCAAATCTAACTATCAGAATTGACTCAACTATGAGGCAACTTAGTAGCTTGCTTATTGACTCAACTATGTCGGGCTTGGGGTCTCAATATATCTTTGACTTGCAACTCTTATTCTATGAAAGGGGGAAAAAAAACTAAACATACCTTTGATGAACAACAATGTAACTAGAATATCCGCCTTTTGTGATCGTACCATCAACATCAACAGAGTTGAATGTACGGACAGGTCCCTTGGAGCAGTAGACATCCATATCCATACCACAATACTCACAATCTCTGCATGAATTGACATAAGTTCCCACTCCAACATGGTCTCCAACTTTGAAGTGATGAACATTGGAACCAACCTCTTTAACAATTCCAGCAATCTCATGTCTGTTATGCGATGTTACATATATATACACACACACACACACATTAGTTCTTAAGAAGTGTCTGCATTATGGAATGACCCTCTATAGAAAATTTGAAACAAGAGAGTGTTAGAACAATCTTCTGTGTAAAAAAAATAAATCGAAATAACTCAAACAAATAAACAAATAACGTACCGAATTTATTTATTGAACCGAATTAGAAATTGAAAGACCAAGTCGAGTGTGTGACACTCTATCTTTAAGACAGATTCGCCCTGCTACGGTATTTACGGTTGAGTGGCGTCTATTTCCCAAGATACAATGATCTTCACAAATTGTAGTAGTATTCCAAACAATTTGTTCGACGAACCAAACCTATGTTCTAACTCTCTGAAATTTATACTAAAACTAATATGAAGAATAATGTAAAAAATGTAGAATTTAGGACAGCAAAAAAGACAACAATCTAACTGAATGATTTCATCCTTCGGACTGCTAGAAAAAGGCTGTATAAATAGCCAAATATTTGACTCGAACAGGTACAAATGAATCCAAATAGGTACAGTTTGAAAAAAAACAAAGGAACTAACCGTTGCTAGAAACAATTTTTCAAACTTTGAAAAATGTACCGTTAGAAACCAAGTGCAAACCTGTTGGAAATATTTTATTATAAAACTATTTAAATAGTTTTATCAAACAAGCCAAAAAGTGGAACAGTGTGTACTAACTGTTTGGAAAAAATATTATTAAACTATTTGAATAGTTTAATCAATAAAAGAAAAAGTACAAACTTTAGGAAACTAAAATTTGAATTTATAATTAAATTAAATTCCCACAATTACAAACTTTAGGAAACCACTTAGGAACCCAAAATTTGAATTTAGAATTAAATTAAATTCCCACAATAAATTTTTTTCTTGAAAAAATTCAAATGAATTTTATCTAAAAAATTAATGTTAGACCCGAAAACGACATTAACTTTCCATTCACTCATAAATGGTTTTGACGTTCCGTCTTCACCGTGTGACTTGCCACGCGGCACGGAACATTACATCTCTTCAGACCCACCCCAAACAACGTTTGGAGTCCACTTATAATTGGGCTAAAAAATATGCCTATATTAAACCATTTTTCCAACAATCCTCCACATGAATGGAATTTGACGAAGAGAAAATGCAACAACATGATCTAATTACAGAGAGTACAGAAATTGGAAATATTCTGCAAAGGATAGGTAGCTTTTGGCTTTGAACCTTCCCTTGTGAGAAACTATCGGATTTACTAGCTAACTAGTGAACATGATGTCTTGAACTGTTCAGCCGTTTGTGTAAACCAAGACAATAGAACTCACACAGTATATTCCCAGACACAGTTTAGTTCTCACTATTGTGTTCATTTTGGCCCTGAACAACTTGGTCTTTCATGAGTGCTCTAGAGAATTGTAGCCCTTCACAAATCTCATAAAACCGGCCCAGTTCACACTCACATAGGTGATTCTTATGAAGAGTATTCTGTCATACTCCACTAGGTATACCTAGATATAAGAATCATTAAAATTATTACTTAACCTAAAACTCTACAGTCATCACTATTTCATCATAGAAATGGGTAGGAGTTTAACTCCCCAGTGATCCTTCTGAGTCATACATAACTCGGTTGTCCCTTTGAACCTAGATCTTGAGATCTCCAGTCAACTAGGTTGGGTTGCCGTTGTGATAACTCTTATTTAATAGGCTTTAGTCCCATTCCCCTCGATAAATTCTCAACTAACTCTCTTGCTAACCCTTTGGTTAGTGGATCCGCTATGTTGTCTTTAGACTTCACATAATCAATGGAAATAATTCCATTAGAGAGTAGTTGTCTTACGGTATTATGTCGACGACGAATATGTCGAAACTTACCGTTATACATATGACTCTGTGCTTTACCTATTGCAGATTGACTATCGCAATGTATGCATATAGCAGGCACCGGTTTTGGCCATATTGGAATATCTTCAAGGAAGTGGCGAAGCCATTCTGCTTCTTCCCCTGCTTTGTCTAAAGCTATGAATTCTGATTCCATAGTAGACCTAGCAATACAAGTCTGTTTGGAAGATTTCCAAGATACAGCCGCACCACCAAGAGTAAAGACATATCCACTAGTGGACTTTGAGTCTCTAGTATCCGATATCCAATTTGCATCACAGTATTCTTCAAGTACTGCTGGATATCTAGTATAATTAAGCCTAATGTTACGAGTAAATCGAAGATATCTTAGAACCCTTATAATTGCTTTCCAGTGTTCTACTCCCGGATTACTCGTATATCTACTTAATTTACTTACTGCATAAGCTATATCCGGACGAGTGCAGTTCATCAAGTACATTAAGCTTCTAATAATTTGGGCATACTCTAATTGAGAAATACTTTCCTATACATTCTTAGAAAGATACAAATTAACATCTATAGGTGTTCAAGCAAGATGATCATCATCTTTATAACGACTCGGATTTTAAATTCACATTGGATTGATGTATAGTGGTGCCCGTTACCTTAAAACTTATATAGTTGTCGGACTCTTGGTATTGATGGGTTGGCAAGTGAACTTTAAATATTATAATTGAGGACCCTTGGGTGATATTTGGAACCTTGATTGAAGCCTTAACAAGATATATAGATAAGATTAGATAGAAAGCCCCAAAATGGAGTTTGAGTTTTTGACCAGCCATCACTCTTTTGCCCTTTTCTTTTTCCACACTTTGAATTTGGGTGTGAGGTTAGAACCATTGGAAAGCTTATTTTCGGGGCTTCAATTTGGATACAAGAACGACCTAGAACGGAATCCCGATGAGAGAGTTATAGCCGTTTGAAGTTTTTACATCTGTGCTGGAAGCAGAGCCGCACGTACGGGGAATAGCGCCGCACGTGCGGGCTGTGCAGGACAGCAGCTCAAAAACATGATTTTGAGCTCATCTCTTACATTTTCTTTTCCCTTCTTCTTCTCCCCTCTTCCATGTCCGAAACCCTAGCTCCCAAAACCTTGATTTTCTCCACTTTTATCAACAATCCACCATGGTTCTTGCATCAAGGGTGGAGAACAAGAAAGGGCCAACATTTCCAACCAATTGAAATTCGAAATTGTGGAGGATTCTTCTCAAAGCTTGCTTTTCTTGCTTGAATCTTGAGGTAGGGGTCCTAGTTCTCCTTTAATGCTTACATTGATAGATAGATTTGTGGTATTTTGGAATATATAAATGCAAAACCTATATTTTGGGCATATAGTGTAAATCATCAAATTTTGGGGTTAGGGTTTGAAATGTTGGGGTTCTATTATGGGGTTTAGATTATGGTTTATGGATTATGGACCTAGGGTGTATAATAAATGGAAAGATTGGAACAAAAAGTAATGGGTTAAGAAATTTGGATTTTTTTTGAAAATTCTAGATTTTTCTTGAAACCCTAGGTTGATTTATGATGATAGTCAATGATTTGGCCTAAATTGAAAGTTGAATCATGAAATTGGTAGGTTGAATTATATATGTACAAGTTTAATTGGAATTTGGTTATACTTGAAAATTATGTTTAAAATTTGCGAATGAACTTTGCTATGAACATTGTAAATCATGTATAATAAGAAAGGAAATTGGGGGAAATGATTTGTTAATGATATAAATGACTTAAACTCGGTTATGGAATGTTGAAATATGATTTGAGAGTTCCTCTCGAAATTATGTTGAATTATATTTAATGGTATTGAGTTGAATCATGTTGATTTTAGTTTTGTGATATAAAATGTAGAGTTTCCAAAATGGATTTAATCTCAAATCAATTTATTAAATTCCTAGTGGGTTTGCTTAGTTATTTTGAAAATCAAGAGGATGATTTAATGGGTTCTTTAAGGGGATGGAAATGCTTGGTTTTTGGTGAAACATTAGAAATTTAGAGATTTTGGGGAACATGGAAGTGTTCATAAAACTCTTTTCTTTCTTTGAATAGAAAATGAATGGGTGTAAATCTCATAATGTGTTTTGCAAGAATGGTGATCTTTTAAATGTGTTGAGTTAGAGAAATGATTTTGAAAACTTCATGTGTAGTCCTTGATGGGATTATGTTGCTATGACTTATGAAATGAAAAAAAAAAAAAAAAATTGATGATATATGGTTGCTTGAGAAAGAATATTGTGAACCATGAAAATTGTTGCATTTGCATATCATTTCATTTATTATTGTGCATGGTGGTTTTAAAAAGATGAAAAATGTTTTTTTGAAAGAAAATTGTTTTCATGGAGATGACTTGTATGAGAATGATGGAAATGTGAATGGGGTAAATACGTGGTAAGTCCAGATAGGGGGTGTAGTTGATTTGTTAAGTTGGCAGTGAGTGTCCAGGGTGAAAGAACCGAAAGTCGCGTGAATAGGTGTCGAGCCTTCCGGTTAGCACCGGTAAAAATGACAGTTTGGTAGTGCTTGTTGAGCCTACTTGCAGACACCAACCTAGGGATTACCAGTGTCGTATTTACCGCCCCTTTTAAAGTAATGATGGAAGTTTGAAATTGGTGAGATCATATGATGACATTGAGAACATGGTGATTTTGAAACTATGCACTGGAACGGACGTTTTTCCTCATTGATTTATCTTGGCATAGCATTGCATTTACATTTACTTTTGTGTTAAGGAAAAAGCATAACTATGTACATACTTTGTGAGAATACTCTACAGAACTTGGAAATTTATTTTAAAAGAATGGTTGGTTTTCGAAAATGGTTTTTGGGAGTTCACCTCCCGCCGTAGTAAGCTAGCAAAAGGTGGATTGTGTTGAGCTATGTGTTGAGAGGTAAGTTGAGTTGATGATATTTATTTTGTTGCTTGTGATGAATTTGTGAAATTTCATATTGATGTATAATTTGGTTTAAAGAGGAAATGTGCATGGGCATTATTTGTAAATAATGGGAACCAAAAAAAAATAGATATGAGAATTATAGATTATGATGATAAACTTAACGAAGTAGTTGTGTTAATAAAAGTAAATTGTGAGAGTTGTTCCTTAATTAAATAAAGGATTGGCTTGGAAGGGTTTATTAACATTGTGTTATCTTGAAATGAAACTTTGCGGGTTTAATTAACGGGGTCAATTGAGTATAGGAGAATTGTTGGCAAATCAAAAAGGAACTTGAACTTGAAGTTATGGAGTTTTAAGTTAAAAATGAAGAGTAAAAGAATAGAATGAAAGAAAAGAGGAATATTAAAAAGGAGAGTTAAATGAGAAATATTTTGGGAAATGGGTTATTAACCTTTAAATGATGTTGTTTCTTAAATACGATTGTTTCACAAGGATCTATGGTTTTTCTAAAGTTAAGGGATGATTTTAATGGCAGAAGGTTTTTCTTACAAGTGTTTAAATTGTTTTTGAAAAAAAAGATACCTCACTTATGATATTTTGAGATTATGAAATGTCACCCTACTATATGGTATCACCCAGCATGCATGATCATTTTTATCTGTGTGTTAGTTATTGATTTAGAACTGTGAGATTCCTACTGGGCATTAGTACTCACCCCGTTGTCGTTGTATCTTTTTACAGGAAGAATGTTTGGATTATTTGATTGAAGATGTACGGAGTTCTTAAGTCATTTGTATAACTTCATGGTAGTTGTAAAAGAAGTGGATTTGTATTTGTATCCATTTATTTGTAGCTTCGCGGCAGAAGCATTGGCATGTATTATTGTTGTTGTATTCATTGAGAGAGAGAACATGTATTATCGTATTTCTGTTACTCAAGTGTAATAGATATTTGCATATGTAGAAAAAAAAATATGGACATAAATTTACAGGCTTTGGTAATGTTTTCGTGTAATTAAAATTCGGGGCGTGACAATCTTTGCTGAATTTGTCAAGTATTTTCTCAATGTCATGAGATTGTGACAAAGCATATCTTTCTGATGTTTTGGTAATTTTCATACCAAGAATTACATCAACAATGCCCATGTCCTTCATGTCAAAATGTTTATTCAACATTGTCTTGGTAGTTTTAATCATATCATTTTTACTACCTATGATGAGCATATCATCGACATAAAGATATACAATGACATATCCTTTGTCTGTGTTTTTAATATAAACACATTTGTCACACTTATTAATTTTAAATCCATTTGACATCAATGTCTTGTCAAATTTCTCATGCCATTGCTTTGGCACTTGTTTTAAACCATATAATGATTTAACAAATTTACACACTTTCTTTTCTTTTCCTGGAACAGAAAAATCTTCTGGTTGTTTTATGTAAATTTCTTCATTTAACTCACCATTTAAAAAAGCGGTTTTAACATCCATTTGATGAATTTCTAGATTGTATAGAGATGCAATGGCAATTAGCATTCTAATGGATGTTATTCTAGTAACCAGTGAGTATGTGTCAAAATAATCAAGACCTTCTTTTTGTCTAAAACCTTTGACTACAAGTCTTGCCTTGTATTTGTCAATTGATCCATCTGCTTTCATTTTCCTTTTGAAAATCCACTTGTACCCAAGAGGGTTACAACCTGGTGGTAAGTCCACTAATTCCCAAGTGTGATTTTGCAAGATGGATTCAACTTCACTGTTGACAGCTTCTTTCCATAAAGGAGCTTCAGGACTGGACATAGCCTCTTTAAAAGTTAAAGGCTCATTTTCTAACAAATATGTTAGAAAATCTAGACCAAAAGATTTTGAGGTTCTAGCACGTTTACTACGCCTAAGTTTCTCTTCCTCATTTTGATCTAACTTTTGTTCTTGATCATGTTCTTCATCCTGACTAGTAGTAGCATTATGAGATCTTTTATTGTTACTAGTCTCTTGTCCAGTCTTATTTGGAAATACATGTTCAAAGAAAGATGCATTCCGAGATTCAATAATAGTATTTACATGCATTTCGGAATGTTCTGATTTATGAATCAAAAATCGATATGCACTATTATTCTTAGCATAACCAATGAAAATGCAATCAATGGACTTAGGACCTATCTTAGTCTTTTTAGGACTAGGAATAGCCACTTTAACCAAACACCCCCACACTTTTAAGTATTTGTAGGATGGTACTCTTCCATGCCATAATTCATAAGGTGTTTGATTTACTTTCTTTCGGGGTACTTTATTAAGTATATAATTAGGAGAAAGTATTGCTTCCCCCCACAAGTTATGAGGTAATCCAGAACTTATTAACATGGCATTCATCATTTCTTTTAAAGTCCTATTTTTTCTTTCAGCAATTTCATTTTGCTAAGATGAGTAAGGAGCAGTGGTTTAATGAATTATTCCATATTCTTTACAAAATTCACCAAAAGGTGATTCATATTCACCACCTCTATCACTTCTAAGTTTCTTGATTTTCTTACCAAGTTGATTTTCAACTTCATTCTTATATTGAATGAAAGTTTCCAAAGCTTCATCCTTGGTTCGAATTAAATAAACATAACTATATCTAGTACAGTCATCTATAAAAGTTATAAAATATTTTTTCCCACCTCTAGTTTGAATTGATTTAAAATCACAAATGTCACTATGAAATAATTCAAGTGGTTCCGTACTTCTTTCTATTGAATGAAAAGAAGTTTTGGATAATTTTGCCTCAACACAAATTTTACATTTATAATTTGAATCAATGTCAAATTTAGGTAAACATTCCATATTAATTAATCTACGCAAAGATCCATAATTAACATGTCCTAGTCTACCATGCTATAAATTTGAAGACTCAAGCAAGTAAGAAGAAGATGTATTATTATTAATAACTGATGGTACAACGGTCATTACATTTAACTTGAAAAGGCCATCAGACATGTAACATTTTCCTACATACATCACATTCTTAGTAAATACAAATTTATCACTCTCAAATACTAGCCTAAACCCATTCTTACTCAACAGAGATCCGGAAACAAGATTCTTGCAAATATTCGGTACATGCAGTACATTGTTGAGAGTGAGTTCCTTTCTAGATGTCATCTTGAGTACAATCTTCCCTTGTCCTTCAACTTTGGAAGTTGAGGAGTTGCCCATAAAGATTTGTTCACCATTGTCCACTGTAAAATAAGATGTAAACATCTTTTTGTCGGCACAAATATGGCGAGTAGCACCAGTATCCACCCACCATTCTTTAGGATTTTCGACAAGATTTGCCTCGAAAACAACTGCAGAAAGATTGATGTCGTCGACACCATTGGAAATATTGTCCACTTCGGTCATATGGGTTTGAGCAGGCTTCTTGCTTATTCTTCTTTTGTTTTTGCCTTTGCTACGGCAATCTTTGGCCCGATGTCCCTCTTTGTCACAGATGTAACATTTGTCATTAAACTTGTACTTTTTTTATTTTCCCCCATTTTAGAGCCTTGTGATGAATTTTCTCCAAAAGACTTTCGTTTCTTGGTTTTTGAAGCATGTTCCACCACATTTGCCTTAGACTCCATAGGATGATTACCAGCCCGCTTTTCAGAATTGCGGTTGTCCTCCTCAATCCTTAAACTCACAATTAACTCGTCTATAGAAATTTCTTTGCGCTTGTGTTTGAGGTAGTTCTTGAATTCCTTCCACCCTTTTGGTAATTTTTCAATTAGGGCTGCAACTTGGAAGGATTCACTCAAAGACATGCCTTCTGCGTGAATGTCATGCAGAATGAGTTGGAAATCTTGAGCTTGGCTGATCACAGTTTTTGAATCAACCATTACAAAATCTAGGAATCTGCCAACCACAAATTTCTTTGAGTCGGTATCTTCCGTTTTGTACTTTTTCTCCAACAATTCCCAAAGTTCCTTTGCTATCTTGATTGGACTGTAGACGTTGTATAATGTGTTATCAAGTCTGTTTAAGATGTAATTCCGGCAAAAAAAAATTGGCATGTTTCCAAGCATCAACCGCAGCAACCACTTGCCGGTCGGTTCATCCTCTTTCACGATAGGAACATCTTCACAGAGGAAATGAGCCAGGTTCAGAGTTGTAAGATAGAACAACATTTTCTATTGCCATATTTTAAAGTCAGTTCTTGAGAACTTCTCTAGTTTCTCTCTATGATTTATTGGTACAGTCACCACAAGAGAGCGGGTTTGTGCAATTGCAGCCACCATAGTAGTACTTGTTTGGGTATTTGTTTCAGTAGCCATCAATTCTAATTTATAAAACAAAATTATTATTAGAATTTATACTACACAGAAAATTAAACCAAATGCACAGAATTAAATTCTGTAAAAAATAAAAGAAACAAGAATGTAACTTTTATTTTCCAATTAATTTGGAAATAAAATAAAATTTTATTCAACCAAATTAATTCCACACAGGAAATTAAATTCTGTAAAATAAAAGAAATAAGAATATAACTTTTATTTTTCAATTAATTAGGAAATAAAATAAAATTTTATTCAACCTAATTAATTCCACAGAAAATTAATTTCTGTAACACTTCAATAATTAAAATACTAAAATAGAATTTTAAGTAATGAAAACTCAGAAAATAATTTCTAAAACTCAAAATTAATTTCTGAAAAAATTTCACAAAAATGTATTCTGAATTGTTAATGACACCAATATCATACTACTAGTTGTCAAAGAAAAGAGACAGTATATTACTACTATCTGTCAAATAACATATAATCACTATTTGTTTTTCCAACCATAATATTATTTTGTAAATCCACATAAAATAATTTTCTAATAAAGAAGAAAAAGGAAATAAACGAAAAATTCTGTAAACAGAATAATTCGAATCTATCTTAAAATTGTTGGAACAATCTTCTGTGTAAATAAAATAAATTGAAATAAACTCAAACAAATAAATAAATAACGTACCGAATTATTTATTGAACCGAATTAGAAATTCAAAGACCATGTCGAGTTTGTGATACTCAGTCCTTAAGACAGATTCACCCGCTACGGTACTTACAGTTGAGTGGCGTCTATCTCCCAGGATACAATGATCTTCACAAATTGTAGTAGTACTCCAAACAATTTGTTCGGCGAACCAAACCTATGTTCTAACTCTCTGAAATTTATACTAAAACTAATATGAAGAATAATGTAAAAAATGTAGAATTTTGGACAGCAAAAAGACAACAATCTGACTGAATGATTTCATCCTTCGGACTGTTGGAAAAAGGCTGTATAAATAGCCAAGTATTTGACCTGAACAGTTACAAATGAATCTGAACAGGTACAGTTTGAAAAAAAAGGAACTGACCGTTGCTAGAAACAATTTTTCAAACTTTGAAAAATGTACTGTTAGAGACCAAGTGCAAACGTGTTGGAAATATTTTATTATAAAACTATTTAAATAGTTTTATCAAACAAGCCAAAAAGTGGAACAGTGTGTACTAACTGTTTGGAAAAAATATTATTAAACTATTTGAATAGTTTAATCAATAAAAGAAAAAGTACAAATTTTAGGAAACTAAAATTTGAATTTAGAATTAAATTAAATTTTTACAATTACAAACTTTAGGAAACCACTTGGAAACCTAAAATTTGAATTTAGAATTAAATTAAATTCCCACAATAATTTCTTTTCTTGAAAAAATTCAAATGAATTTTATCTAAAAAATTAATGTTAGACCCGAAAACGACATTAACTTCCCATTTACTCATAAATGGTTTTGACGTTCTGTCTTCACCGTTTGATTTGCTACGCGGCAAGAAACACTACACCTCTTCGGACCCACCCGAAACAACGTTTGGGACCCACTTATAATTAGACTAAAAAATATGCCTATACTAAACTATTTTTCCAACAAAAAAAAAATCTACATACCCAAGCAGTAGGGGGTATTGTGAGTCTCCAAGTTTGTTCCTGGTCCATACAACATCAGCATAACACACTCCACAGTGTGTAATTTTCAATGAAACATCATTACTTTCAACAGCCCTGCAATTTTTTCATACTAAAACTGGTAAATATATAGATAAACTGGTAAAATAGAGAGGAAACATGGGAAGTGTTCTAAACATATAGGTACGCATGTGGCTTGTCTTGGGCTATTATTAAAAATGAAAATTCTCTTATAAAATCAAGTAAATGACTAACCGAGAAATCAAAAAACTAAGATTTAAATGAGAAATTCAATAGCTGAAGTTAATAGTGTCGTTTTTACCTTCAATGAGAAAAATCTTTATTCTTTTCAATAAAATGTTTGATGGCTTGAGGAGAAACATATTCACATCTCTATATTTAGTTTTTAATATTTTTTTTATTTTATTCATTTATTAAATATAAAAATTTAAAATTTAAAATTTAAAATGTTTATACCTCAAAGTTTTAAGGCTCATGTCTCACCCAATAAAAGATAAAATACCTCACATTACAAATTGGCCTTTAAAAACTTTGTTCACACATATCCCTCTCGAGTTGTGAGAGAATCTTCTTTACCTAAGGTTTTGGGTTTGTGAGAGTTTCTCTATTAGAGTCTAGTTTATTTTATTTTATTTGGTGGCTCAGATGCTAGACACCTTAGCTTTTATGCTTTGCCTCGATGGCCTTGTATTGAGAATTTTTTTGCATATATGTATATATTTGGTACTGAAACCTTCACTTATCAAAAATAAATAAAACAATCAGACATGATTGAAGATGAGTAAGTATTAGCCCTCTAGACATGATTAAAATTGTACATCTTAGAAATACATTCTTTGAAATTTATTTAAAATATTAATTATTTTTTATAATTTTTAAATTGTATTTCGTTCTTTAAAATTTTTAATCGCACAACAAATAACAATTTCTATTAAATCAATCAACAATTTTCAATAATGTTAGTAATATATTTAAATTTACAATTATTATAATTTCATTATGATATATTGGGTGATAGTTAATTTTTATTTATTTTTATTTTTTTTCTTCTCCCTGTTAACTCTATTAAATGACAAATCCGATATGGTGTATTTGTAGTTTTCGCAATCATAATAAACAATTTGTATTTTAAGCAAACTATGTGAGTGTATTTGTAAGTTATCCTTTACCACACTCCATTTGAATTGAAGGAGTTGCTTAGAAAAGAAAAAAAAAAGAAATTGTGCAAATGAGTTCTTTTCATCACTTATTTTGATGATTAATAAGGCAAGAAATAAAAAGAAATGGTGATAAAGACAAATCACTCCAAACTTAAATTTCCTTTCTAACCAAAAATTGTGAGATTTGGTGAGAAATCAAAATTATTCTTTACAAAAAAAATAAATAATAATTAATACCTGTGAAATTTTATACTGTACACCCCCTTTGTGTCTTAGTTGTGACTTATTGTGTTATAAAAAAATTTCAGTGTGCAATGCACACCGTATGTAACCCTATTACAAAATTACGTAAGTTTTTACAAATTTACATAAGTAATATCATAAAAATGATAAAAGTAAACGTACACGAATTTGTATTTAACTTACACATTTTTGTGAGATCACTTATATAAGTTTGTCAAAACTAATGTAATTTTGTAGTAAGGTTGCATACGGTGTGCACTGGAGCATTACCCATGTGTTATTAATTGTCGATTATGACATTATTTTAGTTATGATCCAATAATTATTTGGTTATAACTTTTTTTTTTTTTTAGTTGACTCTTATAGTATTGAGTTATATCATTTGTGATAATCAAATTCACAAATAGTATAACTTGCATATAATGCACATCATTTCGAAGGTCCCGACCATAGTGTTTCCTATAACACCCAAACTACCCCTCTAAATATAAAAAAAATACACATGTATCATCTTTTACTAATTGTCCATCCAATTAAGAAAGTGAAAAATTACATTTTTATTTTTTATTTTTTATTTTTTAAGAAACTCCATTCATTCCTTTTGTTTTAAAATTATGGAGCTATTCTTTTAAACTAATAAGAGCAGGGTTTTGTTCACACAATTTGAAAATGTATGAACAAAATTGGACCCAACTTTCATGGGAAATATTATGATGTGCATCCCTTTAGGGGTATATACTATATGTATTGTATCATAAAATATATAATCTCACTACAAATTAACATAATAAAAAAAATATCATAATCAAGTCACAAATTTTTGTAATATCAACCACAAAATTTTAGATATTTTATTACGTCAATTTATAGTGAAATTACTTATTTTGTGATTAATATTTTCAAAATTTTATAATAAAATTACATATTTTTATAATAGAGTGCACATTGTATAGGAACACGTAACATAAGAAACAATCAAAAAAAAAAACTTATGCCCAACATTCACTTAATATAAAAATAATATAGATATAGATAAGAACATATTTGTGCAGATATATATATATATATAGATATACATACCTACGGGCAAAGTTATAAGGAGAGAGAAATCCAGATGCATCTCTTGCTGCCCATCCATGGCACTCCTCTTCCTCCATCACTCTTTCTGAACTCATTCTTAACTTTCCCCCTCTCTCCCTCTCTATAAATATTCTATTTAATTGAATTAATTTGAATTGTTATACTTTATATATTCTATTTTTTATTTGTTATCACAAAGTCTAGGTTTTGATAAATGTCATTGTCAATAAGAAAAGTAGTTTCACGAATGATTTTTATTGATCGTTTATATGGTGCACCTACCACTATATATATAAATCAATTATGTTTTCGTTTGGGATATGAATTAATTTTTTTAGATGATGTAATATATTGGTGATTAAGGATCTTCTATTTTTAAATTATTTTTCTCTTTGTGTCTTTTTATTTTAAAATACATACAATTATTAAATTATGTAAAAAAAAAAATTTAAGGTATGAAAATTTCAAAACATAATTCAACATTAACAAATATTTTGAAACTGTGAAACAAACACACACATTAATAAATCGTATAGATTTTTTTTAAAAAATAGTAATGGGTCATATAATTAAAAAAAATTTCTCAAAATTTTAAATTATGAAAATTTCAAACAACATTTATGAAATTTTTTTAAACGGTGGAATAATATGTTAAAGAAAATGATATACAAATTAACAAATTTTATAATTTTTTTTTCTTAATAACTAATTCTTTATATAATAAAAAATTAAAAAATCACAATTAGTGACAAGTATCACATCAAAATTAGTGAGTAATTTTATTTACTTTTCTTTTTGTATAAAATTTGTTAATTTTCCTGTCATTACTCTAAATTTAAATTGAATTATGGGTGTGTTTGATTGGACGGACTGGAAAAGGGGGATTAGAATCCATCGGACTTGAGTTCTGGGATTAGAATCCCCCGGACTATTTGGTTGGATTGGATATGTATCCTGTGTTTGTTTTTTCATGGGATTAGATGTCCGGACTGTGAATCCCCCGGACTATTTTTAGTGAATCCAACGTTTGGTTGGGCCAATTTGGATAGGATAAATGAACAAAAGACTATTTTGCCCTTTTTCAATTGTTTACTAAGGAATAGCAATATTAAACATATCTTTAATATTTTAATTATTTTAATTAAATAATTTTGTTTTTTAAAATAAAAAATAAAAAATAAAATATCAATAAAATTTGTTTTAAATCATTCTTGTATAACAAATCATTATTTTTTTACATACAAAAGCGTTCTTGTGTTTTTTTTTTTACATACAAAAATATCATTAATTTAATAATATAAATTAAATTTATTTATTTTTACATAAATTTATTTTTTACACAATTAAATAAATAAATAACCACTAAATTTGATTTAATAAAATACAAGATAACTTTGTATAAAAAATTTATATTATTTTTTAATTAAAATTTTAAATAAATTTTAAATAAAACACCTATTACAATTTAAATAATGAAATTAAATAAACTATAAACAAAATTTTAAAATAAAACATCAATAAAATATCTATAAAAAATTATTTAAAAAAATTAAATAAATAAAACATTAATAAAAAGTTAAATAAAATTATTTTATTTTTAAATTGAGACATTTAAATTTTATTGAATTTTATTAAATATAATACATAATTAAATAGTAGAGGGTCAAAATTGTCATTTTCACATCTAATCCCAATAGTGATTAGTCCCCCAAAATAATCCCACACCCCCCCAGGATAGGATAGTCCCCCATATGGGGGACATGGAGTCCGGGGCGACATGTCTCCGTCAACTAAAAATATCAAACGACGGATAAGGAGGGAGGCCGGACATGGAGTCCAAACAGTGGATAATTCCCCCCTTATCCCCCAATCAAACACACCCTATATGTCTTTTAATTGTTTTAGTAAACTGTATCGCTTTCATTAGAGTCCTAGCATTTGACATTTTCTTAAATGTTATGTTTCTGATGAATGCAGTGACCTCAGCTTCTTTATGATTGTCCGATGGGTCCATCAGCATTCAACTCAAAGAATAGCCGGTTAAAAGTTAATTTTTTAGTTTTTTGATTTTTTAAAATCACATTATTTTTTTATGTTTTTATATATTTTTTCAAAAAAAATTAAAATAAGTCAAAAAAATTAACTTTTAATCAATTTTTCAAGGTATTGTGGGAAGTTGGTTAAAAGTTGACTTTTTGATTTTTTTTAATTTTTTTTAAAATCATGTAAAAAAGTAAAAAGGTATATAACTCAAAAAAACTAAAAAGTCAAAAAATTAACTTTTAACCAACTTGTCAAAATGATATGTTCTTATAATCCTATCGATTGTAATCATCATTATTATTATTTTTTAATGTTTCACATAAAGCAATGTCACATATTTTATTATGGATACAAAGCACATGATCTTCTTGATTTATAGGATAATTTTTCTTGAACTCGTTACCATTTAGGTGGTGGTTGATTCACTAAAGTAGAATGGAATGCTTATTTTATCAAAATATTTATTCTCATGTTTAGTTAGACTAAAAAAATAAGGCAAAATTCATTTTATTTTTTTGTGATATGGCTTGATAGCATTTTTTCCTTATTTTTTTAAAATAGTCATATGCTCCATGTGTGGTTTTGGACTAAAATGTAATCGTTAACACTGTTAACTGTAGATGTGAAATGACTATTGTACGGGAAGCAAATATTCAAGCAAGCTCGTACTCCTTTCTTCCAAGCTCCGTTTCTGTTCAATCACCTGCGTGCACAACAGCGGTGAGCTACCCGACGGTGTGTGGCCGCTGAACATCACCTAACTCAACTGCCAGCCCACTCTACTGGGAGCTCGGAAACCGGGCTACTCCATCTCGGCTATCAACTGCCATGCTGCACTTTATGCCCTAGTGTTCTCACAGCCAAGCTCAAGGAGGACCGAGCTCGTTTGCATTCCGGCATAGCCGAGCTCGGGACAACTCATGCTGATTTACCGTCGGCCTTCCTGCCGAGCAAACTCATGAACCGCGGAACACCCACGCCTTGCTTGGCGTTGAACATCTCACTTGATCGGCTTCTATACCATGAAGCCAAGTAGCTCGGTTCAACCACACCTTGCCTTAACCGAGCAGATCCTTTCAGGACAGGGCCGCACTACCTCGGCCTAACCTTGTTCGGCCCAAATCAGTCCGGCCCAATCTCAGATCATAAATCTCCCTCTCAATTGCCTCTTAATTCCGTCTGCGCAAGCGTGACTGGGATTACCTATTCCGACCGGGGTAACACTTCCTCGGTCCTCAGTTTGCAAAACGGTGACCGGGCTAGTCAACATGCCTGTCTTCAAAACTTGCTCGGTCGACTACTCGATTCACCATCCTATCTCTTGACTTGCTCGGTCGACGCCTCATCTGACCTTCCTGTCTCTTCAATTCTGACGTTGCATTAATGGGGGACACGTGTCGTCCTCTTATTGGCCCTCGAGCAGCCAACCAGCACGTCTATTGGTATTTCAAATTTTTGGTGGCCCTTGGGTCTATATACATGCCCCTTCTTCCTTATTTCAACTTTATTGATTCTCTTCAAGCCTTTGACACTCCAGAGCTCTCGCTCTTCCTTCCTTACCATTGCTGAGTTCGTGCTTGAGGAAGAAGCCACTACTCTTCCCTGGTAAGTCCTTCAACTCCTCTTTTGCTGTTATTTCAATTGGTATTTCGCATATTTGGGCACTAAATACGTAGTTTTTAGGACATAGGCATCCAAAATCATCTCAAACCCTTAGCTCTCCTTGCTGTTCTTCATTTTCCCTGATGAACATTGAAGATCTGGGGCGGACTGGGCTCCAGGTCCTTTGATCTAAAAAATCACTCAGACCGAGCAAATACCCTGTTTGTCCCAACCTTAGTAGAAACCGGGATAGCCAAAGGACTTCGCCGCTCGACCGGGCTAACATCTAGTCAGCTTGGGCGACCGAGCTCCATGGTTAACCTTTACAACCGAGGTGGTTTGGCACTCTTCATGACCGAGCTAAGGTCAAGCTCGCTTTGCGCGACCGTACTCCCTCTTACACTTGCCATCCTTTTCCTGCAGAGTCCAAGAGGACCACAGACCGTTACCGAGGCTCTCAAGGACCGAGTAGCCATCAATCCCCAGTCTGTGCCAAACCTCCTCAGCCGAGCTATATTAGTCGGCCACTCATGGGGAAATTCCGTTTCCTTGTCGACACTCCGGTTGCTCTGGCCGCGTTCCGGGAAGAGTACGATATCCTGGCCGATGTTCACTTAGAGCTCGCCGAGATTGAGACAACCCCTTGGGGCAGATTAGACCAGTGCCCCTTCACCGTGCTGTCTATCATTGAAGGAGGCCTCCGCTTCCCGGTCAACCTATTGATGACCGAATTCTTGCGCCGGACCAGGCTTGCACCCACACAAGTATCAACCAACACTTACCGAATTATCAATGGCGTCCACGAGCTAAACAACTGGCTAGGCACCAACTTAGGTTTAGCCGAGATACTGCGGCAATACACCCTCGGGCACACCGGTGATGGCTTCGCCTATTATTTAAAAATTCGATCGGGCGAAGAAAAAATAGTGACCGGCACCCTAGATAAGGACTTACACGACGATGAGTTTTTTTGGGTGTCTGGCAACTATAAAATAGCCGACGTACCGGGCTGGACAATTAGCAAGAATTTCGGCGAGACTTGTAAGCCGTGCTAACTTGCCCGGTCGCTTTGTTTCTCTTCACTAATCTGTACTTAACATTTTTCTGTTTTCCTTTGCAGCAATCCAAGCCTTGCAAGCCAACTACCAATATCCCAACGTAGAAGCCATCCGGACCGTGCTCCTCTACCGCCACCGGGATTGTAACGAGCTGCTCGGCTACACTCCAACTTACAGATATTCAGCTCCACGCCGGAGGAAAGTTATAGACTTTCTTCATGCTCCATCACCTCCTCCAGACCTAACTCTACCAGACGTGCCACTAATCCAGTTGACCGAAGAACAAGAGATGGCAAAACAAAGTCGTATCAAGAACCTCCTCACAGCAACTTCAACCGAGATACCGAGCATCATCACTCGCTCTCCAGCTACTGGTCAATCCAGCGGCGCCGTGGTTGCCTTGGCATCTACAGCCGCCGGGCAAGCCAACCAAGAAACCCGCCATGCTGGGAAAAGGCCTCGCGCAGATCGCTCTACCGAGCTAGTTGAAGAGCTGACTACCGAGCAACCTGCCGTCACCGTAGACCCTACGCCGGCGTGACGACCACAGCTCAAACACCGGGGTAAGGAGATCCCGGCAACAGCCTCTGTGAAGGGCGATAAAGAACATCTACTCGCCTTTGACCTCTCCAAGGCCCTTCTACTACTGAGCAACGTGGTCCGCAGCGATCATGTTGCAGACCCTCGATTGGTGAAGTCGGCCGTGAAGTCCATGACCAGGGTAAGAGTCTCAAACTTCTACTCAAATTTTCACAAGTGTTTGCACGATTTTCCGCTCTGATCAATCTTTCTTGCAGGCCATCCAGAAGCAACACTTGGTCATGGAGCGAATTCATCGACTGCGGCAGAAGGCTAATGACACTGCCAGCCAAGTCCAAAGTCTTCAAACCAAGCTTGGTTGAGCAAAGTCTTCACTCGAAATTGCCAATGCCGACAATAGCAGGTTGCTCGGCCAACTCGGAGATGTCGAGAAAAAGAGGGATGAGCTCCAGGCCGAGCTGGATGCATTAAAAAAGTCCAGGGAGAAAGAGCTGGAGGATGAAAATAATGCCGGCTTCAAGGAGGCCGAGGATAGCTACAAAAAGCAAGTCTTTGCCACCCAGGACATCTACTTTAAAGCAGGTTGGAAGGCTGCTTGCACTCAACTTGGCCAAGGTCCTGTTACCGACGTATTTGCCTCCCCACCGATCGTCTTCCTATCAACCTATCTCGTGCCATATGCCAACGACGTCTTCAGCGCGTTGTAGGCTGAGGCCGAGGAAGGACTTGAAGGAGAAGGTGAGGCAGATGCTGAGGGAGAGGACCGCCAAGAGCAGGAGCAGCCCGGCCAAACAGCGACCGGTGTCCAAGACCAAACCCCACCGATCAACCTGGAGGAAGCTGGCAACGAATTCACTAACCTTTCCCCTCTAGTGTAGTTTTCTTTGTTTTCTTTCTTTTTGCTCTGCATATGTAATCGGGCTGTCTACCCCTCCTCTTGTACATATTTCTATCATTAATGAAAAAACTCAATTTTCTTGAAGCGTTTGCACGGTCCTTAAGTCTCATAACTTCGGCCGAACAAAATATCGCGGCATGACAAACCACACTAATTAACTCATATAACCGGAAAAACATCTCGGTTTGAATCACGTAGTTGAACAAATCTTCAACTCTTTCAACCGGAATAAATCATCTCGGTTGAAATCTGAGAGTTGAACAAAACATCAACTCCTTTAACCGGAGTAAACATCTCGGTTGAGAATACCTAAGTTGAACAAAACATCAACTCTTTCAACCGGAGTAAACATCTCGGTTGAGTATACCTAAGTTGATCAAAACATCAACTCCTTCAACAGGAGTAAACATCTCAGTTGGAATCTGAGAGTTGATCAAAACATCAACTCCTTTAACCGGAATAAACATCTCGGTTGGAGTCTGAGAGTTGAACAAAACACCAACGCCTTCAACCGGAGTAAACATCTCGGTTGAGAATACCTAAGTTGAACAAAACATCAACTCGTTCAACCGGAGTAAACATCTCGATTGAGAATACCTAAGTTGAACAAAACATCAACTCGTTCAACCGGAGTAAATCATCTCGGTTTTATCTTTGAAGTTGAGCAAATTATCGACTCCAATGACCGGAGTACATCATCTCGGTTTTTACTTCAAAACAACAATCTGAATACTAAAGCAAAGAAGAGACACTTCTATATATTGACAAAAAGAATGTTACATTCTGAAGTGTAAGGCAAAAAATTCCTTTGCAGAAAAAGAAAGCAAAAGCTAGAAGTAATACAGTTTGAGGTTGGCCACATTCTATGGCCGGGGTATTCCTCTACCATCCAAGTCTTCCAAGTGGTATGCCCCCTTGCCCGCCAGACTAGTTATCTTGTAGGGTCCTTCCCAATTTGCCCCTAGCTTGCCTTCATTTGGCACCAGGGTATTGCCCATGACTTTCCTCAAGACCCAATCACCTACTTTGAACAGTCTGGGGTGCACCCTTTTGTTGTATTTCCTTGAAAGCTTTTGTTGATAGGCGGCCACGTGGATGAGAGCCTTTTTCCGCCGCTCTTCCACTAGATCCATTTCCAGGGCAATGGCCTCGGCATTCAGCTCGGGCTCAAAACTTTCACTTCTGAGGGTGGACATGCCAACTTCCAAAGGTATGACCGCCTCCATGCCATAAGCCAAAGCAAATGGAGTTTCCCCGGTAGACCGCCGAGGGGTTGTTCGGTATGCCCAAAGGACATTGAGGAGTTCCTCAGCCCACTTTCCCTTTGCCTTCTCCAGCCGTTTCTTCAACCCATCAAGTATGGTCTTGTTTGACGCCTCGGCCTAACCATTAGACTGCGGGTAAGCCGGAGTAGAGTTGTAGAATTCAATCTGTAAATCTTCACAAAACCCTCTGAATAGGCGACTGTCAAACTGGGTGCCATTATAAGAGATCAGAATTTTGGAGATGCCAAACCGCGTGACCACATTCTGCCAGACAAACCACTTCACGTCTTTCTCCTTGATTGTTGCCAAAGGCTCCGTTTCAACCCATTTGGTGAAGTAGTCTGTGGCCGTGATGAAGAACTTCCGGTTGCCTCGTGCTGTTGGGAGCGGCCCCACTATATCTAGTCCCTACATCGCAAAGAGCTAAGGGCTGGTGAGGGGAAGGAGTTCTCTAGCCGGCTGGTAGATCTGATGAGCAAACTTCTGGCACTTCTTACACTTACGAACATACTTCTGTGCGTCGGCCTGCATGCACGGCCACCAGTAACCTTGCGAAATAGCTCGGTAGGCCAAGGACCTGCCCCCTATATGGCTGCCACAGATGCCTTCGTGAATTTCGTACAAGAAGGCCTCCACGCTGCTCGGGTGTACACACTTCAGGTAGGGATCGATGAAAGACTTCTTGTATAAAGTGCCAGATTGAGAGAGCCAAAACCGCTCTGACTTCACCCGTACTTTATGTGCTTCCTTCTTGTCGGCTGGAAGGGTCCGTTCTCTGAGAAAAAGGATGATAGGGTCCATCCAAGAGGGACCTAGCTCAGCGTAGAGTACTTCTGTCTGCCCGGTTTCCTCAATGCTGGGTCTCGGAAGGAATTCAATCAAAAGAGGGTTGGGAGATGTGCTATCGATCATGGAAGCAAGGCCTGCCAACTCATCTGTCCGGCCATTTTCTTCTCGGCCAATCTGTTGGACCCTGATCGCCTGAAATCGCTTGATGTAGTTCCTGACCAGAGCTTGGAACTTCATCATTCGGTTATCCTTTGCTTCGTAAACCCCATAAACTTGGTTAACCACAAGTTGGGAATCACTGTAAACCATTAGCTCGGATGCTTGCATCTGAAGTGCGCTCTTAAGCCCGGCCAAAAGCACCTCGTACTCGGCCTCATTGTTGGATGCTGGGAAGCCAAGGGTGATAGAATATTCGATAGTCAGTCCGTCCGGTGAAATCAGAACAATACCCAGCCCGGCACCGTGACGGTTCGATGTACCATCAACAAAAAGTTTCCACATCTCCCTGTAGACAAGCCCGCTGGGGGGGGGGGCCTCACTACAGCTCAGACTGGATTTTCGTCACGGTTCTTAATCAGAACCAAATAGTCCAAATCCGGCAAATCGTTTTGAGAAAATAGATTTTTTGAAAGAAGTGCCAAACATGGATTGCTTTGCCAGATACAGAGTTGCCACCTAAATATTTTATTTTGGAAAATTTAGGAAACTCTGACTCGTTGCCTAAGGCCACGTGTCCGTCATCACTAAAGTTGCCTCGGCTCGGGAACTTCGGTATGATTGGGGAAGGTCACTTCGTGAGCACCCCCACTCGCCCGATCAAAGATCGGCCTCTACTAACCATGATATCTAGTTTTGAAAACATTATGCATTCTTATTCTGGTTATTAGCCTAGATTTACTATGTGATGCGCACAGCATACAAGTATAGACTGGATCGCCTGAATTGGAACAAAACACTTCATGTTTGTTTATTTGAAAATGGTTTGATAGTGCTACTCGCAAGTAGGCTAAGACGTGGATTTGCCATCCTCGGGTGGGCTTTAGAAAAACATGATTTTGCCACTATCCAGTGGGCTTAAAACACACATTTGATGAATTGTTCCAATCCAAATAACCCAACCTTCACCCACAGGCATTCAGGCAATTATATCACATAAGCAATTAGCCTCATGGTAAGCATGCTATTCATGGCAGTCACTCACACGCATGCAAGGATGCTAAAGCATAAAACCTCACCGAGTACTCCAAGCCAAAACAGACACTGATTAGAAATCATGCATGATCCTAACTATACAGAAATGCCTAATGCAACACATACAAAAATGCAACTATAGCAGGCTCGGCTATTCTAAACATGGCGTATGGAATGCTACAGTTAACATGTATTCAACTTAGAATTGAAGTACAAATGCAGTTAGTATGATGTGCCGAGCCCGGTGCATGCAAAATAGATGAATGAATGCAACATGCTATCATACTGTATACTAATTGAAACATGCCCTAATCTAACCATCATAAGCGGATAAATAAAAGGGAAGAAAGACGCGGGGTTGGAAGACATACATCACACACACGCACACTTATTACAATTATGCCCTCGCACAGAGGGTTTGAATAATATACAGTCCCAAATGAATAGTACAGTCCGAATAAATAATACAGTCCAAATATGTACAAAAATAAATCCTAATTAATTACCAAATTAACTATGAAAACAATAAACTAGCATGTAAGCCAGGGACTGCCTTGACTCTTCTTCAGATGATGAATGATGCATGTCTGGGTTGCCCTTGCACGGAAATCCATGGCGATGCCCCAGTTAGCCTCTGTTTGCACTTATTCTTGGAATGTGTGCCAAGCTCCGGAAGGTTGCTGATTCTTGTTTTGCTGCAACAAAGAGCAGGAAAGGGGCATGGCAATGTATTTTCACAAATGTATGCATGCATCGATCCTCGTGCCACCAATCACGCATCTCGACGCATGATGGCTGAGGAATCGAATTGCACAACTCAATATAGAATGAATGCACATGAAAACTCAACTAAAACCTAACTCCATCATGGATAATCCGGAGTGTCGGTGACTGGGAATGGAGACACGTTTCGTCACTCGGAGTACGAAACGCCCCTCGTTTCCCGTGCTCAGGCTAACTCCTATCCCGAACACAATGCAATATGCATGACATGCATGAAATGCAACTAAGATACAACCAAACATGCAAAATGCTATGAAATGGCATACACGATGCACGAGGTAACATGGCATACACAATGCGTTAACATACAACTTAGCATACACAATGCTATGAAATGAAATGGCATACACAATGCATAATGGACTTACACCAACACAAGTGGACCTCAGCCACACTCACATAGGAGGTCATTAGATGAAAATGAGACACTCGAGATACGTGCACACGTGCACGCAAATCGAGGACCGAACCTAAGGCACAAATGCCACTCTAACAAAGCATGGCAAGGCATGGAATATGGCATACAAGCATGCAAATATCAGTGCCAAAAAGTGATGCAAAACAGCCCCAAAACATGGAAACATGGCACCCGATGCATGAGATGAGACCCGAAACATGAAATTAGGCACATGGAATGACCTATGGCTATGCAAAGCATGCGTTATTTGAACATGAAGTGTGAAGACAGAATCAAGGAAGCCCCAAAACAAGCATATTTACAGTTTTAAACAAGGCCAAATAGTGAACACAAATAGGGCTAAACCAACATGCAAAAATGGCCCCGAAAGAGAGATAATGAAACAAGTAGCAGCTTCTGGCCCTAAATGGCCAAGAGCCCTTCAACAAAGTTGAAGAGGGGCTCAAAATGAAGCACTTTATAGTTTACAACAAGCCATGAAAACAAACACAAGTATGGATAAACTATTATGTAAGAAATGGGCCAAAAGGGAGACAAAGAAGCAAGTGATGGTTTCTGGCCTCAAACAGAGGAGGGCCCTTCAACAAAGTTGAAGAGGGGCCTAAAACATGGTATTTTACAGTTAGTGACCAAACCCAAAACAGTGCACATGCAAGCTTAAAATACTATGCAAAATAAGGCCTAAAATGAGGTTTAAACAAAAAGAGCAAAAAGGGAGCTTCAAATAGCAAAAGTCCCTTGATCAAACATGAAGAGGGAGTCAAAATAAAGCTATTTACAGTTCAGACCAGAGCCCAAAAATATAATCACAAAGGGCTAAAAAAACATGCAAAAATAAGGCCAAAAGAGGGATAAAGAAGAAAGTGGCAAAAGGAAGCCTCAAACAGTGAAGAGCTCTTCAACAATGTTGAAGAATGGTTCAAAATAAGCCACTTTTAAGTTTATAACCAGGCTCAAAACAATTTACAAATTGGCCTAAAATACTATGCAAGAAAGAGGCATACAAGAGAGGTAAAGAGGCAAGTGGTAGCTAGGGACCTTAAACAGGGAAGGACCCTTAAACAAATATGAAAAAGACCTCAAAATAATGCTATTTTCAGTTAGGGTCGGAGGCCAAAAATTCAAGCAAGAGGGGCTTAGATAGCATGCAAAATAAGCTTAAAAAGAGGGAAAATGTAGCTCACCCTTGTAGACCAAACTTTAGCAGCCTCTTGGCTTGAGAAAAGGTGCTCCTAAGCTCTGAAAAACCTGCTCCAAGTGTTGGAAAGAATGGTGGTGGTGTGGTGCTATGTGATGGTGTAGAAATGGTGTAGGGTTTGGGAGGTTTTGAGGGTTGAAATGTAGAGAGAAAGGGATGCAATGTAAGAGACTAAGACCAAAGCTTCTAACCTTCTCAAATGCAGATGGAGCTGCTGGATATATAGGCAAAGAGGGGGGAGAAAAGGGGGGAAATGAATTCAAATTTCCCCCCAAAAGTGCAGCCCCCCGGATACACAATCTGGGGGGAAACAAAATATATATTTGTAATGTACCAACAGAGAGGAGGAAGGCCGACCCATTATCCAGGTTGCAGGTGGCCAGCCGGCCCTCCCCATGGCCGGCCGGCCAAGGGTCAAAAAGGTCAAGTTAGATTAGTGGCCGGCCACCACATATTGGTGGCCTCCCATGTGTGCTCAACACAGTCATGTGGTCAAAAACTGGAGATAGTGAACCAGGAAAGAGAAAAGGCCACTTTTAGGAGGGGTTCAAAAGGGTCACACATAATTACTGGCCGGCCATGTGATATTGGTGGCCTCCCAGGTGTCTACAATACAAATATGTGGTTTGGGGCTTGAAAAAGTGGCCTTAAGGTAGTCAACATTAGCTTCCAAGTGAGAAAAACGGGCGACGGAGGACGATGAAGGAATAAAACTGGTTGTCAGAACAATTACTGGCCTCCCACCCTTCTACGACCTTCCTAACAATGAAACAGAGGTCCCTGCCAAAAATAAACTCAAAACGATGCAAAATGAAGGTTCGGTCAAACGCGTACCGAGGCCCCAAACCGATCGTTAGGCACCTAAGTGGTGTTCGACCACGAAGTTGGTCTCTCGGACCACAGTGTCCCTCAAAAGGGAGTAAATAAGATGCATGCCAAAAATCGGAGCAAACGGAGGTGGTCAAGCGGTCCCGAACCGAGGCACACCGCCGACGGCTCTGAAAAATCGAAAACCGGACTCCAAACGGGCAAAATGGCCTACGACCACAAAATGTAGCCTACGGCCACTGAGAGATGATCTACGAGACCTCTCACTCCCTTCTGGAAGAGAAACAGAGAAAACCGAACCTGGTTGGCAAATCGAGGCAAAGTATGAAAGAGTCCGGAAGTTCGGAGGCAAGGCTCGCAGCCGAGACTCTGAAACCTCTGAACGAGCACGATATGCAACATCACCAAGCGCTCAATCGGTGACGTCTGAGTCTTAAGGTCGGTCAAAAATAGAGTGTCTACAGTTGCCCCTCTTTGACAGAACTCGAAAGTCATAAGTGACGGGAGTGAATGTCAAAGCTCAGAGACGACTCATTTTTTGACAAGGCCGAAGACTTAGACAAACAGGTGAGATAAACAGAGATGTGCCTGCAGGTGTGCCCGCAGGCAGGGGGCAAAATGCAAAATGGTATACACAAGGCCAGATGTGACTTGATGATCATGCAAATGCAGCAAGCTGTAATGAAGTAAGTATTCGCAAATAGATGCAACAGTTTTAAGCAAGAATGCAAAGCAATAACTACATTTCATGCAGTTAGGGATGCAGAGAATTATTCAATTCTCGTCGCGTCTCACACGGAGAAGATACGATACCTGCGCGATTCGTCTGGTCGCACCAACTTCAAATGAGCCGTACATACAATATCGTGCCTGCAAAATAAAGAAACTCAACAAGCACAACATATCTAACAACATATGTTCAATGTGATATCGAATGCAGGCAATCGCGGTGTCGATGGAAAGGTGCATCACAATGCGGGAAGAAACGCGAGTGACAATGCGAGTTTAAGTACGGAGGCTTGGTGATATCGAAGAGACGTATATAACAATGCAAGTATGTGCATGAGACTGCAAGTTATGTGCGTGATAATGTAGAACAAGTGTAAACCAAGATGTATGTTTGTCACAAAACACCGAGCAAGGAAATGCGCGTTTCGGCGAGGGCAATTCGATCGCGGCCTCCGGTTTACCTCCCGGAGAAGTTACAACATGTTCAAAAGGATATATCTCACTTTCGATGAGTAATGATGAGACACGCGTCGGAAGTTAAAGCTGAGGTTCCCATGAGCGATTTCATGAAAGTGCACTTCTCTTGTACTTTTTCTGGTCTCGGGGACTCCAATCCTCCCCAAAATTTGTAGGGACCTTGGGGGGCATGTGGGGAACACCACCGGCCAACTCTTTTCCCAAGGGGAGGCCACCGGTCAGGGGGAAAGCAAGGAGGTAGCCGGCCTGCCAGGAAAGGTGGTCGGCCAGTCACCTAGCCAAATCTGTGGGCAATTTTGTCATTTCATCCTCTTTTCTTTAAATATACTCATCTAAACACTTTGTGCTCACAAGTGCAGCTCCGAAATCATCTCCTCTAGCTTTCCAAACCATTTTCTCCCTCAGATCTGTGCTCTATACGCGTTTTCCAACGTCCCACGCAAGTTGTTTCCGCGAAATCTTTCAGTTTTAAGCACTTTGAACCGATTAAATTTTGATTTCGGGGCTTCTTTTCTCATTTTCGCCACTTGAGGTGAGTTTGTCTCAATATTTGGAAGATTTTCTTAGGAGTTGACTTTTGTTGACTTTTTCCAATTTTAGCTCATTTTTGCTCATTTTTGCCTCTTTTGCAGATTTTCTTAAATGGCTGGTCATTTCCCCCACGGTGGAGGTCCTCCGGACGCCGGAGGTGATCCTGATATCATGGCTCTGCCTCCGAGGGTTCGACCCTTCATACCCGAGAGGTACGACCCACCGGCACATATTCTTCCGCGGGCTATTTTCTATCACTTCACCGATTTCGACGAGCGAGCACCCGGGGATCTCCTTCTGCGGGAGCCAGAGTATCACCTCTCCCATGAGGCATGAGAGGTATTTACTTTGTTCCTACCTTTCCTGTAACATATTATGAATTTTTCATGCATTCTGTTTACATTTTGAATACACGGTTCAATCACTTGAATTTCTGAACACTTAGCCCATAAATTGATTGTGAACACACGGCACATACTGGTTGAGAATTGAACACACGGCCCAAGCATTGATTTTCTGAGCACACAGCCCGAACTAGAGGTGAACACGCAGCACACACTGATTTAGAGTTGAACACATGCAACCAAACACCGATTTTCCAACACACAATCAAATTGAAGGTGAACACACAGCACACACTGATTAAAAGTTGAACACGCAGCCCAAACACTGATTAAGAGTTGAACACGCAGGCCAAACACTGATTTTCTGAACACACAGCCCATAAATTGATGGTGAACACACGGCACACACTGATTGAGAGTTGAACACGCAGCCCAAACACTGATTTTCTGAGCACATAGCTCGAATTAAAGGTGAACACACAGCACACACTGGTTGAGAATTGAACACACGGCCCAAGCATTGATTTTCTAAGCACACAACCCAAATTGAAGGTAAACACGCAGCACACACTGATTGAGAGTTGAACACGCAGCCCAAACACTGATTTTCTGAACACACAGTCCGAATTGAAGGTGAACACGCAGCACACACTGATTGAGAGTTGAACACGCAGCCCAAACACTGATTTTCTGAACACACAGTCCGAATTGAAGGTGAACACGTAGCACATACTGATTGAGAGTTGAACACGCAGCCCAAACACTGATTTTCTGAACGCACAGCTCGAATTGAAGGTGAACACGCAGCACACACTGATTCTGAACACGCGGCTCACTGACTTTATTTTGCACGCAGCTTATTCATTTTATTTGCACACAGCTTATTCATTTTATGCAGGTGACTTCTCGTACTGTGCGGGGATATGGCTCTACCGCGATGAGAGATTGGTATGTCGAGCTCCCGGAGGCTATCCGGGATTTAGTTGACTTGGCGGGGTTCGGGCCCTTCTACACTGGGCTATCTTGTTGTCCTGCCAAGAGGATGTTGATGACCGCCTTGGTGAAGAGATGGTGGGACACCACTAACTCCTTCCATTTTTCTACCACGGGGGACTTGACTATGACCCCGCTTGACTTTGCCGTATTGACTGGCCTTGATGTGGGAGGTTGGCCCATCCCTTACGACGAGGACATGGGCCAGTGGGAGGCCGCTTGGATATATTTACTGGGGGCTCGCCCGCCTGTTGATAGATCTTCGGGCAGAGTCCGATACACCTGGTTCTCTTCCTATTTTCGGAGGGTGGAGATGGAGCCCGGGACTCCTGAGGAGGCAGCACAGTATGCCCGTGGTTTTCTGATGTTCCTCTTCGGGACTACTTTGTTTGCCGATAGGGGGAACACTGTTGGGCTATATCTGTTGAGTGCTTTGGTGGACCTATCACAGGTCAGACGGTATGATTGGGGTGGCGCCGGCTTGGCTACTCTTTACTGCTACATGAGTGCGACCTCCCGCGGACGGGGGGACTTACTTGGCGGCTATTGGAGAGCCTGGGAGGTACTTTCTGCCCTCTTGATTTACATTTCTGCTCCTCATTACTTGTACATTGCACACACGGCGCACTCTACACTCTGTATTTTGCCCTTAGCACTTTGCATTTATATTCTGCATTGTTTTCCACAGTTATGAGTCTATGTGTACTTCCCAACATTAGCCCCGGAGTTGGTAATAAAGGGGCCCCTCGTGACCCCGTTTTCACTTGTATTCGAGGGCTAGCACCGGCCGAGACCTCGGGAGTCTCTCCTTTATCTACGGCAGTACTTCAACACGGTGTGGTCGACGGAGGTATTTCAGAACTCTCAGTCCTTTCTGTTTTCATCTTTGATTTGTCTTGTACTTTCCCGATTTCTGATTGGTTTATGCATCGGTTATCCGCAGATCACATGGCAGCCCTGGGCGCCTTTAGGTGAAGGTCTCCGATTCCAGTTTGCCGGAGGGTGGGGTGCCTGCCAGTACAGGATCCTATTCAAAGGGCCAGCTTTCGGGGAGCGCTTTTGCGTCGGGTATGGGGCTATACTTCAGATCTCCTCAAGACCCCCAATTAGTTTGCGGATTGCTGATAGGCTCTCTTCCCGAGATGTTGTTAGTTCTATGCTGGGTACTGATGCCTTACTTTATCTTGAGGAGGGGAATTATGCTACTTACCGTCACATATACCTGATGCATCCATTGACGGGAGCCCGTACTCCGACGATGAGGCCTGTTGGTATGCCATCTTTGAGCCAGGCCCAGGCTCGGGCTGCAGACGCCCCTTCCACTAGTAGGGCTGGTACATCCAGAGGTGGGGGTGGATTTGTTCCCCTGATTCCCCCGACTTATCATCATCCTGGATGGCCGGATATGCCGACTGAGCTGATAGGGTGGCAATATGGGACTACCTCTCCGATTCCGATCCCGATAGAGCCTCCGATGCCTGGCCACCGATATGTCAGAGACCCCGACTCACCACTGGTATGTTTTACAGCTTTGATTCATTACTCAGATACTTGGATGTTCATTCCTTTACTGATACCCTTGCTTTTGCAAATTCTGTTGAGTACATGGATCAGGTGCTCAAGATGGTAGCCTCACTTGAGGGGATGGTCCTGCAGAGGGAGGCGCAGTTGTCTATCATGGGCTTCCAGGTACCCTTTAGTTTTCTAGCATTGTACTTCTGATAACATGCTGATTTTGGACATTTTACTGCATTAATAGGCTACTTGTGTAGAGCATATCTGACACACACTACATTCATGCATTATTCCTGCGTACATCTACCATGTGTAGCTTGCTTGCATCTATATCTGATATACATGTTTTGGCTGATGTATTCAAACTGCATTTTTCATTTTCAGATGCCTCCAGTATATGCTCGGTGTGCCACTGGCCTTCTCGGTGGACCATGGCCATCTGGGCCTTTTCGAGGAGTTGGGCCATCTGGGCTTTTTCGAGGAGCTAGGCCATCCAAGCCTTTTCGAGGAGCTGGGCCATCCAGGCCTTTTCGGGGAGCTCGAGGAGGGGGGTCGTCTCGCAGACGCAGGGCACACATGATAAAGGCGGAGCCCGATGAGGATGAGGAGGAGGATGTTGCAGATCGTCAGTCGGAGACATCTGCTGATAGAGAGGAGGGCTCCGATCTTGGTTCCGGGAGTAAAGGTGAGGCTGAGGGGGACCCCGAGGACGACGGCTCTGATTCAAATGATGATGATGGCGATGGTGGCGCAGAGTCTATTTCGCAAAAGAGGACGAAGAGGGCCTCTTATTCCTACTCTTGAGAGCACAGATGCGGCTGTTCCCTGTTTTATTTACCTTTTTGCTAGTAGTTATAGCACATTGTACATTATTAGGCAGTTTTATTTTTTGTAAAACTTGCGTCCTTGTTTGTAAAATGTTGTAACAAACGCAGCATGATGGAATGAAACAGCTTTTGAAAAAGTGTTGTATTTTAAACTCTTAGCATCATATCGCATCATTTTGCACCATAATGAGATTGAATGAAAATGTGCATTGTGCATTTGCCCAGTCAGGTAGTGAACCGACGTAACAACTTAACTTACTAAGATATAACAAAACCTTAGCAAGTTTACAACTTGATAAGAAAACACAACAAGGTTGACAACTTAATAAACAAGACTCAAACAAATATTGCTTAAACAAAGAGTAACAACTCCAAAACATGAAACACGACAGCTCGACAAACAACTCGATAAGCAAAACAACAACTCGATAAACTTAACTTAACAAAACAAAGTGTACTTCGGACAATCTGGGCAACGGAATGCATTCGAAACAGAGGGAAATGGAGGCCTTCGGCATACCCGTTGCATGGAAATGCTTGAAACTTCCTCCTAGAGGGTAAAACAGGGCTAAAGACACACATTGGAGCATTGGCGGCCACTTTTAGGAGCCGGCCGGCCAGCTTTATTGCAAAGGGGAGACCACTGGCCAGTTTTTTGAAAAGGAAATGGCCGGCCTGCCAGAAAAGGTGGCTGGCCGGCCACTTAGCTCAGCAACCGTCAAATTTTTGACACGTGTCCCCCAAATAGTGTCTTCTCCTCTTTAAAAGCCTTGGCTCCGTGGTTCATTCAATTCATCTTAGTTTTGCACAAAAATGGAGGCGTTCCTCGTCGAAAATCTCACATCTTGGATTGCTTCTCTAGATGGCTCGGAAAAGTTAAACTTTCGGGGTTTCGGGTTGAATGCACTATTCACGCTGAGCCGTACTCCGCTGCACCTTCCTTTCCTCCATGTCGCGGCGAGGTTTTCGAACCCGGTGACGCATGTCTTTAGCTTCGGCGGGCAAGAGGTATGTCCAACTTTCGAAGATTTTCAAGTTTTGATGGAATCTGAAAGTTGTGAAGAGATTTTGCCTCAGTTTTGTTTTGGCCACGCTCAAGCTTTAGGGCGGATGTGTGGACTTACCGCGCATGATGCTCGATCTCTGATCTGTAATGGGGAACTGGATATCCTCGGTTTGATTCATCGCTTTTCTGGTGCCGGTGACCGCGGTGACCATCATTGGCAAGGTTTCTGACAACATGCTCTCTGCTTGTGCCTGCTGTCTCACTTTCTGCTTTCCCCAGGCTTCGGCGGATCTAGTATTCGTCTGATTGAAGTTGCTCAAGGCTTGAAAGAAGGAAAGAGCTGCATCGCCATGACCTTGGCCGAGACACTGATGGGCTTGGACGCTTTCCACCGTCAGGAGACGACCAGATTTGCGGAGAGTCCACTACTGCTGCAGGTAATGTTTCCCACCCAATCTCACATATGTATTTGCTCACATCACTCGACCCTCAGGCTCGGTTTTTCTCACAAAACCCTTGTCTCACTGTTCTCTCATCGCACGTCTCTCTATTCTTTATTCTCTTATTTTTCATCCCTCCTCAGGTATGGTTGATGGATAAATTGCAGGTTGTGGACTCTTGCCCTGCCTACTCAGCCCGCAGCTACTTCTTTCGGCAACGCCTGGTTGATGCGCTTGATGAGGGATGGTGGTTCAACTGGATGTGCAATTTGTCTGCAGATCGCATTGCTTGGCGCCGTCCTTGGCTCAATCTCCCGGCAATGAGCTATAGCATGTTCCGGCAGACTGGGATCCAGTTGATTGTTCTGACCCACTGTGTGTTCTACTTTCTGTTCTGATTCCTGCGCCAGTTCAGTCATGATCAGACTTGCCCGCCAGAGGGGATTGAGTACTCGGCTGCTTTCCCGATCCGAGGCGCATAGCTTGCCCGATATGCCACAGCATGGAGGACTAAAGAGCTCCTGGCCCCCGCTCCCACTTTCAGTTGCACTTTGTCTGATGAGTGCTGGGATTGGCTCAATGAAGAGGCACAGATTGGGCCTAGCTTGGCATCAGAGGCTTCGACTAGCTCTGGGAGGGGGCGCAGGGACACCTGACTTGACTATGCCCCGGATTTATTGCTTTATTAGTACTTTCAAGTTTTCTTTATGAGTGTAATAAAAAAGCAACTTCAATTGTATGCAAGAGCAAGAGAACTCTGTATTGAAATCAATGAAATTGAAGGTTGTGGTACTGAAAATTTTCCGCTTTGGTCCAAAAATGGTCTTAGTTGTAAAAGATTAATTTGAACAAAGTCAACTTTTATTAAAACTTTTCAAAACTATTTTCGATATGGATCAGAACTGGACACGCCTGAGATCTGTCACTGAGATGCACAACCCCGGATCCTAGCAACTGGAAAGTTGCCCCTAGTCTGAATAGTACTACAGTACTGTGTGGCAACGGAAAGTTGCCCCTAGTCTGAATAGCATTGTACCGGAGATTGCGATGAATGCTGATGGAAAAAGATGACTGAGATGATCAAAATGGACAAAGTTGATCGGGAAAAAGTTTATGGCTGAACTTCATGATGAAGTTGCCTACGTATCCCAAAGATGGGAATCAAGCCTTACGTAGTTCAGGCTTAGGTTCACTCGGGTATTTTCACTCTCCTTTTACGCTCTAACTTTTGCCAAGGCCGCCCTTTGCGAGTTTTCAACCTTGCGAGCTCAGTTTTTGTGATTTCAAATTTTTCGTGCTCTGAGTTTTGCCTAGGTCGCCCTTTCGGGTTTTCGGCCTAGCGAGCCTCTCAAGGGTAATATTTCTTCAACTTGTCTATATTGATCGGTTGTGAGAACTCCGAGCCATCTAGATCCATCAGAACCATAGCTCCACCTGACCAGATAGACTTAATGATGTAGAGACCAGTCCAATTGGGTTTGAACTTGCCCCTTGGGTCGTGGATGGAAGCTCGGTTGTCCTTGAGCACCAAATCTCCTTCCTTTAGATTCCTGGACTTAACTTTCTTGTTGAAAGCCCGGGCAATTCTGCGTTGATAACCCTGAACATGGTATAGTGCTTTCAGTCTTCTCTCATCTAAGAGCATGAGTTCCTCAAGTCTGTTCTGCTGCCAATCTGCCTGGGCTATTTGACACTCAGCCAATACTCGTAATGACGGGACCTCAATCTCAATAGGTAGAACGACCTCCATCCCATAAACCAATGAATACGAAGTCGCCCTAGTAGAAGTTCTGATTGAAGTCCGGTAGCCCCACAGAGCAAACGGCAGCTTATCTGGCCAGTCCCGGTAGGTTTCCACCATCTTTTGCAATATGTGTTTGATGTTCTTGTTGGCGGCCTCAACTGCTCCATTGGTCTGTGGCCGGTATGTAGACGACTTATGAAAAGCCACATTGTATTTCTCCAACAAATCAATCACCTCCTTCTTGAAGTGGGAACCATTGTCTGAAATAATCTCGTTTGGGACTCCATAGCGACAGATGATGTTGTTTCTGATAAATTTTGCGACGTGCGAAGCCTTCAACACTGCATAAGATTGGGCCTTGACCCACTTCGTGAAATAATCTATCGCGACCAGGATGAACTCATGTCCATTCAACCCCTTCGGAGTGACAGCCCCGATCACATCAATTCTCCAGACTGAAAATGGCCATGGTGAAGTCACGTTGTACAGCTTCGACGGCGGAATGTTCATGCGATTTGCATGAATTTGACATTTGTGGCATCGCCGGACAAAACCGATACAATCCTCCTCCATGGTGGACCAGTAGTAACCTTGTCTGAGGATCTTCCGTGCCAACATTACCCCATTCATGTGCGCACCACATTCTCCCCCGTGGATGGCTTCCATCGACGCTTTGACTCTTCTAAGATCAACACACGCTTTATGCATTCCGATGACCTCTCTTATACAAACTTACCCCACAGATGATGAATTGAACGGCCATTCTTCTAATTGCCCTTTTGTCTTTGGCATTTACCTCAAGGGTATGCTTCATTCTCCAAGAAATTCCAAATGTCGTAATACCAGGGTTTTCGCCCCGAACTTCATCTATAGCAAAGAATCGACTCCTAGGCAGTGCAAATTTCGTCAATGATGACCGGACGATCCGAACTCCACACGGATGTCTATCATAGAAGATAGAGTTGCTAAAGAATCATGAACTCGTTGTTCTCTCTTAGTAGATGAGTAAAACTTAGCTTCTCAAACCGAGGAATCAAGTCCAAGGTCCGTGATATATCATCATCTTTTCCTCTTTCACTTTCCAGCCTCCTTTTGCTTGAGACACAACAAAGTTCGAGTCCCCGATGACGCCCAACCGCCTTGCCCCTAGTTCTAGGGTCGCTTTAGACCAAGAATGCATGCCTCATATTCTGCTTCGTTGTTCGAGACTTTGAATCGGAGTTTGAAGGCTAGAGGGATACGGGAATTGTCAGGTGCTATCAGCAACACTCCTATCCCATATCCGTATTGATTTGACGCTCCGTCAAAGTACATCGTCCAAGTTTCATCGTCGATATGCAAAATGGCCTCATCTGGGAATAAGTACTCGACTGCTTCACCCCCTTCCACTGGATGATCAGCTAAGAACTCTGCCACTGCTTTTCCCTTGACTGACTTGCGTGTTACATATTTCAAATCAAATTCGGAGAGCAACAGCAACCAACGAGCTAGCCTACCCGTAAGTGCTGGTTTCTCGAAAAGATATTTGATGGGATTAAGTCATGAAACCAACATTACAGAGTGAGCTAACAGGTAGTGCCGCAGCTTCCTGGTACCCCATACCAAAGCTAAGCAAGCCTTCTCCAGCGGAGTGTAGCGGGTTTCGTACTCTAACATCTTCTTGCTCAGATAGTAGATGGCACTCTCCACCTTGTCCTCTGATTCTTGCGCAAACATGCAGCCCATTGTAGTCTCAGTTACTGACAGATACAAAATCAACGGTTTCCCAGCTCGCGGTGACAAAGACGGGCGGTTCTCAGAATATTCTTTAACTGCTCAAACGCAGCTTGACATCGGCCGTCCATTGAACTTCTTTCTTTTCTTGAGGAGACCAAAAGTGGTTCACAAGTCAAGGTTAATTTTGAGATAAACCGCCTTATGAATTGCACTTTACCCGTAAAGCCTCGCACCTCCTTTTCATTCTTGGTGGTGGCATTTCTAAGATGGCCTTGATTTTGGAAGGGTCGACCTCGATGCCCCTTTGTGTAATCGTAAACCCCAAGATTTTTCCCACAGAACATTGAATGTACATTTGTGAGGGTTCAAAGAACCTAATTCTCGATCCTTTGGAAGAACTTTTGCAAGGCGGTGTAGTGGCCTTCTTTCTTTGGACTTGACAATCATGTCATCCACGCACACCTTAACCTCTTTGTGGATCATGTCGCAATATTGTGGTCGCGCCCGCTGATAAGTAGCTCCAAAGATTCTTCAACCCAAACGACATTACTCAGAAGAGACGTCCCACGGGTGGTGAATGCGCTTTTCCCGATCTTCAAAGCCATCACTATTTGGTTGTATCCCGAGAAGCCATCCATGAATGAGAGCAAAGCATGCCCCATCGGAAATCCACCAACTCATCGATGTGCGGTAAGGAAAATCGCCCTTCGAACTAGCTCGCTCAAATCCTCAAATCCACACATACCCGGATCCCGCCATCCTTCTTCTAAGACCGAACAATGTTGGCCAACCAAGTCGGGTATTCGGATACCAAAGGAAGCCCGCGTCGATTTGCTTGGTGACCTCTTCCTTAATCTTGAGAGCCCATCCCGCGGATCCTTCGAAGTTTCGCTGATGTCGGGCCTCGGGTCAAGGGGATCCGATGTCAGATAATCTCAGATCGATTCTGCATGTCTTCGTAGGACCACGCGAAAACATCTTTGAAATCTTTTAATAAAGCGACTAAGCGCCGCTTCCTCCGAAGACAACGTGGACCCGATCCGACCACCGCAGTCCTCCTCAAGACTAATATTCACGGTAGTGATTTCATCCATTAAGGGTTTGACAAATCTCTCGCTCGCTCAATTAAACATTGCAAAACCGAGGAATTTCATCCTCGCTGCTTTCTCAAAGTTTTGAAAGTCCGAATTAATGCAATAAATCAAGGGCACGTAAAAGTACTCGAAACCACAGCTACTTGATTATCATTAAGCACATCCAAATCGTCCGATTCTTTACAACAGACTCAAATGAGAAATAAAAAGACGACTGGACAAAACTGTGGTATCCCAGTTATCATCCCCAGCATTACCAGACTCAGACTCACTCGAGCTGGAACCTGATTCCGACTCACAAGATTCGTGGAATCGATTCCTACCACTACCGACCTTGTCATGGACAAAAATCCCTCCTCGTATTGCCAAATGAGAGAGGGTGCGATAGATGCATCCAAAATAGTTACTGGTAGGCCCGCAGCCGTTTCATCCCCAATCATGGAAACCGAGAAGTTATCTCCCAAGCACTTATGGTCAATCAGAGGATCTGAAAGTAGACTTGCCAGTGCTACCCCCATTTCAATTTCAGTGCCCTCGGTATCCCCTGCTTTATACTGCTCAACCTCAGCTGATGGGTCTGTCTGCTCTTCGGCAACGTTATCCCCGGATAGTTGCAAGTCGAAGAAGATCTCGAAACCTGGCACGCGCTTCCTCTCCACGTTTAGCCACGGCTCTATGAAGCTACAAAATGGAAAGTCCTCTCTCCGGACGAGTCTGCTCAGGTACCCTGGATGGGCCTATGCATTAACTCAAAAGGCTTACACCGCTTTGCTCGCTCTTCCGCCATTTCTTTCCTTCCTCACCCAAATTTCTTTGGTGGGCGATAACCCAAACCAAAGGTATGAGGGTTGTGTGGCACCTCGGCCAATGTTGCGATGCCTTTTCGGCCGCTCCTTCCCAATCCCTTCCCGGGGATGTGTTGTAGCTTGATCCTGAGGTTGTCGGATTGAGCATCGACGACACTCCTCATTCACGTACCATGATATTCGCACCACCCGCCTCACCAAAGTGAACCCTAATAAGAACACATCCTCGTGCTATGCTCGATTTCCAAGACTGGTGTGGACACTTCTGGCGGCGGATGGATTGATGAATTCCCAAAAACAATAGCCACCCCGTTCCCATGAGGGTATTTCAACATCTGATGTAAAGTGGAAGAGACTGCCTTCACTTGGTGCAACCACGGCCGCCCCAAGAGTAGATTGAAGGTTGCGGGAACGTCCAAGACATGGAATTCGATGTTGTGTTGTCCTGGACCAACCTGGGTCTGAATTTTGACAGTCTCCATGACTTCCCTGCTAGTATTATCATATGCTCTGATCACCTAAGTAGTCGGCACGAAGTCTGCGGGCTTCAACCCGATTGCATACGCTGCTCGTCAAGGGCAGACATTGATGGCGGACCCAGATCAACAAGTACCACCAGATCCACTTATCTCTACATTCCACGTAAACGAGAGGGGTTTGTTATGATTTGTGCCCTCAAAGCGTAGTTCTTGTCCGAAAAGGATAACGCCGGAACCTCCTCCTAAAAGACCAAATTTCAACCAGCTTGCTCGTGTAGTATCTACAGAGAGTTTGGCCTTGTCCATGGCAGATATGACGGCCTGTCTGTGCACCCGTGATGCCATAAGTAGTCCCCAGATGGAGATGTCTGCTTGTATCTTCTTTAATTGCTTGAGCACAGCTTCTTCTTCAATCTGTTTTTCCCTCTGTTTCTCAGCTTCCTTGTCTTTCCCAGATGCCTCAGGTTGGTCTAAGTGCGGGGGCTTGAAATACTGCCCACTTCTTGTCATATGAGCGACCTCATCGATATACTGTATTATCCGGTTCATTATTCCCCAATCCTCATCTCAGGTGGGCAAGACATAAATCATCGCCTTCCCACCACATTTCGCTTGGCAATGACAGACATCCGGCTCCGGTATGATCGCATTTCGCAGATCTTCAAATTCACATGCCCGCAGCATTTTTTATTCCCGTGCACACAGCACTTTTGATCCCCACATGGGCCTTAGCTTTCCTAATTCTCTCGGAATCCTGAAATCTTTGTTGTTCCAACTGCGTCAGTACAGCTGGTTGTTCAATATTTCCTACATTTACAATGCCCAAGTTCTGAGCGAAATTCTTAGTGCCGGCGCTCTCCGGCGGTGTATTCTGACTTTCGGCCCTTCCAGCTACCACTGATACCCTTGCCCTCGCCGCCCTCGCTCGTTGAAATTCTACAATGTCCGTTGATCATCTAACCATCCGTAGCTTCGCCGACTCTCATACTCAACCGCTTGATTGTCAGATCCCCGATTCTTGGTCATCAAGAACGGAGGTTGGCAAGGTCCTCTCCTACAAGTTAGATCATCCATTCCCTGCTCAAATCTGTCCCCTAATTACACATAATTCGCTTTTTTGCACTCTACACTCAAATTTCAGACCGCCCATCGACCGGATGTATTCACTTGGATCAGAGGCTCCTTCAAATGAGATTCCCAGATCGCTCAATCCTGCACTCAACAACTCCACTTTCTCTCGAAACCCCGCCTGTCCCATCTTCGGTAGTCACCACCATTGGCTCAGATTGGGTTATGGAGATGTCCATCATGCACAAGTCAGTGCAGACAGGAAGGATCACCTCCGCCTTAGGTAGGTGGGATGGGTTGATATAGATACTAGGATCGTAAGACGCGACCCCAGTTTGGATGAAGTTGATTCTGTTGGGAGGAGGAGCTTGGTTATGTGGTGGGAGAGGATTTGTTGTGACGTTGGGTTTGTCGGGAGGCGCGATCACCTGCTTGTCAATAAGATCCTGGATCTCATGACGTAATCTAAAACAACGGTCGGTGTCATGACCGTGCTGTTGGTGATACGCACAGTATTTTGCCGGGTCATGAGAGGGAGGGAGTGGATTTGGTAGTGGCCTCGGCTCTAGGGGCGTCAAATGCTTCTTCTTGATTAATACCCCCAGAGCCTTGGACAGGGGCATATATAGGGGTGTGAAGGTTCTTTGGCCTCTGGGCTGGTATTTGGTGGTTTGGGTATTGCCTGCCATGGGTCTCGGAAGGGGAGGGGAAATGGTGGTGACCATGCTCACCACTGAAGCTCGTGCAGTTGCAGCGCCACTCGGGCTTGCATTGTTGTTATGGTTGAAAGTCGTCCTGGGTTGCTCCCTATCCTAGTCGATCAGACCCTGTTTCATTGCATCTTCGATCTGTAACCCCATTTCGTGCAGATCTGAGAAGGTGGGAAAGGGGAGTATAATCATCTTCTGCATCAATTTTGGTTAGAGATTGCGCACAATCATCCTGATTTGGTCCTTATCAGTGGGCCTCAAAGTCATCATCGATGCTTTCGCCCTCCATCGAGTTACGAAATCTGAGAAAGTCTCTTTGGGCTCCTGCCTTGTTGTTTCGAGATCACGAGTTGTAATCTCGATCTGGGTATTATACGAGTATTTGTGGTCGGGTTAGGCCCATTGGCCGCAGTATATCTGAGAATAACCGGAGATGGACCATGGGATCCCCGGATCCGTCGAAACGATCAATCTGCGGCATCTTGAATCTATCTGGCAATGTTACGGCCACATCGGTATATCCGTCCTCGATATCCGGAATAGCCTTTACTCCTTGTGATTTCTTGAAAAGCTTCTCGAGCTTGCTCGCCAGAGTCAGATGGTCTATTTCGAACTCGAAAGGAGAGTCTGGGTGGTTGGGTGTATGGGTTTTGGACAGTTGAGGCGGAAGCGGGGGCGGAGCTGGCCCCGTTGGAAGGTTTGTGTCCTCTTGGATGTTCTGGACATTGGGTAAGGTGTTCTGGGTGTTTGGCAGGGCATTCTGGACAGTAGGTGCCTGCTCGGGTAATGGGGCCCCTGGTGGAGGAGGAACTTGATGTGAAGCAGATGCCGCATTCTGCTGTTGCAGTCTAGTGATTAGCTCGGCCTGCTGGGCCATGATTGTGGCCTGCTGTTTAGAGAACTCTGCTTGGCGGGCAGCGTCCTCCTGCATTTGTTTCATGCTCTCATGCATTTGGCGCATCATTTCTTCTATCCTGGCCATATTTTGTTGGTCTTGCTGACTGACCGGTATGTGTATTTCTATGGTGGAAACTGGAACCTCAACCCGACTGTTTGCTAGGGTAGACCATCGCTCGAAACCTCTCGCTCGTAACACCGCGCTTCTTTGCTCTTCTCCTCACAACGGGGGGGGAGGGGGGTAGAGAATGGAACATCGATGTCCGTCAACCGATCCTCGACGATTGAGCCGACGACCTCTTGTCTAAAGTTCTTGGGGAATATCTACTGGGTCGGAAGCAATTGTGCTAAAACTGCCCTAGCAAAAAGATAAATAAAGCGAAAAGGAAATAATAACCAGATAAATGAACAAAGATGACAAATTAAAATAAATACACAACACACACGGCATACAACACACGGCTGATAAGTCAATACACACTCCTCAAATCGATCACATCCCTCAATCATCGTTTCAAAGATCAATCGGATACCCGAGATAATCGATTCTCAAACACCGATCGATGCCCGCAGTTCGATGCCCAAACTCATAAACTGATACATGCATTCCCTGTAGAGACACACTCTAAAAGCACATAACAGATAAGTGAGAGCCAAAACACTCCTATGTTGGGGTAGGGTTTCCCTGTCCTATTTTGTCAGGAGCAAGGGTTTCACTATGCACGCAGCGGTTTCAACCAACCTATATCGGGTAAGCAACCTGTCCTGGTTTGGAATGGTCACTACGGATTTCGATATGCACTAGGTCGAATGGTCAAAAAGGGTACCTCGATAAAACCGAGGTTTGTGTTCCCATACTGGCAGAGCCCATAATCGGTCAGCCTTATGGTCATGCCTTGACAAGACAAGCCTCCGGCAAACCGTTCAGGAATAGCAGATGGCAAACACGGTGTCCTAGGCACACCAATGCAAATGCAATGCAAAGAAACACACAAGTGTAGTCAAAACCAGATATCATGAGTTTGAGTCAAGTTCTCTAAGTCCCTAACAAAGTCGCCAGAAACTGTAGACTAGCCCGCGGGGGGACCTCACTACAGTTCGGACTCGATTTTTGTCACGGTTCTTAATCTGAACCAAAGAGTCCAAATCCGGCAAATCATTTTGAGAAAACAGATTTTTGAAAGAAGTGCCAAACATGGACTGCTTTGCCAGATACAGAGTCGCCACCTAAATATTTTATTTTGGGAAATTTAGGAAACCCTGACTCGTTGCCTAAGGCCACGTGTCCGTCATCACCAAAGTTGCCTCGGCTCGGGAACTTCGGTACGATTGGGGAAGGTCACTTCGTGAGCACCCCCGCTCGCCCGATCAAAGATCGGCCTCTACTAACCATGATATCTAGTTTTGAAAACATTATGCATTCTTATTCCGGTTATTAGCCTAGATTTACTATGTGATGTGCACAGCATACAAGTATAGACTGGATCGCCTGAATTGGAACAAAACACTTCATGTTTGTTTATTTGAAAATGGTTTGATAGTGCTACTCGCAAGTAGGCTAAGACATGGATTTGCCACCCTTGGGTGGGCTTTAGAAAAACATGATTTTGCCACTATCCAATGGGCTTAAAACATACATTTGATGAATTGTTCCAATCCAAATAACCCAACCTTCACCCACAGGCATTCAGGCGGTTATATCACATAAGCAATTAGCCTCATGGTAAGCATGCTATTCATGACAATCACTCATACGCACGCAAGGATGCTAAAGCATAAAAACTCACCAAGTACTCCAAGCCAAAACAGAAACCGATTAGAAATCATGCATGATCCTAACTATACAAAAATGCCTAATGCAACACATGCGAAAATGCAACTATAGCAGGCTCGGCTATTCTAAACATGGCGTATGGAATGCTACAGCTAACATGTATTCAACTTAGAATTGAAGTACAAATGCAGCTAGTATGATGCGCCGAGCCCGGTGCATGCAAAACAGATGAATGAATGCAACATGCTATCATGCCCTAATCTAACCATCATAAGCAGATAAATAAAAGAGAAGAAAGACGTGGAGTTGGAAGACATACATCACACACACGCACACTTATTACAATTATGCCCTCGCACAGAGGGTCCGAATAATATACAGTCCAAAATGAATAGTACAAATCAATAAATACAATACCAAATATGTACAAAAATCCTAATTAATTACCAAATTAACTAAGAAAACAATAAACTGGCATGCAAGCCAGGGACTGCCTTGACTCTTCTTCGGATGATGAATGATGGATGTTCGGGTTGCCTTTGCACAGAAATCCATGGCGATGCCCTAGTTAGCCTCTGTTTGCACTTATTCTTGGAATGCGTGCCAAGCTCCTAAGGTCGATTCTTGATTTGTCGCAATAGAGAGCAGGAAAGGGGCATGGCAATGTGTTTTCACAAATGTATGCATGCATCGATCCTCGCGCCACCAATCACGCATCTCGATGCATGATGGTCAAGGAGTCGAATTGCACAACTCTATGGAATGAATGCACATGAAAACTCAACTAAAACCTAACTCCATCATAGATAATCCGGAGTGTCGGTGGATCGAATTGAGACACGCTCACTCCTGAGTACGAAACGCCCCTCATTTCCCGTGCTCGGGCTAACTCCTATCCCGAACATAATGCAATATGCATGACATGCATGAAATGCAACTAAGATACAACCTAACATGCAAAATGCTATGAAATGGCATACACGATGCACGAGGTAACATGGCATATACAATGCGTTAACATACAACTTAGTATACACAATGCTATGAAATGAAATGGCATATACAATGCATAATGGACTTACACCAACACAAGTGGACCTCAGCCACACTCGCATAGGAGGCCATTAGATGAAAATGAGACACTCGAGATGCGTGCACACGTGCACGCAAACCGAAGACCGAACCTAAGGCACAAATGCCACTCTAACAAAGCATGGCAAGGCATGGAATATGGCATACAAGCATGCAAATATCAGTACCAAAAAGTGATGCAAAACAGCCCCAAAACATGGAAACATGGCACCCGATGCATGAGATGAGACCCGAAACATGAAATTAGGCACATGGAATGACCTATGGCTATGCAAAGCACGCGTTATTTGAACATGAAGTGTGAAGACAGAATCAAGACAGCCCTAAAAAAAAGCATATTTACAGTTTTAATCAAGGCCAAATAGTGAACACAAATAGGGCTAAACCAACATGCAAAAATGGTCCCGAAAGAGGGGTAATGAAGCACGTAGCAGCTTCTGGCCCTAAATGGCCAAGAGCCCTTCAACAAAGTTGAAGAGGGGCTCAAAATGAAGCACTTTACAGTTCACAACAAGCCACAAAAACAAACACAAGTATGGATAAACTATTATGCAAGAAATGGGCCAAAAGGGAGACAAAGAAGCAAGTGATGGTTTCTGGCCTCAAACAGAGGAGGGCCCTTCAACAAAGTTGAAGAGGAGCCCAAAACATGGTATTTTACAGTTAATGACCAAACCCAAAACAGTGCACATGCAAGCTTAAAATACTATGCAAAAAAAGGCCTAAAATGAGGTTTAAACACAAAGAGCAAAAAGTGAGCTTCAAACAGAAAAATTCCCTTGATCAAACATGAAGAGGGGGTCAAAATAAGGCTATTTACAGTTTGGACCAGAGCCCAAAAATATAAGCACAAAGGGCTAACAAAACATGCAAAAATAAGGCCAAAAGAGGGATAAAGAAGCAAGTGGCAAAAGGAAGCCTCAAACAGTGAAGATCCCTTCAAAAATGTTGAAGAAAGGCTCAAAATAAGCCACTTTTCAGTTTATAAACAAGCTCAAAACAGTTTAAAAATAGGCCTAAAATACTATGCAAGAAAGAGTCATACAAGAGAGGTAAAGAGGCAAGTGGTAGCTAGGGACCTTAAACAGGGAAGGACCCTTAAACAAACATGAAAAAGACCTCAAAATAATTCTATTTTAACTTAGGGTCGGAGCCCAAAAATTCAAGCCAGAGGGGCTTAGATAGCATGCAAAATAAGCTTAAAAAGAGGGAAAATGTAGCTCACCCTTGTAGACCAAACTTTAGCAGCCTCTTGGCTTGAGAAAAGGTGCTCCTAAGCTCTGAAAAACTAGCTCCAAGTATTGGAAAGAATGGTGGTGGTGTGGTGCTATGTGATGGTGTAGAAATGGTATAGGGTTTGGGAGGTTTTGAGGGTTGAAATGTAGAGAGAGAGGGATGCAATGTAGGAGACTAAGACCAAAGCTTCTAACCTTCTCAAATGCAGCTGGAGCTGCTGGATATATAGGCAAAGAGGGGGGAGAAAAGGGGGGAAATGAATTCAATTTCCCCCCAAAAGTGCAGCCCCCCGGATACACAATCTGGGGGGAAACAAAATATATATTTGTAATGTACCAGAGAGAGGAAGGCCGCCCATTATCCAGTTGCGGTGTGGCCGGCCCTCCCCATGGCCGGCCGGCCAAGGGTCAAAAAGGTCAAGTTAGATTAGTGGCCGGCCACCACATATTGGTGGCCTCCCATGTGTGCTCAACACAGCCATGTGGTCAAAAACTGGAGACAGTGAATCAGGAGAGAGAAAAGGCCACTTTTAGGAGGGGTTCAAAAGGGTCACACACAATTACTAGCCGGCCATGTGATATTGGTGGCCTCCCAGGTGTCTACAACACAAATATGTGGTTTGGGGCTAGAAAAGGTGGCCTTAAGGTGGTCAACATTGGCTTCCAAGTGAGAAAAACGGGCGACGGAGGGCGATGACTGAATAAAACTGGCTGTCAGAACAATTACTGGCCTCCCACCCTTCTACGACCTTCCTAACAATGAAACAGAGGTCCTTGCCAAAAATAAACACAAACCGATGCAAAATGAAGGTTCGGAGGCCAAAACGCGTAGCCCGAGGCCCCAAAAACTGACTGTTAGGCACCAGAAGTGGTGTTCGACCACGAAGTTGGTCTCTCGGACCACAGTGTCCCTCAAAAGGGAGTAAATAAGATGCATGCCAAAAACCAGAGCAAACAAAGGTGGTTAAGTGGTCCCGAACCGAGGCACATGGCCGACGGCTCTGAAAAACCGGAAACCGGACTCCAAACGGGCAAAATGGCCTATGACCACGAAACGTAGCTTACGGCCACTGAGAGATGATCTACGAGACCTCTTCCTCCCTTCTGGAAGAGAAACAGAGAAAATCGAGCCTGGTTCGCAAACCGTGGCAAAGTATGAAAGAGTTTGGAAGTCCAGAAGCAAGGCTCGCAGCCGAGACTCTAAAACCTCTGAACGAGCACGATATGCAACATCACCAAGCGCTCAATCGGTGACGTCTGAGTCTTAAGATCGGTCAAAAATGAGGTGTCTACACTCTCCTACAAACAGCTTCCAACATTCTGATGGGTCCTGGGAGGCCTGAGGGTTGATGGGATCATGGTTGCTCGGCTGTTCGGTTTCAAGTTCTGTGCTGAGCAGTTCCACTTCAGCCCCCCTTGGCGATTCGGCATCGGACTCAGCAAGTTGATCCATAATGCCTAAGTCCGTAGGTGAATCGCCAGGTTGCGGTATTATGCCGGCCGCAGGCTCTATTGTGATCGGTTCCACTTCTTCCCCCTTCGGTGATGCGGTACCGGACTGATCAGGTTAGTCGGTGATACCCAACTCCGTCGTCGCATCGCCAGGCTGTGGTATTGTACTAGCTGAAGGTGCTTCGGCGAGGCGCGCAAGTTTCGCATCGCCAAAACCGCCAAACTGTTGTATTTCGGTTGGGTTTGCATTCACCTCTCCATCTGCCGCGGCAATATCGACCGGGCATACCGAATGAGTTCCTAGTGAAAATTTAGCAACGAAGTCGGCCAAAGTCTAGGCTTTTATCGCAGTGTGCGGCTAGAACTTTACATCAAACTGTCCCAACTTGACCGTCCACTTAAGAATTCGACCGGAGAAGTCCGCCTGCTCGAATAAAGCTTTGAGGGGGAACTCGGTCAGAACGGTTATTGTATGTGCATGGAAATAGTGCGCCAACTTCCTAGAAGCCATCATCAAATCTAACGCAAGTTTTTCCAGCGGCAGGTACCTCGACTCTACCGGTAGCAAGGTTTTGCTGACGTAGAAAAAGGGCAGATGTTTGATTCCTTCTGATCGGACGAGCACTGCATTGACTGCATGCTGCGATACGACCAGATAAAGGTAGAGTTCTTCTCCGGGCTCCGGTGTGACCAACAATGGCGCTGAAGACAAATACTCCTTGAGCTCGGCCAAAGCCCGGTCACACTCTTCGTCCCATGAGAACTTTGATTTCAAGGCTTGAAAAAAAGGGCGGCAGCGATCTGATGACCGGCTTATAAAACGATTAAGCGCGGCGGCCATTCCGGCCAGATGCGGCACGTCCTTGGCCGAGCTGGGCTGTTTTAACTCTTGCACGGCTCGGATTTGTGTAGGGTCTGCTTCGATACCTTGGTTCGTGACTAGGAAACCCAAAAAAATTTCGGATCCCAAGCCGAAGGCACACTTAGATGCATTCAGGCGTAGCTTGTGCTTTTTGAGAATGGTGAACATCTCGGCCAAGTCAGGCAAATGGTCTGCTTGATGCCAGCTCTTAATCACCATATCATCAATATAAGCCTCCATTGTCCGGTCTAGCAGAGGTGCGAACATTTTGGTCACCATCCTTTGAAAAGTTACCCCGACGTTCTTCAAACCAAAAGGCATGACTCGATAGCAGAAGAGTCCCCTTGGTGTAGTAAATGAGGTGATCTCTCAGTCGGGCCCATGCATAGCAATCTGATGGTAGTCGCGGTAGGCATCCAAGAAACTGAACCTGTTATGTCCAGCCATTAAGTCCACAAGCTGGTCTATTCTAGGTAGAGGGAAGTTGTCTTTCGGACAAGCTCGGTTGCCGGTCTTGTAGTCGACACAAACTCGCCACTTTCCATTCTTCTTGGGCACCACGACTGTGTTCGAAATCCACCGAGGGTAGTGCGTGCACTTCCTGAATTGCTCGCGCCTCAAGCAGGTTCTTTACTTCCTCCGCAACTACCTCGACGTGATGCAGTGCCGACCGCCTTGTGCGCTGAATGACCGACTTGGCTCCGGGGAAGACATTGAGATGATGCCATATGAAACTTGGATGGAGGCCGGGCATGTCGTAAGACGACCATGCAAAAACTTCGATGTTGGCCATCAAAAACTCAACCATCTCGGTCCTTTCTTGGGCTGTAAGGCTTGAGCCGAGCAAGAAGAACTTGTCCGGATGCTCTGTATCAACTCGCACCTCCACCAATTCCTCGACAGCTTTGTCCTCGGCCTTGGTGCTTACATCGTCAAGGACTTCCCGGTCTTCCAGTCCCTCAATAATTTGAACGAAGCCTTTAATAGTTCGGCTCCCGTTGACTGCCACGAAGCATTGCTTCGACATGACTTGATCGCCCCTAATCTCCTCGATTACCCCCATAGCCGAGGGGAATCTCATCACCTGATGAAAGGTCGACGTTACGGCCTGCATAACGTGAAGCCATCCCCTTCCGAGGATCAAATTATAAGTAGATGGCACCTGCAACACCCAGAACTCCACTTGTTTGACCACGGATCCTGCTTTGACTGGCAGGATAATCTTTTCCAAAGGCCACTCCGATTGCGAGTTGAAACCAACCAGTGGTGAAGTTGCCAGGGCCAAATCTGTATCTCGTAGCTTGAGCTGTTTGAAAGCGTCGTAGTACACAATCTCGACTGAGCTTCCCTGATCGATCAAGATCCGTTTGACATCAAATTCTTTGACGCGAAGTGTAACCACTAGGGCATCGTTGTGTGGCATCTGAATGCGCTCTAGGTCTCTTGAGGAGAAACTGATCACATCCTTCTCTTCGCTCTTCCCCCTCTTGATTGTAGGTTGAACCGACAAAACTTCCTTCATGTGTTCTGCCTTCTTGATCATACCTCGGAGCTCGCATACACGCGCCGGTTCCACTATGCCGTGGATGACATTAACAACCCCTTGTGGAGGCGCATCTCGGTCATCCAGTCCCCTCGGGTCAACCGGAGCTTGATTTGCCTTCACGCCCCCATCAATGTAAAGGTCTAGGTGTCCGGCTGCGACTAGCTCTTCCAAGTATTGCCTCAAAGGCAAACAGTCCTCTGTCCGATGGCCTCGCTCCCGGTGAAACGTGCAACGGTACCTCGGATTGAAACCCTTCTGTCCGTCGCCAAACTTAGCAGGAAACCGGACATACTCCTCATCACGGATTTCACTCAGTATGCGATAGATTGGAATCTTAAAGACCGTGGTGATGCCTGTCCTTGCTCTCAACCTTCTGTTTGCATCAGCTACGTCATCCCGGAGGTAGTCATCCCGGTCATTCTGACGTCCCCTACCCCGATTTTTGCGATTTGAGCCACGGTCCGATTCCTCAGCGCGGTCACTTGATCGGCTAGACTCTTGTCTGACCACGTGCACTTTTCTAGCCGACTTCTTGTCTGTTACTACCGGAGTTGCCTTCGTGGTAGATGCTGACGCATCATCCTCAACTCGGATATGCTCATTGATGCGTTGCATGAGCTGGCCCATGGATGTCGGCTGGTGCATGGTAAGCGAGTCCCGCAATCTATGTCCGACTGGGAGACCACGCTTGTATTGTGTTATTGCAAGGTTGACTGGGCAATCCAAGATCTCGTTGAAGGTCTCCCAATATCTGGAGTTGTATGCCTTCAATGTGTCGCTCGGTTCCATCTTGACACTCAGTAGGTGGTCAACTTCCTTTGGTGTTTTTGTGTTGGTTTTGAAGCGCGTCACAAAGGCTTCGGCCAACTGATGCCACCTTTCTATACTCCCCTCCGGCAATCTCTCAAACCATTTCAAGCCCAGTTTGCCTAAACTTGACGGGAAGATAAGGCACATAAGTGCGTCATTCCGCCTATGTCCGGCCATGACTTGTCGGAAGCGGCTCACATACATGTAAGGATCGGTTTTTCCGTCGTAGAGCGTAAATTTAGGCTGGTGGAAGCCTGCTGAAAGCGGTGTTGTTTCTATCTCCAGGGAGAAAGGGGTGGCGCTCAGCCTTGCGAAGTCTGTATCTAGAAGAAGTGGCGCTACTAGGCGGGGTGGAGGCATTCCGACCTCCTCGCTGGCGTGAACCTCATAGGATAACCGCTGGAACGCTGGCACCCTCTGAGCCTCCCGCCGGCGAGCCCGTTCCTTCAAGACTGCCCGTAAATCCTCTAAACGAGTGGAATATGAGTACCTCAATGTCGTCGCCGGACGTGAGGGCTGGTAAGTGCTGTCTTGCGCGCTGGACTTCTCTGCACGCACATCGAAATCACCAACCTTGTAACTTGTGGTAATAGAAATGGACGGAGTGTGTCGCTGACTCTGATTGCCTGAACGGTGGGGTTGGGTGCGCTCACTGTGGTCTCCCACTCCAACTACACCCTTCCCTTTGACATACCACTTCAGCTCTTCCATCTCCGCCGCCATTCACCAAATGACGGCGTCCTGGTCCCTAAACTTGTGTTCTAGACGTCTCGCATGTGATTCTCTCCGCCACCGATGACCATCTGGACTCCGTGAATGACCATAACTTCTTCCGCACTTATCTCGCGCGTCTCCCGACTATCCTCCTGGGAATGTCTCCAGGTCCGCCATTGGAGGGATGGCGGGATGTCCTTCTCTCCGTCTGCCTGACTCCGGGGTAACTCCATCGATGGCGGACAACGGAATCTCATCGTTGTTCGCCATGTAAGGCGATCAGATGAGCCTGGAAGACAAGGTTTTGTCTGCAAAGTTCCCACAGACGACGCCAATTGTACGGGGAGCAAATATTCAGGCAAGCCCGTACTCCTTTCTTCCAAGCTCCGTTTCTGTCCGATCACCTGCGTGCACAACAGCGGTGAGCTACCTGACGGTGTGTGGCCGGAAAACCCCTCCAACGATCTAGTTAGCACACACCTGGGGATAGAGAGAGAGAGAGAGATGAGAGAGAGTTGAGTGTAAGTGTTTCTTACAAAAAATGTTCATCTTGTATGGGGGGCGCAGACATGCTTATATACCCTCTGCACCCCAAATCTACTCCCAGTGATCTCTCGACACGTGGTATTGCTATCTCATCTGTCAGCACAAATCTTGCTGAACATCACCTAACTCAACTGCTAGCCCACTCTACTGGGAGCTCGACAACCGGGCTACTCCATCTCGGTTATCAACTGCCATGCTGCACTTTATGCCCTAGTGTTCTCATAGCCAAGCTCAAGGAGGACCGAGCTCGTTTGCATTACGGCATAGCCGAGCTCGGGACAACTCATGCTGATTTACCGTTGGCCTTCCTGCCGAGCAAACTCATGAAGCGCGGAACACCCACGCCTTGCTTGGCGCTGGACATCTCACTTGACCGGTGTAGACAGGCCCGCGGGGGACCTCGCTACAGCTCGGACTCGATTTGTGTTACGGTTCTTAATCTTGAACCAAAGAGTCCAAATCTGGCAAATCGTTTTGAGAAAATAGATTTTTTGAAAGAAGTGCCAAACATGGACTACTTTGCCAGATACAGAGTCGCCACCTAAATATTTTATTTTGAGAAATTTAGGAAACCCTGACTCGATGCCAAAGGCCACGTGTCCGTCATCACCAAAGTTGCCTCGGCTCGGGAACTTGGGTACGATTGGGGAAGGTCATATTGAGCACCCGCTGGTCAAAAGACCGGCCTCTACTAACCATGATATCTATTCTTGAAAACATTGTGTGTTCTTATTCCGATTATTAGCCTAGGTTACTATGTAATGCGCACAGCATACAAGTATAGACTGAGTCGTCTGATTTGGAACAAAACATTTCATGTTTGTTTTTTTGAAAGATGGTTTGCTACCCGCAGGTAGGCTTAAAATGCAGATTTTGCCACCCTCAGGTGGGCTTAGAAAAGATGGTTTTGCCACTATCTAGTGGGCTTAAAACTCATAATCAATGATTTGTTCCAATCTAAACAACCCAACCTTCACCCATAGGCATTCAGGCAATTATATCACATAAGCACTTAGCCTCATGGTAAGCATGCTATTCATGGCAGTCACTCACACGCATGCAAGGATGCTAAAGCATAAAACTCACCGAGTACTCCAAGCCAAAACAGAAGCTCATTAGAAATCCATGCATGATCCTAGATACACAGAATTGCCTAATGCAACACATGCAAAGATGCAAACTATAGCGGGCTCGGCTATTCTAAACATGGCATATGGAATGCTATAGCTAACATGTATTCAACTTGGAATTGAAATACAAATGCAGTTAGTATGATGCGCTGAGTCTTATGCAAAGATGATGAATGAATGCAAATATGCTATCATACTGTATGCTAATTGAAACATGCCCTAATCTAACCATCATAAGCAGGTAAATAAAATGGAAGAAAGACGTGGGGTTGGAAGACATACATCACACTCACCCACACTTATTACAATTATGCCCTCGCGCAGAGGGTCCGAATAAATATACAGTCCCGAATAAAAGAATATTACAGTCCAAATAATGTACAAATTCCTAATTAATTAACAAATTAACTAAGAAAGCTGTAAAACTGGCATGCAAGCCAGGGACTGCCTTGATTCCGCTCCGGGTGATGAATGATGCATGTTCAGGTTGCCTTTGTACGGAAATCCATAACGATGCCCCAATTAGCCTTTGTTTGCACCTGTTCTTGAAATGCGTGCCAAGCTCCGAAAAGTTGCTGATTCTTCATTTTGCTGCAACAGAGAGCAGGAATGGGGCATGGCAATGTATTTTCACAAATGTATGCATGTCTCGATCCTCGTGCCACCAATCACGCATATCGATGCATGATGGCCGAGGAGTCGAATTGCACAACTCGATATAAAATGAATGCATATGAACACTACAACAAAACCTAACTCCATCATGGATAATCCGGAGTGTCGGTGACTTGGGAATTGAGACACGTTCCGTCACTCGGAGTACGGAACGCACCTCGTTTCCCGTGCCCGAGCTAATTCCTATCCCGAACACGATGCAATATGCATGATATGCATGAAATGTAACTAATATACAACCTAGCATGCGCAATGCTATGAAATGACAAACACGATGCACGAGGTAATACACAACCAAGCATACACAATGCTAGGAATGAAATGGCATACGCAATGCATAATGGGCTTACACCAATATGAGAGAGCCTCAGCCACACTCACATAGGAGGCCATTAGATGAAAATGAGACAACTCGAGATGCGTGCATGCGTGCACGCAAACCAAGGACCGACCCTCAGGCACTGAAATGCCACTCTAATGAGACATGGAAAAGACATGGAATATGATATGCAAACATGCAAAAATCAGTAGCAAAATGAGGGGCAAAACAGCCCCGAAACAAGGCGAAATGACGCCCGATGCATGGAATCTCTCCCGAAATGCAAAACTAGGTACATGAAATGGCTTACATCTATACAAAGCATGCATAATTTGTACATGAAGTGTAAAATAAGAATCAAGGCAGCCCCAAAATAAGCATTTTTTCAGTTTAAAGCATGGCCAAACAGCAAGCACAAGTATGGCTAAAATAGCATACAAAAATGGCTCCGCAAGGGAGGTAATGAGGCAAGTGGTAGATGCAAAGCCCAAAAAGAAAAAGACCCTTCTACAACACTGGAGAGGGACCAAAAATATGATGTTTTTTAGGAGATGACAAGCCCCAAATCAGTATATAAACATACTCAAAATGCAATGCCAGATTAAGGCCAACAAAGGGGCAAAGAAGTAACTGATATACGGGGGGCTCAAACAAGTGAGGGACATTCAACAATGTTGAAGAGGGTCCCAAAATATATCATTTTACAATAGATGATCAAGCCCAAATCAGTATACAAACATGCTCAAAATGCAATGCAAGATTAAGGCCACAAGAAGGCTATAACACAAAGTATACAAAATATTCATCAAACAGCCAAAGACCCTTAATGAAACATGACAAGGGGGTCAAAATATGGCCAATTTTAGCTCTGATCATGGCCGAAAAACAGAAGCAAGATAAGCTAACAAAACATGCAAAAATAGGGACCAAAGAGGGGTACAATGGCAAGTGATACATGGAGGTCCCAAACAGTGTTGAGCCCTTCTTCAATGTTGAATAAGGGCTCAAAATAAGCCTACATACAGTTTATGACATGCTCCAAAACAGATCACACATAGGCTAAAAATATCATGCAAGATAATGGCATTCAAGAGGATAATGAAGCAAGTGCCAAAAAGAAGCTTCAAACTGCAATGATCCCTTAATGAAACATGGAATATAGCTCAAAAAAATGACATTTTCAGTTTTGGTCGGAGCTCAAAACAGCAAGAAAGATGGACTAAGAAATAGACCAAAAAAATGCAAGAAAATTGGAAAGTGGGACTCACCCTTGAAGACCAACCCTTAGCAACCTCTTGGACCAAGTTTGGGTGCTCCTTGCCTCTGGAAAACAGCTTCAAGCTGCTGGAATGGAATGAGGTGGAGTGGTGTTAGGGCTTGTAGGGAAAAGGGTGTAGGAACTTAAGGGTTTTTGAGAGTTGAAGTGTAGAAGGAGAGAGATACAATACAAGAGGCTCAAAGTATTTTTCCTAACCCTGAAAACCAGACCTGGGGATACTGTTATATAGGCAAAATGGGTGGAAAAAAGGGGGGAAAAAATAGAGGAAAAACAAGCCAAGTTTCCCTCCAAAATGGCCAAACCCTCGGACATGGGTGAAGTGTAAAACAAAATACATGGCTGGAACACACTCCCAGGGGCAAAAATGACCGGCTAGTTTAAAATGGCAAAAAAAATCATTCACCAAAAAAAGTGGCCGACCGGCCAGAAAAAGTGGCCGGCTGGCCAGACCAAAGGGGGAAAAGTGGCCGGCCACAACTTAGGATGAAGCCCCAGAAGTTAGCTTTCCAATGCCGCAAACCTTGCATTAAAATTTATTCTGTAGAAAAAGTTATGCCAGTTTCGGTAAAGCCGCGCAGATACAGTCCAACCGAACTTCAACCAACCATATCTCCTCCCCCGGATTTGGACTTAGGAGATTCTTGAGTGAAAAATGAAGCCCCGGAAGTAAGATTTCCAATGGTGGTGGCCTCATATCTTAATTCCTCTTGTGCAAAGAGTTACGCCCATTTCGGTGAAGCCGCGCAGACTTTCTCCTTCCCGAATTCATGCTGAACCACTTTTGACCAAACAAAAAATTGGTTGTCAGAACAATTGCTAGCCTGCCACCCTTCTAAAAGCTTCCTAATAATGAAAATAAGGCCTCCACCAAAAATGAGCCCAAACCGATGCGAAATGAAGGTTCGGGGGCCGAAACGCGCAGTTCGGGACCCCGAAAACTGACTGTTGGGCACCGGGAGTGGTGTTCGACCACGAAGTTGGTCTCTCGGACCCCAGTGTCCCTCAAAAGGGAGTAAATAAGATGCATGCCAAAAACCGGAGCAAACGGAGGTAGTTAGGCGGTCCCGAACCGAGGCACACGGCCTGACGGCTCCGAAAACCGGGAACCGGGCTCCGAAATGGGAAAAATGGCCTGCGACCATGAAATGTAGCCTATGGCCACTAAGAGATGATCTACGAGACCTCTACCTCCCCTCAGGAAGAGAAAATAGAGAAAACCAAGCTTGGTTCGCAAACCGAAGCAAGGCACAGAAAAGTCCAAAAGTTCGGAGGTAAGGCTCACGGCCGAGACTCCGCAACCTCAGAACGAGCACAGTATACAACATCACCAAGCGCTCAATCAGTGACGTCTGAGTCTTAAGGTCGGTTAAAAATGGGGTGTCTACAACCGGCTTCTATACCATGAAGCCAAGTAGCTCGGTCTAACCACACCTTGCCTTAACCGAGCAGATCCTTTCAAGACAGGGCCGCACTACCTCGGCCCAACCTTGTTCGGCCCAAATCTGTCCGGCCCAATCCCAGATCATAAATCTCCCTCTCAACTATAATATCCTCAAACCTAATATTTTTTGTTATTTTCTTCCTCTCTCATCTCATACATATAATTTATAATATCTAGTATTAATTCAATTAAATCACAATTAATTATAAATTCTTAATTGTTTACTGTTTATTTTATATTTTTTAATTATATTTTAAATAAATTCTTAATTATATTTTATATTTTAGATCAATTCTTGATTATATTTTAATTAACATATTAATCTAATTTTAAGTTTGGAGAAAATAGAGACACAATTGTTCTTTTGTTGTATTAATTTCATTCTAATTTTTCATAAAACAAAACTCACTCTAAAAAATAGCGTGTGTAATACACCTTCCATTAATTTGGATAGAAAAACTAATAGTAGCACTTTAGTCTAAAATCACATGTGGACTTTTTGATTATTTTTGAACCTATTGGCTATATATTTTGAATAAGCTAATCGCAGCTTAACGCGGCTCGTAAAGGGTAATCTGGGAAATCAATACAAGTCTCCAGTTAGTGACAAACACATGGTAGCTTATATTGGAGAGTATAAATAGAAGAGAAAGCCAACGGAAGGGCCTAGACTTAGATCCAGAAAACCAGTCATTTACTTTATATCTTTTCCAGGTTTACATTTTCTATTTTTCAATTCCTGTACCGCATTTCAATTCTTAGGAGTAATTCAAAGTAGTCTGTTGCTATAAAACCCTTCGAGGTTGTGGAAGTGAGAAGGTATCATTGTAAGTTCTTACTAATTAATGAAATTCAATTTAGGAAACTGTTTTTATCTGTTGTTATTGTCAATATCTTTAATTTTCTCTCAAGCAAGGCCACCAGTAAAAGTCCTTTTTATCGAGGCTGAAAGAATTTTAACATAATCGTCTGATAATTAGTTAGCAATTAAGATTTCTGTAAAGACTAATTGATTCTTACTAGAATGCTTAAAATTATATTATTAACTTTCGAAAGTCAAAAAAGCCAACAGAACCATATGAAGGTAAAGTGTTCCAACCACAAATCACAAGGGGTAAACTAAATTGAAATAAAAAAATAATGACAAATACATCACAATAAAATGATCTTACATCAGTTTTAGGGAATGCTCATTCTTAAAAATAAAAAATAAATTAAAGAATTATCATTTCATTTCATTCATTCTCATTCCAATAAACCAAATAAAGGATTCCTCTGTACTTCTAAAATTACAAACAGCCTTTTATTATCTAAAATAGCCCCGTCTACCCTTGATTTTAGGATACTAATCTCCCCATCATTTACTCAACCGTTTTTTGACTAATGGATGTTGCTAATTTCATAAAATATTTTTTCATAATACCCATTTTACCCTTATACACTACCACCTCCTTAAACCACCCTCCAACTTGCATTGCAAAACTAATAAGTCTAATAAGTGTACATAAATTAAACACATATATTCTATTTTATGTTTAGTTTTGGTGTTCATAAACATTATTGTTGCAGAACACCATGAATTATTTATAACAAAGCTAATACAAAGTGTAATCAACAAACAAGTTAATCAATTGGAGATCCATCATGATCGAAAAGAAATACGGAAAGGATGATCAAATCAATAAGAAAAATAAAAGTTCAATTTCCTATGAGTAATGTCATATGCAAATATATTATTTGTGAGTTTGATTATTATAAATGACATATAATTCAATATTACAAGAGTCATAATTATAAAAAAACAAAATTTGAGTTATAATCAAATAACATATAAAGTATAACTAAATAATTCTTAAATCATAACTAAAATAATTTTATAATCAACTTCACAATGTGTCGTAACTAACCCATAATAAGTTATAACTATTGAAATAAAAATCATAACTAAATGTCTATATAATACACACTCCAAAAGAATTTTCTATTTCCTATATATATTTGATCAAATCAACAAGGAAAAGAGAGTTGGTGGTTCAATTTCGAAGATATATATATTTGATCAAATAAAAAATATAGCGATCCAGGTTTTACCCCAACCTTTATATTGTTCCGGACTCGGGTTCCGTGGTTGTTTGTTACTGTCTATGCCTTGTTTCCTTCCTTTAATTTTTTGAAATTGAGTTTTGGGACTTGTTGGGTGAGTTTAGAATAGGTTGGTTGCTAGTTGGTATAAAAGGTTGTTGTCCAGATTTTGGCCACTTCGCTCGAGCAAAGCTTCTTGCGCTCGAGCGAGCCTTGTGTAACTTGCCTCTTCGCTCGAGCGAGGTTTTTTACGCTGGAGCGAGAATTGAAGGTGTTCAGGTTTCTTTCCTAGACGCAACTTTTCTGGGAAGATGTAAGTTCTTCGCTCGAGCGAGACTTCTTGTGCTCGAGCGAGCCTTGTGAAATTGTTTCTTCGCTTGAGCAAGACCTTTTGCACTTGAGCGTGCATTTGCATCAGTGGTAGACCTGAAGCTTTGCATCGTGCGCTCGAGTGACGCTTCTTGCGCTCAAGCGAGGTCCTTTGTTGTGTCTGGTCGCTCGAGCGATAACTCTTTCACTCGAGCGAGCCTTGCATATATCAGTTTGCAGCAATGATATTTTGTATCACTTTTTGGCCCATTTTTCACTCAAAACCCTAGCACAGCTCCATCTCTCTCTAAAACTCTCTCTCTCTTTCTCTCTCTATAAATACCTCATGATCTAAGGTCTTTCTACTCTATTCCCTTTGTTAAAAAGTTAGAGTATTGCGTGGGCTTCCATTTGATTCGAAAAGGTTGGAATTTGGAGCATCTTTGGGTTTCTTCTTCTTCTCCTTTGCTCTCTTAACTTTGAGGTAGAGATATTCTACACCTTGTTATGTTGTTTAACCTAGGTATTTGTCATTTTGAATATATGAAAGGATTTGAGAGTGATTTGGGCAAAGTTAAGGTTTAGCGTTCTAAACTAAAAAGAGGGGTTTTCATGTTTATTTACAAAACAACCATGGGGTTTGTGTATGATGTTCTCTAATGTTGAAATAGTGAAATTTAGACATATGGGTTGGTATTTTAGAATAGGGGAAAAATTTGCCCTAGCTTGGGTTGAATTGTTATTTTGAATAAATAATGGAATTGATGTGGGAAATATGCAATTGGGAGGTTATATGAATGGATGGTGTAATTGGATTGTTAAATTTTTCACCCATGGAAATTTGATAAATTATCTGTTTGATAGATTTATTTATCTGTTTAGAAATATCTGTTTTGGGCTATCAAGGGAGGATAGCCATGATTGTTGTAGGAACTGCATGAGAAATAGGTAAATTGAAACTAATCACACGAATTGGGTCACTGAATATGATGTTTTGGCTAAATTGTTGAATATGTGGTTTGGTTGGTTATTGTACATGACATCGCATTTAAATACATTGCATAGGTATCTTTGTTTGGGAGGAGATAGGGGATGTACTCCATTATTTGGGAGGAGATAGGGGATGGATTCCATTGGAAATTAAGTTGGTCGGAGTGTCCAGGGTGAAAGTCCTGAAATCTTATGTATATGGATACCAGTTCCCTCGAATGAGAATTCCGTAAAATGGAAAAGATAGAAATGTTGAACTGATGAATGCCTATTAAATGGTGAATCATTGAGTTGTAGTCTCAATTTGGATTGATTTGATAAAAATGATCTATACTCATGAATTGATTGGAAGTGAATGAATGAAAACAGATTGAAATGTTAATAACAATGCCGTATGATCATGGAAAGAATGTGAATTATTCGTAAAGGTTGAATATTTAGCTGATGCATATATCTTAGTTAAACTTCATATATTGTGTTAATATATTTCTATTGAGTTTTGGCTCACCCTACTTGGGAAACCATTTTCAAGTACACGTGATATGTCGCCTCCAAGAACATAGCTTGGGAGGACAGGATTGAAGGCTCTACTTTTGTTTATTTTATGTTTATGTGTCTTTCTTTCAAGCCGATGGCTTTTAACTGTAAAAAGCTTATGACTCCCTTTTGTTATAACCAAGTTATCACTTGGAAAGATGTAGCCCGTAGGGTATTTATTTTGTTGATTCCAATTAGAGTTACATGCTATAGTTTCAAAGTAAATATTTATAAAAGTATAATGCATGTAATATATTTTGTAATATAAATTTTAATAAATGAAAATATAATATTTTTATTATATTCATTGACTTTATGAAGGATTGATTCATGTCATATTTTGATGGCGTAACAAAAAAGGAAAAAAAAACTAGTGGTTCAATTTATTTAATCAAATCAACAAGGAAATGCCTGTTCAAAAATAAAAAATAAAAAAATTCAAGAGAGTTAGTGGTTGAATTTCTATAAAATCAACAATGAAAGAGAGTTGGTGGTTCAATTTCGAAGATACATATATTTGATCAAATCAACAAGGAAAAGAGAGTGGTTCAATTTTCGATATATATATTTGATCAAATCAACAGGAAAAAGAGAGATGATGGTTCAATATATACAAAGGGATTGGACTGTCATCCGTCCTTCATCGGTCGGTACCGTAGTCCGGTTTAGTGAGTCAATTTTTTAACCTTATTTCGGTAATTTAAATGAAAAATGTTTGGGAATATTAATTAGTACTCCCACTAATTAGGTGGCAGTGAGTCCCGTCAGAAATGATGTGATATTTTGGTCTTGGAGTTGTATTTTTTTTTTTCTATTTTTTTAATGCAATAGTGCTATTAGTGGTGATATTTTTAGTGGTATGAATCATTGTTGAATTTAAATCTTTCATGATTTATGACTTGCCGAATATATTATTTTTATAAAAAATTAAGTCAATTGAATAAGAAAATTATATGTTTAGATCAATTTTATATGAATTAGTTTATTTTTTCACTATTAATTTTTTTTTTATACAAAAATTAATCCGAATACGTGATGTCATTATCCGATCAACTTAATTTTTTACAAAAATGATGTACTCAACGAATTTTAAAATATGAACCGTTTAGATTATAGAAACAAAACTCAAAAGTGGGCCCACTGAATCCAATAGTACCTCTTCAGTACGATAGAAGAATGAAAAGAAGTTAATCTCATATATAGATCCCATGTCAAGAGTGTGTATTACATGCATTTTATTATGTATTTTTGTAATAAATGTTATATATTTTTTTAGTACGAATTATGATAATTTGTGATTTAAAAATAAAATCATGTATTTTTGTGATAATGTTACATAATTTGCAATATTATTGCACATTTTGTGATTAAAAAATATTTGAATAAAAAAATGTGTAACATTATTACAAAAATACATAATATTATCACAAAATGTATAATTTCATTTTTTAATTACAAATTATTATAACTTTTATATAAAAAAAAGTACATAATATTTATCACAAAAATATATAATAAGATATATTTTATACACAACTTATAAAAGGTGTATATCATAACAAACCGCAATTGGTTCCATACATTTACTACACGCAAGCAGCCAAATGCAGAGCAAATCAATACTTAACCTCCATCGGACAAAACAAGGCATTACCACCTTTCCATCCATCAATCTCACCCCCATAAATTTCATTATAATGAGGGCGACTGTGTTGATTTTGTTTTGCTCACTAGAATTCTATTGTTGAGGCTTTTTTTTTATTTATTTATTTTTTATTTATTTATTTATTTATTTTTTTTTTGTGCTCTCTCGTTTTCGTTTCGGTTTGTAAATATGTTTAAGGAATAACTGTTCTATATTTCTTAGAGGCTTAGGATAGTTGTGGAATTTAGTGTTTAGATGTAAACAGTACAAGTGTGTGAGAGTCCAAAAAAAATACTAGCTTATTGGGAGTGATCCAAACAAGTCCTAATAATGGGCCTAGCCCAAACAAGAAAGTCCATCAAGTAAATATTATACCCCCAACTATAAAAGCGAGGCACCCTAAAGAATAGAGGTATGCCTCATCTTTGCAACACAGCACACATTCATCTTCTTCATCTTCCTTCTCAGATTCAAGTTGCTAACTTTACCATTGGAGTGTCCCCGGTTGGGTGGCGCCGATTATGTCCATCTTTGCAGATCAATAGGGGTCAAGCTCATCTCTTTGTTAGATCTCTTCAACAATCAATGTGAGAGGATTTTCTAATTCTCACAATTGACACAGTCTATGAAAAATGTTTGAAAGAGTTCAACGAGGTAAATAGCATACATGTTCTTGTGTGTGTGCTTACAAACTCTCTAGAAAACTTTTGTTCATGGTGAATATTGATGAAAAAGTCTTACAACAAAACAAAGCTCATGGATTCACTTTCTCATATTCGTTTTCTCTCTTGAACAATGGGTTTCACACTTTTGTTTGTGCAAGCTTCTTTTCGGCATTATAAAAAGGATTGCTAGGCCAAACTCATCCCTGAATCTTTGTTTATTTGTTTATTTATTCTTTGTCTCTTAAATCTTATTTTAAAATTGATTCTTGACATACATACATGTACCGATCCTAACAATTTCTATAGACTCCAAACTTGGATCTTTACTTTCTCTCTCTAAAAGTTGTGTGGCCAGCAAGATAACATAGTTTGTCGAGGAAAATTTGTGGAAGTGTCCAAATGGCTTGTTTGTTAATCACGAGATGTTCGGCAATTGCAAAACCCATTTCACTTGGCACTTTAGCTGTTAGTCGGCACTTTATTTGGATTGACCATCAAACTCAGCAACAATACCTTTTTCTTGGTGACTTGTTTGTTTGGCTCACAAACAAGATGTTATACGCCGATCACGGCTCACTCTTTCTCACACTATTATCAACAATCTTTAATGTTTGGTGAGCCAAAGGTGGAGTCGCCGACCAAGTGTTTCGGTAAATCAAAGAGCCAATATGAGCTATCAACCATTACCAACCAAGTTCTTAACAAAGTCAAATACAAAGAGATGCCGACCAAGTGTTTTGGCACACCGTGAAGCTAAGAGAACTCACTGACCAAGAGTTCCAGTACATCGAAAAGCCCCTGCATTCCTAGAAGATATTGATCGACACCCATAACAAGCTTGCCGAGTCATCAACAACATCGTTGCGATCATAAGCTCACACTCAAAATCCGGCTATCACAACTACGCTTACTCGGCAAAATTGAAGAGTCGACTTACGTCAAAAAAGCCCAATGATGACACTACCATTAGACAACAATATATATATAGATATATCACGAATGGCTCATGATATTTCCTTAAGCTTTTCATTCTATTTCCCTCTATTTCTCTAATGTAATTTCATGACTTCATTGTTTACATAAAACTGTGCACTTCATTAAAAATTTTGCGTGATATAGTTTTATAGATATCTGGGTACAATAGTTGAGACAAGGTGCCGACCAAAAGATTGGCACAATCGCAGACCCAAGTGTTGTCGACTAAGCTCTCAGCAAAGTCACATTATAAATGAGACGGACCCAGGTGTTTTGGCACCAATTACTCGGCACGCCACTCAAGTTCCTCGATTTTCCATGGAATTAGTTAGGTTTACTCACAGGTTTTTAAGCAAAGGTTGTTTGGCAATCCAACAAGGTTGTTCGGCCGTTCTTCAACCCTTCTCGGCATCACTACAGCTCACCCAAGCTGCCTAACATCGTTGCAACACAACTCTGTATCTCTGTAACCCAGTCTAGTGGCGACACAACTTGCAGAAGGCTACTCGGCATGTCCACGCATAGATCTTTGCATTACTCGACAACTATTCTGCGTTAACCAGCCATTCAATGACAACCTCAGCCCCCATGTATCAATTCAGTACTCAAACCATGTCTTACCAATTTCTGAACTATAATGCCAAAAAGATGACAACACCGAACAAGTGCCACCGAGCGCATGTGGAACTGGTGCTCACCACATCCGCTTGACTACATTAAGATTGGTAGAACCACACAGGTCACTCGGCAATACCGCCATCCAGCAAGACTCATTTTTCTAGCAATGAAACTATCCACCGATTATCAAATTCGCACAAAGCAACGTGTTTTCCAACACTTAGCACTATAACTTCGTCGTCAAGCTCATTGGCAATAATAACCATCACGAGTAATGCATACATTTTTAATCATATCAGCTACAATGCTGAGAACCAAATGTTTAGGCCAGGCAAAACGTCACCAACTGTGTTTATGTGTCCATTTTCTCTCTCTACAAATTGGGTTTATGCGAACAATTTTTCGGCAATACAACAGGAATTACTTGGCCAATCTGTCACGACCCAAACCCGCCCCTATAGGTTTAGCACCGTAACCGGCCAGTAATCCGAGATTACCGAAGGCCTGCTTAACAGTAAGACAGTAGAATAGAGTACAGGGGCATGGCGGAAGCCAATACAGTGAATAAACAATGTCCAATGAGTTGTGACAGTCTGTATGCAAAAGATTTTTCATACATGCATAGATATATATACAGTACAGAACAGTATGCACAACATTTACAGTTATTCAGAACATGGACCAAATCCCTATTAGCGAGATAAGAATACTATACTCATACAAGATGTATACGAGAACAGAGGGGAAAATAAAAACACCCCTAAGCCATAGCTCGGCAGGCTTGGAACCTCGCAGTGAGGCACAGTTGTTGGCTTGACAAAATTGGGAGTCTACCCCGACGTTCCTAGCTCCAGTCTGGTACCTGTACACCTACATATATATATGAGCAGTGAGCTAAAGCCTAGTGAATAACATAAAGCGTAAAGGGGTTTAAAATGGATGTCCTTACAGTAATGAAAATAGTTTGTTTCAATCAGTATATCAGTTGTTCAGTATAGTAAACAGTCATATGTGGTACATCCATTAGCATAACAATAACCAGTAAGTCTTAAAAGATCGAACAGTAAATGATGGCCATCAATCAGTAACAGTAGTGGTTCCAACAAGGGAACCGACAGAAATCTCTCAGATAACGAATAACAAGAATGAGTTGCCAAGGATGCCACAATACGCCTTCGTAATATAGGACATACATTCATTCGATTAATGATGGCGAGTAAAACAATATAGTTCAATTGTTCAGAAGATAATCATTTTTGAACATATCTTTACACAATTGTTACTCACAGAGTTCTGGGCTACAGTAAGCTAGAGCGTCTCCTCGGAAAGCCAACCCTACACAGTTATAGATTGAACACACACTAAGCTACACAGTTGGTAAAGATAATAACTTAATCCCTAATTTGCCTCGGTGTGTTCTACATCTATATCCTTAATAAGATGCCTTAAATATGCCCTAGGAATGCCTAGGATGGAAAGAGGATGTAAAGATGCACTCAGAAAACATTTTCAGAATTTTCAGTGAAACAGGGTCCCGCTCGAGCGTAGGTTACTCCGCTCGAGCGGACAGGCAAACAAAGGTCCCCGCTCGAGCGTCAACTTACCCGCTCGAGCGGACCAAAAAGTACTGGATAGGTAAAATTCACGCTCGACGTCCGCTCGAGCGTGTTACCCAATCCTCCGCTCGAACGTACATTCCTTCGCTCTAGCGGACTGATGAACAGTGCAAAGTACTGGAAGCCCGAATTTCCGGCTCGAGTGCTACTTTCCCTGCTCAAGCGGGAGTCCAAAATCTGGAATTTCTAGATTTGAACTTCCAAGCTCAAATCAAGTTTAAATGCATCAAATTCGATCCTCTTGGGCTAATTTTCTGGAAAACACTTCAAAACTCATAATATCACATGTTTCAAAGATCAATTTGGTAAATCAAAGCCCAAGGGTGTTTAATTCAAACTCAATTTCAAACCAATTTTCATGAACATGCTACAAACATGACATGTATGAGTTTAAATCATTTCAAAGCTTTAAATACAAGCTCAAATGAGCTTATTCTTTTCAAAATAAGATGAAATCATGGTCTACCCTCAAAACATGGACATGCATGTGAGGAATTAAGAACTACAACCTCAAAACTTCAATATATATACATGCATGCAACAATTAAGCTCCAAGACAACAATTTGAGCCATAAATTGGCTCTAGACTTCAACTCACTCTACACCATGCAAGAAATCAACTCAAAACATAAACAAGGAGGCAATGAATCTACCTTAAGTCTTGTAGTTCAAGAAGGAAGCTCAAATATGCAATCTCTTCTACAATTTCTTCAATTACCAAGCAAATCACAAGCTAGAACTCAATTTCTCTCCCTCTCTCTTGGTCGGCAAGAACAAGGAAAAAGGAGTTGGGGAAAATGTTTTGATCAAGTGTACAAAGGCTCTAATATGTTCAAGATAGTAGGCCACTAGGATGGCAATGTTGTAATTAAAGCCAACTATGCAATTCAACCTATTTAATCTAATTTAAATCATACCAAATCAATTTTCAATTAAATACACCATAAAATCATAAAAATTCTAATGAACACAGAACATCAATAAATTTCAGATTCGGTTGCCGATAAGGCCTTCAATTTGCAGTTTAAACACAAAGACATGAACAGATAATCAAACGATCAACAGATAGAATGCAATTCAAATAGGTACACTCAATCAATTCGGTTTTAGTTTTCAATCAATTAGTTCAGTATTTCAATTACTTCAATTATCAGTCATAATCAGCCTCAGTTTAATAGTATTCGGTAGTTTATCAGTAAACAGTGATGAGGGTTATTACACAATAAGAAGGTTTGTGTCGACTAGAGGAGTCCAAACTCACCAACTAAAATAGCCAAAATTTAATCAAAGTTCGCCGATGGTTGCAAAATGGACCAAATTTTCAACACATTGATATTTTCGTAGTTGTCGAAATCAAGTTTTAACCATACCAGTGTGAAGTACTCATTGAGATGAGTTCAAGACAACAAACTGCATCAAAATCAGAGATCAAACGAAGTCGTACGAGCCCGTTGAAGTTTGCCGAGCAATTTCACTTCCATCAGAGAAAACGACCGGCATTGGCCAACATAAGAAATTATTCAGTGCATTGCGGCTACGTTATATCTAGTACTAGCTGCACTACAATCAAATTCAAATATATATCTTGCCAAATACAAAAATAAGGATCTGTTGTAACACAACGGTTTAGTCTTATCCCTTCTTCATAAGGGTGAGGGTTCAAGTCTCGTTGGCAACAACTTATGTTTGTTTTTTTGCCAAAGCCACCAAGCCAAGCCGCTACCAAGCCGAGCCGCAAGCCCCCGAGCCAAGCCGTCTAATGCAACATATGTCAGAGAAATTATCCAGTGCTTCACAGAGCCCAATTCTTTACCAATCTGAGCTGCCAAATCTATTTTGGCTAAAATTACGCCATTAGGAGTCCGATTACAACAATCCAATAGTCGTTTCCAACTATTTGGAGCCTTTTGAACACATCCATACGGTCTAGTTTTGCAAAGTCCATACCAAAAATTTATAGATTTTATATGCAGTGCTATATATTGTACCTTAAACATCATTTTTTTTTGTCATGCATAGAGTTTGCTCAATGCTAAATTCAACCACTACAACTTATTTGGCGACTTTCTGCCTATATCATAGCCCAAATCATTCGTCACCAAATGATGAATTCCTTCTAAATAACACCTATCATTCGAAAGCACTGGGGCAACGAATTCGCTTCAACAATTTGTTCTCGACAATTTCGGCGTGAATCCATTAGGCATTCCTTCCAAATAACAACTTTCATTTGAGAGCACTAGGGCACGAACTTTGCTTCAACATTTTGTTATCTGCTTCTTCTTCGACAATGTTGGCCAAAGTCCAATCTAAATTCCTTCCGACTAACGTTTATCATTTTGAAAGCAATGGGGGAAATATACGTTAGAGAAAAAAGTAAAAAAACAACTTAAAAAATCTGCTGCAATCTGCTTCCAATATCCACTCAGCAATTCCTTACAACAGAGCAATGCTATTTTTTAATGCTCTACCATGGTCATTTTTTCAAATTTCTGCTTATTTGTGATTAACAAGCCTACATCATTTGGTACAGGCAATCAATGACACAGGATGTACTATTTAAAAACCTTGCAATGTCTGAAATTGATCGCTATTTACAATCAACAAAAGACTCTGAATACGGAGCAATCTTTGTGCTTGGTACGAAGTGCCATAAACAAAAGACTCCAAATACGGAGCAATTTTCATGCTCGGTACGGAGCATCATCAACAAAAGACGCCGAATACGGAGCAATCTTTGTGTTCGGCACAGAGCGCCATCAACAAAAGACTCCGAATACGAGAGCAATCTTCATGCTCTATATGGAGCGCCATTGACAAAAGCCTCCCAATTTGGAGCGCTTTATGTGCGTCGCACAGAGCACCATCATATATTTATATATATATTCACGCATACATACATTCATACGGTCATTCATTTATTCATCCATTTTATTCATTTATAAAGTGTTCTTTATCAAGAAACCTAACATTTATTTGAACAGCGTAGCTTAGCAACAAAAACTCTCATACTTTCTGCCATAGACAATGAAAGTTTTAGGGCAATTGTGGGAGCCCAAAAAAAATACTAGCTTATTGGGGATGACTCAAACAAGTCCTAACAATGGACCCAGGCCAAACAAGGAAGCCCATCAAGTAAATATTACACCTCCATCTATAAAAGGAAGGCACCCCAAGAAATAGAGGTATGCCTTATCTTTCCAACACAGCACACACAACATCCTTCATCTTCTTTCTTAGATTCAAGTTGGTAACTTTACCATCAGAGCGTCCCCGGCCAGCAACCCCAGTTAGGTGGCGCCGACTATGTCCATCTTTGTAGATCTACCAGATTCAAGCTCATCTGTTCGTTGGATCTCTTCAACAATCAATGTGAGAGGATTTTCCAGTTCTCACAAAGTGGTATGTTGCAAATTTTTCATTTTGTTCCTTGATGTTAATTTTGATTTTTTTTTCCCTTTTTCATTTATGATCTAAATAATTTTAAGTATACACGTATTTTCTCTATAGAATATGTGTAATTTTAATTATTTCAATAGGTTTAATGTTTTTCTTATTTTCAATGCCCTCTTTATGGAGGCTTAGGTATATTAAGGTTTAGATCTAAAAGACATCATGACTAGTAAAGTTTTTATTTTTAAGATTTGGTTTATTTCAAATTCTTATCTTAACTTGAAAGAGCATTTAGACTTGATAAGCTCATTTTTTAACCGATTTCAATAATCGAAATAGTTCAGTTTTTAAGATTCGTTAGGTAGAATTTTCATGAAATACAAAGGTAGCGTTTGGTAACGTTTACGTTTTTTTATTTATGTTTACAAAAATTTTATAAAATGGTTTTTGTTTATTTTTAGAAAAATATAAATTACAAACGCATTTTGTTTGAACAAAATGTTTAAAAAATTTTAAAAACATAAACTAAAAAATATTTATGTTCAGGCCTAAAATATTTATATTTATTTTTATTATTTATGACAACGGGATCACACACATTATAATTGAAAAAAAAAATTTAATTGGGAAAAAAATGTTTGAAAAAAAAATGAATTGAAAAAATAATTGACAAAAAATTTAATTGGGAAAAAAATATTTGAAAAAAAAATTAATTGAAAAAAAAAAAGATTAATTGAAAGAATAATAATTGAAAAAACAATTATTTGAAAAAAAAAATTGAAAACTGAAAACGTAAACTCATTTTTTGATTTTACGTTTTTTTCTCAAATTTATAAACCGAGACAACCATTTATAAATCAAAAAAATTATCAAACAAGTTTTTATGACAGTTTTTTAAATTTTTGTAAATATAAACTGAAAACGGAATGGTTACTAAATATGCTCAAAATGATTGAACATCAGTAGTTATATGCTTAAAGCATATTTGTTTAAACAAAAAAAAAAAATAATAGTCGACAAATTTGATTCAAACACATAGTTACTGATATCCGATCATATTAATTTTTTATATAACTATTCTATTTAACGAGTCCTAAAAAGTGAACGGTTTAAATCACCGAAATCGATTTCAAAATAGCTCTGCTAAATCCAAACGCTCTCTTGTATTGATCATATTGAGATAATCAACATCCCTTATTTTTAATTTTGTTGTGTTCTTGAAGTCTTGATTTAGGTTTGATTTTAATTTTAAAATGTCAACGAAGAAAATTCTTCAAACTTTTTTTTTTTTTATTTTCCATCTTGATTTTTCAATTCCATAGGTGATAATGGGGTTAGCTTGTTTAAGGTGGATGCTGGCGGGGAGGCAATGATGGTGTTGTTTGGCAAAATATATAGGGTGCAGAAGAACCAAGAAGAGGACATAGCTAGATAGGTCAATGAAGGAGAGAGAAAAAAGGGTATTAAAGTAAATTGAATGTATCACCTAACCCTATTAACTGACATATCCAACATCTCACCGCTTTTTATATTTGTGTTGACGTGGTCACCATCAAATATCATCACCACCACCATCCCTCTTCTCCACTCTCCTTCGCCACTACCAAATTAACCATGAACCAACATTGAATTAATATCACATTCAATAGACCCAAAAAATAAAAAAATAAATAAAATAAAGGAACTCGAGTAAGAGAAAGAGACCACCAACATACCCAATGGCGTACACCCAACCTCCTTACTACCACAAAAACGACACGATAGAGAAACTTTTGAGATTTATCGTCGCTAGGTTTTCCAGTTCTAACACCTCTTCTACCATGGAGCAATACCCCATTGCTACAGCATCACGATGACCGATAATGGAAGAAGCGGTTTGGGGGTCGCGTCAAGATCCTCCTTTATTTCTTCATTGTGTTTTCTGTCTGTCTTTGGCTCTAAATTAGGTTTACAAATAGGTCAGGGGTGGGTTATTTTATTGGGTTTGGGTTTGGATTGGGTGTGGATCATAAGGTTAAAACTGGTATTTTTCGTGCTGATGTCATCCAAAATTTTTACTTCACCTAACAGAGTGGACAAAACTGTAATATGATTTGAAACCTCACTAGGTAATGTAATTTGCCAAATTTCAGGAGAATTTGTATTAAAAGTACCGTAAAAAAATGTATTTGATGAGAATAGCATTTACCGTTAGTCAACTAACCGTTGACTTAAAGATGGATAAGTTGATTCTTTAGAATGAAAGGTAAGAGAGGGCATTAATATTTCAAAGAATAGAGGAGGTATCAGTGTGATTTTCATAAAATATAAAGATGTCAGCATAATTTATCTATAAAAAAAAAAGAGTGTCAGCGTTATTTCAGAGATATGGAGGGGGTGAGTGTAATTACCTTTAAGGGCCAAACTTGTCCCCAGTCCATGTTTTGGACTAGAGGGTCTGGTTTGCACTATTTTGGGCTCACAAAGGGCCTGTATCGGTGATCTAAGTTACTCAAATTTTGAAACCTGTCAAGTAGATCATCCATGCAAAAAATTAAATTTATTGGATTTCGGTAGTTCCATGGTTAATTTATATGTGTGTAAAAAAATAGATGGATATATTTTCAAAATCATATTTTTCGTTCATATTTTTTTTTAAGAAATGTGATCCAATCGTATAGTTTTTGAAATTCGATTAATTTAATTTTTTGTATGAATGTTCAATTTGACGACCTTTATGATTTGACTGGTTTAGATTATTAAGAAGGGCCCACAATTGATCCAAAATAGTAGAAACTGAACCCTCTAGATCAAAACATGGACGAGGGCAAGCCTATCTCTTACCCTAACATTTAAGGTTTTATATATGATGGTAAACTAAAGGAAAATGATTAGATTTCTTTTAAATTTAAATTTAAACTTGATTGTTATTTTTTATCTGTGGGCCTCATTTAAGGGTACCATTTCAATGATTTAAATTATTCATTTTGTAAAACTTTTTGTATATCATTTATCAAAAAATTAGGTTGATTCGTTAATTGTAGTCTTTTCATTTTAGTGTGTTTGAATTCCCTTTGATTTTCTTCCAATTTCTCTAACTTTCTTTTCTAGCTCTTAAGAAGAAAGTTTCTCTCTAACTTTCTTCGTCTTTCTTCATCATTCTCTCTTTTGTTCAAGGAACTAATTAGCTTAGGCAACTAATTGTTTCCTTAGCTTAAGTGGGCAAGATTAGCTCAAACTAATCTTGCTTAGCCTCTAAAAAAAATAATTTACTAAGTACTTTTAGCTTAACGATATTAGTTTAACTTTAGCACCTTATTTAAGGTTTTCTAAATCACTTAAGTGTCCAATTCTCAATTCCAAAATGATGAATTTGAATTTCCATTGATTTTCTTCCTATTTCTCTTTCTTTTCTCCAAAATTCTCTAGTAGCTCTCAAGAAGAAAGTTTCTCCCTAACTCTCTACGTCTTTCTCCATCCATCTCTCTTTTGTTCTAGGAACTAATTAACTTAGTCAACTAATTTTGTTATTAGCTTAAGTGGCTAAGTTCAACTTAAACTAATCTTATCCTCTAAGAAAGAGAATTTACTAAGTAATTGTAGCTTAACAATATTAGTTTAAGTTAAGCACCTCATTTAAGGTTTTCTAAATCAACTAAGTGTTCGATTCTCAAGTTCAAAAGGATGAATTTGAATTCTCTTTGTAGTAACATTGGGCTTTTGTGGTTAAGGTGGAGCTATGGTTTTGTTGTCAATGAGATCTTGAATCTCATGACGAAGGTGAAAGTAACGATTGCTGTCATGACCGTGTTGTTGGTGAAAGACGCAGTATTTGATAGAGTCATATCTAGCTAGGAGAATATCAGGGAGAAGTCGAAGGTCAAGGGCTTTGAGGTACCCCTTTTCTACCAAGACTTTCATGGCCCGGGTCAGGGACATATGGAGAGGATGGTAAGTTCTTTTGTGGGCTTAGGTTGAGTTGGTTGTGTGTAGGCTAGCATTGGTGAAGGGATTGGCCATTTTGGCAGTAGGGGTAACTGTATTGATTTTTGAGGGCTTGGCATTGACAGTTGTACTGCTACTAGTAGTAGCATTGGAACTATGGGTGAATAACTTCCTTATGAGCTTACATCCCTCTACAATGATTCCCTGCTTAATGGCATTTTCAATTTGAACCCTAATCTCATGTAGGACTTTGAAATTGAATAGTGAGAGAACTAGGGTTGTTCAAAAATCTGTTCAAACTAGTAATCCGGACCGAACTAGACCGAACCGTACAATTTGGTTCGGTTCTATTTAGAACTAGTTCGGTTTCGGTTAAGAAATATTAAGAACCGTAAAAAGGTTCAGTTAATGGATTTTATGACAAAATCACAGTTTGAACCGACCAAACCGAATTTTAAAAGATATGTGTAAAATATTTAATAAACAATAGCAGTCCTTGAATAACATACTTTTTATTATCACCAATATATCATTCTTTTAAATCATATAACTGTGAGGGAAAATTGATGTGATTCCCCACAAGTAAATCAATCAATGGGAATAAAAACTAATGCGGAAAAATTAAATCAATGGCAACACAAGAATTTTTACGTGGTTCCCTCAATGTGAGGTACGTCCACGGGATCGAAATCCAATTCCACTATCAACCAAATAAGTTCCAAACGATTACAAACGAGACACTAATGGTCTCACAAAACCACCCTTAGGTGAATTCCAAATAATCACAAATAAACAAGAAGAAAAACCTCACCAAATAGATGAACCAAAATCTTCAGAACCAAAATTGAAGAAGATCCAAAATAACGAACCAAATCAACTTCCACACAAAGGAAACAAAAACTTGAACAAATCAAGCAATGTTAATCAATCTTCCCCAATTGTCCATTCATCCGCACGAGTCCCAAAGCCGTCTCACAGCCGCCGTCAACCCTTTTTTTTGTGTATATGGAACAAGAATAATATATATATTAGATATATATATATTATTAAATCTTGGGTTTTGTAATCAAACCCTAATTGTATCCCAATTGGATTGGGCCTCCACAAATATAATATATAAAATATTATACCTAAACCAAGCCAAATTAAAACTCTTTTTCCAAAACCAATTGGGTCCCACACTCCAATAAGGAGGTATACCCAACAATTCTCCCCCTACCGACTTAGGTGGAGACATCAACCATACCCGCCAAAGTTCGACAATTTAAATGTTTGTCCCTCGACAAAGTCTTTGTCAACATATCTGAAATATTATCATCTGTGTGAACCTTTTCGAGTTGTAACAATTTCGAATCTAACACATCACGAATCCAATGGTATCTCACATCAATGTGTTTCGATCTCGAATGAAAGGTAGAATTTTTACTCAAGTGAATAGCACTTTGACTATCACAATAAAGCACATACTTTTCTTGCTTCAAACCCAACTCTTGCAAAAATTTCTTCAACCATAACTCTTCTTTGCAAGCTTCTGTAATAGCAATAAATTCAGCTTCGGTAGTTGAGAGAGCAACACATTTTTGTAATTTAGATTGCCATGCCACAGCTCCCCCTGCAAAAGTCATCAAATACCCCGAAGTAGATTTCCTAGAATCAACATCATCGGCCATGTCAGAATCCGTGAACCCATCAAGCATCGGCTTACCATCTCCAAAACACAAACACACCTTCGAAGTCCCTCGAAGATACCTGAGAATCCATTTTACCGCTGCCCAATGTTCTTTACCCTGATTAGAGAGAAACCGACTCACCACACCAACAGCGTGAGCAATATCCGGCCTTGTACAAACCATGGCGTACATCAAAGAACCAACTGCTGAAGCATAAGGAACTTTCAACATCTCTTCTTTGTCTTTCTCACTTGTAGGACATTGATTCGAACTAAGTTTGAAGTGACCTGCAAGTGGACAACCAACCGGCTTTGCTTTATCCATGTTGAATCTCTCAAGAACTTTCTCAATGTAGCTTTCTTGAGACAACCAAATCAATCCCTCTTTGCGATCACGAACAATTTTCATACCAAGTATTTGCTTTGCCGGCCCCAAATCTTTCATAGCAAAGGACTTGCTCAACTCCAACTTCAACTTGTTAATCATGGTAGAATCTTGACCCACAATTAACATGTCATCAACATAAACCAAAGAATAATAAATTTACCATCTGGAAAATTTTTCACAAACACACAATGGTCCGAAGTGGTTTTAGAAAAACCATTATTAATCATGAAAGAGTCAAATTTTTTGTACCATTGTCGCGGAGTTTGCTTGAGACCATACAAACTTTTCTTCAATTTGCAAACAAATTTCTCTTTCCCTTTCTCCACAAAACCTTCCGGTTGTTCCATGTAAATTTCTTCTTCAAGATCACCGTGAAGAAATGCGGTCTTTACATCAAGTTGCTCAACTTCAAGGTTCATACTTGCAGCCATGCCAAGTACAACCCGAATAGAAGACATCTTCACAACCGGCGAGAAAATCTCATCAAAATCAATACCTTTCTTTTGCGCAAAGCCTTTCACAACAAGACGCGCTTTGTACCTCAGATTCTTCCTATCATTCTTCAATTTGAAGACCCACTTATTTTTCAAAATTTTCCTTCCTTTAGGCAACTTCACTAAATCATAAGTCTGGTTTTCAAGTAAGGAATTCATCTCCTCTTCCATGGCCTTTTTCCAATCATCTTTCCTTGCATGCTTAATTGCTTCTTGGTAGCTCTCCGGCTTCCCTTGATCAGAAATCAACACAAATTCATTGGGAGGATAATTTCTTGAAGGTTGTCGGTTCCTTGTAGATTTCCTCAACTCAAGTTGTGGTGGCGGTTCTTGAGTTGGATGCTCTTCCTCAATTTCTGGCTCAACTTCATTAGGATTTGCATCATCCTCTACATCTTCAATATGTGGCTGCACATCTCCCCCATTTTCATCATCAACTGAAGATGAAGGAGATGGATCCATGTCAATGAGATCACTAGTTTTTGGCTCCGGTTGATCACCTTTGCCAAAGTCTTCAATTGTTTGGTCTTCAAGAAACACAACATCACGGCTTCGAATGACTTTCTTGTCGACTGGATCCCATAATCTATACCCGAACTCATCACGGCAATAGCCAAGAAAAATACATTGTCTTGACTTACTATCAAGCTTAGACCTCTCATCCTTTGGAATGTGAACAAAAGCTCGGCAACCAAACACTCTCAAGTGCTCATAAGACACATCTTTGCCAATCCAAACTCTTTCAGGAACATCACCATTCAAAGGATAGCAAGGAGACAAATTGATCACGTCAACCGCTGTACTCATTGCCTCACCCCAAAAGAATCTTGGCAATTTAGCTTGTGAAAGCAAACACCTTGTTCTTTCTACAATGGTGCGATTCATCCTCTCGGCAACGCCATTTTGTTGAGGAGTCTTCTTAACCGTCTTTTGGTGCCGAATACCTTGGGCTGTGACAATACTCATCAAATGGCCCAATGTATTCACCACCATTGTCGATCGGATGCACTTCAATTTACCTGCTTCTCTTTCAATCATGGCCTGAAAATGCTTAAATACTTCTAGAACTTGATCTTTAGTTTTTAGTAGATAAGTCCAGACTTTCCTTGAATAATCATCAATGAAAGTAACAAAATAAAGTGCACCACCATGTGTTCTAACTTTTAAAGGACCACAAACATCCGAATGAATTAACTCCAACACATTTTCTTTTCTAGAAGCAACATTTTTATGAAAAGAAACTCTATGTTGTTTACCCACCAAACAATGAACACAAGTTTTAAGATGTGTACCTTTCAAACCGGGTAGAAGCTCTTTCTTGAACAATACTTGCAGCCCCTTTTCACTCATGTGGCCAAGCCGCTTGTGCCACAATTCGGTAGATGTATCATTTTCAAGTGCATTGACAACACCTTTACAAATTTTTCCTTGCATCGAATAAAGTGTATGAGTCTTCTTGCACTTAGCCACCACCAAAGAACCCTTTGTGAGCTTCCATATTCCATCACCAAATTTGTTGTTAAAGCCTTCATCATCTAGCTTCCCAGTAAAGATCAAATTGAGGCGAATGTCGGGAACATGCCTCACATCTTTAAGCAACAATTTGCAGCCCAAATTTGTTTCCAAGCAAACATCACCCATGCCGATAATCTTGGACAAACCTTCATTACCCATTCGAACAGAACCATAATCTCCTGCAGTGTAGGTAGTGAAGAAATCAACTCGAGAAGTCACATGAAAAGAAGCACGTAATCAATTACCCAACGCTTTCTTGGCCCACAAAATTGATACAATCATTTTCTAAACGACCATGGGATCATCGGTAATGCTTGCCGTTGTGTCTTCTTGCTTCTTATCTACACTTTTGTCACGCCTTTTCTCCTTATTCTTGAGCTTTCGGCATTCCGCTTCATGTGCCCATTCTCATGGCAATAATAACACTCAACGCCTTTCTTTGAAAAGAACCATCTCTTGACTTGTCACGGCTTTGATCACGACCATGAGAGTTTTACTCCTCCCCTTGTTTTGCTTCCTCTCACAACAAATGCTTCCGAATGAGAGGAACGGTGATTTTCTTCTAGTTTCTTCATTCAACAAGCTACTAGTGACTTGGCCCATTGTGACAACTCCATCGGGTCTTGAATTACTAATCATACAACCAAAGTCTCCCAACTTTCGGACAAAGAACTAAGTAGCATCAAAGCCTGCAACTCATCATCAAAAATAATTTTCATAGAAGCAAGTTGGTTAACAATGCTCTTTATTTCATTCAGATGTTCCGGAATAGGGCTGCCCTCTTTATATTTTAAATTAACCAACTTACGAAACAAAAAAGCTTTATTTGTGGCTGATTTTCTATCATAAAGACTCTAATTTTTTTCCATAAATCATGTGCCGAAGTCTCAGTGGCAACATGATGAAACACACTGTCATCAATCCATTGACAGATAACACCAACGGCTTTTCGATTAAGCATCTTCCACTCATCATCTTTCATATCAGCAGGTCTGCCACTATCACCCTCAATGGGTCCATACAAGTCTTTACAAAATAATAGGTCCTCAATTTTAGTTTTCCAAGTTACCCAATTGCTTCCATTGAAGCTAGACATACGACCCACATTCCCCTCCATTGATTTACACAAATAAATAAACCCCAATAAACCGTAAGCTCTAATACCAGTTGTTAGGGAAAATTGATGTGATTCCCCACAAGTAAATCAATCAATGGGAATAAAAACTAATGCAGAAAAATTAATCAAAGGTAACACAAGAATTTTTACGTGGTTCCCTCAATATGAGGTATGCGTCACGGATCGAAATCCGATTCCACTATCAACCAAATAAGTTCCAAACGATTACAAACGAGACACTAATGGTCTCACAAAACCACCCTTAGGTGAATTCCAAATAATCACAAATAAATAAGAGGAAAGACCTCACCAAATAGATGAACCAAAATCTTCAGAACCAAAATTGAAGAAGATCCAAAATAACGAACCAAATCAACTTCCACACAAAGGAAACAAAAACTTGAACAAATCAAGCAATGTTAATCAATCTTCCCCAATTGTCCATTCATCTGCACGAGTCCCAAAGCCGTCTCACAGCCGCCGTCAACCCTTTTTTTTGTGTATATGGAACAAGAATAATATATATATTAGATATATATATTATTAAATCTTGGGTTTTGTAATCAAACCCTAATTGTATCCCAATTGGATTGGGCCTCCACAAATATAATATATAAAAATATTATACCTAAACCAAGCCAAATTAAAACTCTTTTTCCAAAACCAATTGGGTCCCACACTCCAATAAGGAGGTATACCCAACAATAACAGAACATTATTTCATTAACAACCCAAAACATATGAATTACATCCATTGATTACTTATTACATAACTATCTACCTCCCACATGTCATTCAACTATAAAACATCCTCATATTCTCCTACATTTACCGGTCTCAGTACGGAAGGGCAATTGGGCACCTTTCAATCCAATACAACAAAATCGACAATAACAAGTCACCAAATCCATAACATGATTTATCAAAGCAACTGTAATGTATTGAAACCTATCTTAATACACTAAACTTTAATGGTGGATAGGCAGAAGGAAAGTAGAACCTCCATATAGCCCCAACAATTCACATGCTTTATTAAGCGCAAGCCGAAACTTAAGCAAACCCTATCTCAATGCGACATGCTTTACTGATCATTATCCACAAGAAATGATGAACCTCTAACCAAACTTTACTGGGCACAAATTGGAAGGAATGAGGAACCTATGTTGATGTGCCACACTTTATCGGTCACAAGCCAAAAAGAAACAAACCCTTCACATTGCTTAAGCATCACCACAACATTCTAAATTACAAGAATAATGAACAACACATAATATTCATGGCCAATTCAATAACAATCAACACCATCCTTCACCGATGGCCAAAAACTAATCTCAACATAGTAGATAACACAAACCATCAAAGACAAGCAATGAAATTTTGAATATATATATCATCATAACCTCCCTAACGCTTCAATTCCCAACATAACGCAACTTCACCTTAACTTTCATTTCCTCCCATCTCCTCTAATACACATATAGCTTTACAATTATTCAAATAGTTTATATATTCTTAGAAACATCATCAAATATTTAAAAATAGAACTTTGATTTAATCACCATGAACATGACTCATTAGTTATTCACAAGCTTAATGTCATTAATCTTTATAACATGAACCTATTTCATAAATTCATTTTTTTCTTTTCTTTTCTTTTCTTAGATATATTTTCTATCCACAATAATTAATTTGGTTCAATAAATCAAGAATTAACCACAATCTTGTTCTTCAAATTAAGTTAACAAAAAATTTAGGACTTTTTATTTAAACCATCAAAATCAAGTTTCATTTATATCAAGTTCTCAAAATCAACTTTAAAACATAAGATTATCAGATAGGTTGGAGTGATGACGTTGATCCAACGTGCTATGTGTGATGTAGAATACAGTTAGCTCCACGTGGCAGTGATGTGGCATCCGTTAGCAATGAGTCAACCAATTGATCGAACGGTTGTGTGTCTGATTTGGAGCGGTTTGATTATAGCCATTGATTGGAGATGCGCGGGATCGTACAAATGAGATGGCACATGATCGTGATTAGGTATGATCAGTCAACGCACCTATTCGGTGTGAGAATGATCTGCACCATAAATCATCGATCCAACGGTTAGATCTGATCGAATGCGATCAAGAGAGATGACCATTCGATTAGATGCATCAAGGCTTATAAATAGGCTGCGAAATCAGCCATTTCAATCCATTTAAAAATTCAGAAAGTATTCCTGCAATTCTCTCTCTATCTCTCTCTCCCCTTTTTGATTTAGAATTTTCAATCAAGAGTTTCTTAAGCAAGTTTCTACTTTTCTTATTGGTAATCAAATTCTGTAGACTTGATTATCAGTGTCTTGGTTTTCTTGATTATATCGAGAGTATTCTGATCTACTATCAGCAATGCAGATGTCAGTAGACTTGATCTTTAGATCAAGCTTCATTATATCCTAGAGGCGAATTTGCTGTAACCCATGCACATCTTTTGGTGGGTGCAAATATTGTCTTTAGGAAAACAACTAAGTAAGACATTTCTGTTCTACTTTGACGACCCAAAGACTACCGACTGAAGAATTCAAGACGAATTATTCCAACAAAATTATGTATTAAAATTTACTTATATATGATAAGCATGGCCCAGACCCAGGAGGGCCAAGCCCAAAATAGGCCCAACAGCAAACAGAGAACCCATAGTGCCCTAAACCTAGTTACAACTAGACATATGTCAAAGTAGGGAATTGGCCACTTGGCAAATAAAGATTTTGCAGGTTCATTGAGCCCACGCGCCAAGCATTAAATGCAACAAGACCCCTTGAGAAGAAGCATGATGAAACGGCCATGGCTGATAAATAGTAGGTGACAGACTTTCGACCAATGAAACAGCTAGGAATAGACAAGGAAATGATTAGTAAAGGATATAAGGAAGCCTTCGAGGTACGTTTGAAAATAAGTAATACTCTCTCTATCTTCTTCCTCTTTCTCTTGACTTTCTCTACTCACCCTCCTTCTGACCACCTCCTGTCTAACTTAACCATCGAAGAGCACACGGGGAGAAACCACTCCAGTTTTGGTACCTTTCCATTGGGCCTTTTGTAGGGGTGCTTCAAGAAGACGAACGCCAATATGATAATAGAGTATGTGGACCAATTGACCGTATTGGATTATTAGTTGACGTCGTCTGTGGGAAATCCCTGGTTAACAGTTGTGTTCATTGTCACTAGAAGAAGTTCCACCATCACCCATCTTCTACGTCAGAGTAGATAGTTACGACGAGATTCATGGCTTCACAACACAATGCTAGTAACCCTTAAGCTGAGTCCTCCAACCCAAACAATCCACCTCAGACAGTGCAGAACTCACTAACAAAGATTAACTGCTAGCCGAACAAAACCAAGCCCTGATTAATGTTTTGTTCCAACGTGACTTACCTGTTCCTCCATCTCTACCACCACAAGAAATTCCCCCAAACTCAGAACAAGCCCATAATCATCATCCCTTCTAACCACATATGTTCCAAGGGTCACTCCCGCTATTTGCCCCACAAGCTTAACCATCGAACCTTGAAGGTCTACACACCCCCTCCTCCGAGCTCACAACTTCACCAGAAGGAACCTCTACCATCACCCTTCACAGCATCGCGCTGCTATCCATGAAGGAGAAGCTAGTAGCGTTCAGCCTCCCTTTCATGTTAGAGAGAACAATGCTCCCGTTTGAGACGAAAAACTATGAGCCATGAAGCTCCAGCTCCAAGGGGTCATGCAAAATATGCAGAGCAAACCTTCTTCCACCATTAACTCCCCCTTTACTGCTTCTATTAGGGACAAACCTCTGCCCCTTAAGTTCAAAATGCCGTTGATTGACATCTTCGACGGTACAATCGATCTGATCCACGTAGAAGCGTATAGGACACTCATGATCCTCCATGCATTTCCAAACGAAATCATGTGTCGCGCTTTTCCCATCACACTGAAGGGGTCGAGGCGACTCTGGTTTAGTCAGCTTCAACCAGACTCTATCACTTCTTTACACCAGCTCAACAAATCTTTCTTAAGCCATTTCATTGGTGCTCAACGGTAGCAATATCCAACAACTTAGTTGCTAAATATTCGACAGATGGAAAGGGAATTACTGTGTAGTTTTGTCACCTGTTTCAATATAGAGGCCCTGCAAGTTAAAGAGAACGATGACAAGGTCATTCTAACAGCCTTTATGTCGGCTTGCACCCGTCGGATTTCCTCTTTTCCCTTTCCAAAAATCCTCTAACCACCATGGTCGTCCTCCTTGCCAAAGCCCAAAATAACATGAACGTCGAAGACTCTTTGGCAGCTCTCCAAGATTCCACATCTAAGGCCCCACAGTCTAAGGAAAAGAGAAAAGAATTTGAGCCCAGGCATTCACAATACACTCGCCAACCTCCTCAATATATGGACCGACCTTTACGCTCCGATCGACCGGTTCCTACCCCGTCCACCTGGTCGGTTTGAACGATACACCTCTCTCAAATCACATATGGAACAAGTCCTAAACCAAATTCAACATGACTATAACCTAAAATGGCCCCAACCATGAAGATCTCATTTCGTTCAGTGGGACCAAGCCATGTACTATCATTTCTATTGTGACCATGGTCATAACACCGAAGAGTGCGTCAATCTTAAGGACCGGATTGAGTAACTAATACATTAGGGGCACCTAAACCGACTCACTGCAACCCGTCCCCACTAAAGAGCCAAGGCCAACCCCCCAAGGCAGAGCAATAAATGCATTTCCCCTAGGCAGCCCGAACAGCCTAGACGGAATAATGACATGGCCTAATAATAACCCCGAGCACAAGGAGGGCCTGCATCCCATTGGAAGAGATTAGGGTCATTTTAGGAGGACTCATGTATGGCAGACCATCTTGATTAGCACAACAAGCTGAGCTCAAAAAGATCAAGCAAGGTTGGGATAAAGAAGTGGTGGCGGTAGACCGGCTCCATAAGTAACCCAAACAGTGATTGGAGCCGATCACTTTCGCAGATGCAGACTGCGTAGAAATCCGCTACCCTTATGACGACCCTCTAGTCATTTCTGCTCTTCTATCAAACTACAAAGTCAGGCACATACTTGTCGATAATGGCAATTCATCAGATATTATCTTTCTTAAGCCTTCAGACAACTCAAGGTTGGGGAAGAAAAGTTATCGCTCCTACAAACCCCTTTGGTCAGCTTCACTAGGGATCGGATGGCCTCCATAGGCTCCATTGACCTTCTAATCACCATCGGAGAGTATCTACGGCAGTCTACCAAACTCTTCACCTTCCTCGTTATCGACTATTCTTCCGCTTACAATGTTATACTTGGACGCATAGCTCTTAATGCCCTCCAAATTGTGACGTCCATGTATTATTTGGCCATGAAATTTCCAACTGACCAAGGGGTTGACACTGTGAGAGGCAAGCAGACAGTAGCCAGAGAATATTATGTAGCCTCATTAAAGGAAATGAAGATGAAAGAGGCCATGATCATTGAGGGCCTTGATGCTAAAAATGAAAATGAGCTGATTCGGGGGGAACCAATGGAGGAGTTGATTGAAATACCCATTTCTTCCTCAAGCCCAATGAAGACAGCTAAAATCGGCAGCCACCTAAGTCCTCAAGCCAAAGCTAACCTTATAGCTCTCCTCACTAAACACAAGGATGTCTTTGCTTGGACCCATACAGACATGCCTGGCATCGACCCCTTTACTATCATTCACTGCCTCAGCGTCGAGCCTCAATTCCGACCGATCTGCCAAAAGCAACGCATTTTTCATCCAGAGCACAACAACCTCATCGCTGACGAAGTGGATAAATTGTTGAAGGCCACGTTTATTAAAAATGTGGATTATCCGAAGTGGTTATCCAATGTGGTTATGGTTCGCAAGAATAATGGCAAATAACGACTTTGCGTGGATTACTTTGACCTCAACTATGCTTGTCCCAAGGATAGCTTCCCATTACCTAGGATAGATCTTTTAGTCGATGTGACGGGGGGCCATTAAATGCTTAGCTTCATGGACGCCTTTTCAGGCTAAAATCAAATCCTAATGCATGCAGCCAACCAAGAACACACATCTTTCATTACAGATATGGGGATTTACCACTACTGCGTGATGCCATTCAGCCTAAAGAATGTAGGGGCCACCTACCAGCCGATTGGTCAGCACCAAGTTGAAAAACCAGATTGGCCGGAATGTTGAGGTTTACGTCGATGATATGCACGTTAAAAGCAATCTAGCTTCAGATCACCTATCAGATCTATGCGAAACTTTCCAGACCTTACGAAGGTACCAAATGAAGCTGAACCCAGAGAAATGTGCCTTTGGTGTTGAATCTAGCTAATTCCTGGGCTTCATGGTCAGCCACAGAGGAATTGAATCCAATCTAGAGAAAATCAGAGCCTTAACCAAAATGTGGTCTCCCACAACCATAAAGGAGGTTCAACAACTCACTAATAGAGTAGCCGCTCTCAACCGTTTCATTTCATGAGCAACTGACAAGTGCCTCCCATTCTTTAAGGTGATTAGGAAGGCTTTCACTTGGAACGCCGAATGTGAAAAGGTATTCCAGCTACTGAAACAGTGTATGGCCAACCCCTCTCTCCTTTCTTAAGCACTTCCAAGGGAAACTCTCTTCCTCTATTTGGCCGTTTCCCACATTGCGGTCAGTGCCGCTCTAATTAGGAATGAAGACTAGTCCAATGCCCAGTTTAGTACATTAGCCGCGCACTCAGGGGGGCAGAACAAAAATATTCCTTATTGGAGAAATTAGCACTCGCTCTAGTCATCACCTCAAGACACCTTCAACTATATTTTCAGGCCCACTCCATAGCCATTCTTACAGAACAACCTTTGAAGAAAGTCATGTAGTATCTGGAATCCTCTGGTAGACTTATGCAGTGGCCTATCGAACTCAGCCAATATGAAATCTCCTACCGACCCCGCACAACCATCAAAGGCCAAGTTGTCGTAGATTTCATCCTAGAGTTCACCAATGTCGACCCTCCTAAACCTCCTCCTCAGGTCAACACAACTCCTGAGGAAGTTGATCCTTATTCCTAGACTCTCAATGTTGATGGCTCATCCAGAAAAGAAGAAAGCAGAGTCGGGCTAATCCTCACCACCCTAGAAGGGGAAGATCTTAAGTGTGCCCTCCGTTTCCAGTTCGCAGCCAGTAATAATGAGACGGAGTACGAAGCTTTGATTGCAGGTCTCAAGTTGGCCAGGGACGTTGGAGTGGATCGCATTCAAGTATTCAGTGATTCGCAACTAGTCGTCGGACAGAAAAAACGAGACTTTGACATAAAAGTGGAAAAAATGAAATCATATAGGGATGTTGCCCTATCCCTCACACGTCTCTTCAATAGTTTCCACATCAAACATATCCCAAGATCAGAGAATTCCAGCGTATGAAATGGCCCAATTAGTCTCAAAGACCCAAACCTCGCCATAAAGTCGAATAAACTACTTAACCTAGTAATCTCACTAGATTTGTGAGAGATCCACCTACTTCAGAACGAGGATATACCATGGGCACAAGAATTCCTTGAGCAAGAAGTACTACCAAGAGACAAAAAAGAGACAGACAAGGTCAGAGCTCGGTCGGCCAACTACATTATTATCGAAGGCATCTTGTACAAGCAAGGGTTCTCACGGCCGTACCTTAGGTGTTTGAATACTACCTAGGCCACCTATGTTATGAAAAAGATATATGAAGGGATTTGTGGCAACCATTTTGGGGGACGGTCATTGGCTCACAAGATCCTTCACACGGGCTACTTTTGGCCCATGCTCAACCAAGATGCCATTGAATTTGTATGTAAATGTGACAAATGCCAACTTTTTGCCAACATACCCCATGCTCCTTCAACAGAGCTGATTACGCTTAGCAACTCTTATCTTTTTGCCAAGTGGGGAATTGACTTGGTAGGCCCCTTGCCGACCAGCAGAGGTCAAGTTAAGTTTGCCGTGGTCGCCATCGACTACTTCACTAAGTGGGTAGAAGCAAAGCCTCTTGCCAAGATTACCAAATGTAATACCACTAGATTCTTTTGGCAGTCTATGGTATGCCGATTCGGGGTCTCTCAGGCAATCGTCTCTAACAATGGCAAAGAGTTTAACAATGCCAAATTCAGAGAATTTTGTGAAGAGCCCAACAGCAAGACCTGTTTTTCCTCTCCTGGCCATCCCTAAGCTAACGGCCAGGTTGAAGTCACCAACCGTTCTCTGTTGAAGATTATCAAGACCAAATTGGAGGCCGCTAAAGGACTCTAGGCAGAGGAGTTACCAAACATACTGGCCTATCGGATGACAAAGAAGAACTCCTACAAGGGAGACTTCTTTTTGCCTAACATACGGCGTCGAAGCGGTCATCCCCATGGAAGTTAGCCTACCAACCCCCAGGGTCATGAATCCCAATCCGAAGTTGAACAACGAGTTACGGAGGGCTGACCTTAACCTCATTGAAGATTTGTGACAGTTAGCCGTAGTCAGACTAGCTTCATACCAGCAAAAGATGAGGCGACACTATAACAGTCAGGTTAGACCCAGAGAATTTGCAGTGGGAGACCTAGTCCTACGAAAGGAAACTCTCGCCACTAAAAACCCGACTAAGGGCAAGTTAGCAGCCAAGTAGGAAGGACCTTACATTGTCAAATCTAGGTCGCGTCCGGGCACTTACCCTCTGTAGGATATGGAGGGCAAAGATCTCCCTCACCCATCGAATGCTGAACATTTGAAGCGGTACTTTTAGTGAAATTGTTTACCACTTGTTTAGTTTTGTCTTTTTAATACAATGTGTAAGCTCACCAAGGCAGGACTTCGTATTAATAAAAAAGACATTCCCGCTCTGATATTTGTGTTACACATTTTGTGAGTGTTAATTAAGTTTAATAAAGCCTCAACCAAACTAAGCAAGAAGACCTCAGCCAGACTGAGCTCCATAAGCCTCAGCCAGACTGAGCAAGAAGACCTCAGCCAGACTGAGCTCCATAAGCCTCAGCCAGACTGAGTAAGAAGACCTCAGCCAGACTGAGCACCATAGACCTTAACCAAACTAAGCCCCATAAGCCTCAGTTAGACTGAGCAAGAAGACCCCAACCAAACTGAGTTCCATAAGCCTCAGCCAGACTGAGCAAGAAGACCTCAGCCAGACTGAGGTCCATAAGCTCAGCCAGACTAAGCAAGAAGACCTCAGCCAAACTGAGCTCCATAGGCCTTATCCAGACTAAGCACAAAGAACTTAGCTAGACCAAGCTTCATAAACCTCAGTTAGGTAGGCTGACACAACAGCATTGGGAATCTATAACCTTAGTTTAGGCCCTTTTTTGCAAGATTTAACTTTCTTTCTTACCCAAAAGTTTCACCAGTTACAATATTATTTCGTTAATCTAAATTTGGCTGATTGAAGACCTGTCTAGCACACATTTCATTTGCAATTTTCTTTTTCAATTCCAAATTCGATGATTGGCAACACAACTTCATTTTATAGGAGTTCAATTCCTCAATCCATTTCAATTTATATTCCTACACATGCCCAGTTTTTATGCAGTCATATGATTAGAGCTTGGTTCTATTTCGCTTTCGATTAGTCTTTGCAACCTTTCCCCCTTTTTCCATGTTACATTTCCCAAGTTCTATTCCATCCTTCATTTTGAAGTAGCTCACATCTAGGCATCAATAAACACACATATTAAAACCATTTACTTTTGAAACTTAACAATTTACGAGGTCAATTCTTGTATTCCACACAGGTCTTTTACACATTGTCTAAACAAAAAAAAACAAACAAACCAAACAAACAAACACAAAACATGTGTGTGAACTTCTTCGCTCTCTACTGCGCAACTTAGTTTCTGCCCCCTTTATCTCCTTATTCTTCACTAGATATGAGTTCCTCCTCCTCCACCTCCTTATCCAGCAGCGTGCTAGCAATGTCCTCATCTCCTGGCTGCACAAGGTCAAAGTCGATCCCAGGAAAGGTCGCATCTGCCCTTTGTTCAAACTTAACCAAGCCACTATCCCAATAAAATGCTAAGTTGATGCTTGAAATAGTCTGACTACTGGAAGTTTTCATGAATTTGAGCTTTTGTCTGACCTTCTATCATCTCAAAGAACCCCTGCTCCGTAAGGGCCAACACCACCATCCTCCTTCCTTGCCAAGCTCAACAGCTTGCATCGACCGCTATTTGGAACTTGGTTGATCGCTTGAATTGTTCCAATCGCCGCGTAGAAGTTAGGATAGGCCACTTTCTCCGACATCAATGTCCCGTCACTCTTCTTTTTCTTTCTCCTCTAATACCAATTTTTAGCCACCAATGTTTCTCCAACTCGCCCACTTATGGTTCCGCTTTTCTTCTTCCTCAAAGAACAAATCACGAAACTCTTCATTGTTGGTAAGAGCTACTTCCGCTGATCTCTCGCAGGGCGATACTTCGGGCTTGTTCAACCTTCTTTTGCTCTATTGCCTCCTCAAACACAAGTGCCACCACCCTGTGCCGCACATCCTCTAAGACTTTGGTAGCGACCTAGCCGCCTTCTAACGTCACCAATTCAATCATAGCTTTAACCCACTGCCTTCGCCACTTGGCCACATAGCTTTACACTGGCTAACACTTCAAAGTTTTGGCACCTTTGAGCATATAACATCCCCTTAGTACAGCACTCCGTGTCATCTTACGTAGGCCTCTCACCTCGCCTTTCGCCATCGTAATTCAATGATGGCTCGCTCGATCTTGCTAAGGCCTAATGCGGCCCAACCTTGCCATCACCCTTTTACCAAACAAGACGGCTGCTAGAGTCAAGGACTCCATCAGAGCAGAGCCTATTGCCCTTATCAAATCTGCCTCTCCAAACCATGAGGCATCTCTGACTGATGCATCATCGATTACCCCCAACATTTGTTTGTATGCTACCTTCGGGTTCCCCAGCAAGTTAGAGGATTCTGAAACATCGGTCAGGGGCACGCCAACCACAGCACTCAGATGCCGAGAAGCAGTGTTCATTCTCTCGCCCGTCGAGCTCGTCTTAGTCTCGTTTGGCTGGACCCCAACTCCATGCTCATTTTTCCAAACCTCCTCGCTCTTAGAAGCCCCTTCTTTCACTACCCTAGTTTCTTCTTCTGGCTGGGGGTGGTTAGTCATCTACTCCACTCTTTCTCCTTCAGGATCACCAATGGGGGAGTCTGCCACTATTACTTCAACTCCTATCTCAAGCCTTAGGGAGTGCCACCCTAGCCCTCTTCGTTGGGGGCTTTCCTTCTCTTCCCTTGGCAGTAGCTCTCCTCTTTTTTTTCTTAATTTTCTCCAACTCGGCCTTGCTTCGCTCCCTTAGCGGCACAAAGTTCTTTAGGTCTTGTTCTATTAAGGCCTTTGGGCGAGGATAGGCCACCCTGTGCATGTACGCCTTCGGTGCAAGGCCCAATGTCTTCTCCTTTAACTTTTTCACCGTTGCGAACATTCGACGGTCTTCTGCTTCTTGGACACTCATTTCTCCCTCAACCACTTCTGGGTCGAGTCACTCCAACAAGTTTGGACCCCAGGCCAACGACAAAAAAGGTGGAAGGCTTTACTAAATCGTCCCATTTTCACCCCTCATTCTCCTTCCACTTTTTCACTAGTTGCACTCTCTTCTCCTCTTCTCAATGGCGGTTAAGTTGGGCTCTATTGATTTAATGGGGATCTCCCACATGGTTTGCACACCCATACTGATTGATGGACACAAAAAACCACTTGGTTTTCTATCTCTTTACGGATGAGAGCAGCCCACTCACTAGGCCTCTCTCAGGCAGAGCCTGCAAAGCACCCACATCTCCTACTGGCCCATTGCCTTATAACAGAAGAACAACTCATCTGTCGACATTTTCTCTCTTCTGATCACCCACGGCTAGGAGCTTGCACTCACGAACAGAATCTTCCAGGCGTTCGGCACCAGTTGGCCTGGTGCCACTTCCAGTCGGTTCAACATGTCGATGGCAAGTTGGGGGAGCAGAAGCCTCAAACCCCCCTTGCAAAGCCTCTTCAGAAGGGTAAACTCCATGGGCCTTGCTTTAGAGGTTCTCTCCTCTGCCGTTGGCGCCTCGGCTCAATGTTCTTAGGACTTGATACTTCTTTCAATCTCTTCTAACTCCTCCGTTGTTAGTGTCGATTTGTCTTTTGTATGCCGGATCTGGCCACTTGACCGATAGGCTCAACAACCTAAATGATAGTTGACGATGTATGGGACGAGTGGTCTATCTCTCCTCCGTTCCACTATCTTTTTTACTCGATAATGTTCTGCCAATGCCACCCTATCGTCGTCTCCTAGAGAATCCACAACCATTGGGCGAGGATTTCCTTCAGCCATTCCTTTTACATTTTTGTATATCACTTCAGTCGCAGAAGTTAACAGCTTGCGGATATGGAAAATACGGGAATCTGAGGCAATGAATGGGGTAAAGTCTAGTATGTATTGGTTTTTGGCAATTAGGTATGAAAATTGCACCACCCCGAATACCCAAGGTTTGCTTGTCTTCCAAGGGTCATTGTTGAAGTTTGCCAATGCGAGAGTAAAATTGCCAAGTGTGGAAGGAATTAGGGAACCTAATGGGTAAATATCCTAACACTTTTGAATTCCGCACTTTGCAAACCCTTTGCCTCCACTAAACGATTCAAAAGCCGTTTCAACAACCCACGCAGTCCCACGTGGATGGCCACAATCATTTCCCACACTCACTCACTATTCTCCTTCATCCACATCTGTTTTACATCATATCATCACGTGCGTTCTCATACCTCCAGCTATGTACGCCATTAATCTAATCTGTCAGTTCACCTTTCAGGTCGACTATCCCAGCTCAGCCACTCTTGGTCGGCTGTCTTCCCTGGTCGTTCACCATTTAGGTCGGCCATCCTTGCTCGGCCACTCTTAGTCGATCGTCTCCCCTAGTCGTTTATCTTTTAGGTCGGCCATCCATGCTTGGCCACTCTTGGTCGACCGTCTCCCTTGGTCATTTACCATTTAAGTTGGCCACTCTTGGTTGGCCGCCTCCCCTGGTCCTTTCCCTTTCAAGTCAGCCATCCTTGATCGGCCACTCTTGGTCGGCCGTCTTCCCTAGTCATTTCCCTTTCAAGTCGGCCATCCCTGTTCGGCCACTCTTGGTCGGCCGTCTCCCCTAGTCATTCCCCTTTTAGGTCGGCCATCCCTGCTTGGCCAATCTTGGTTGGCCATCTCTCCTAGTCGTTCACCTTTCAGGCCGGCTATCCCAACTCGACCACTCTTGGTCGGCCGTCTTCCCTAGTCATTCACCTTTCAGGTCGACTTAGGGGACTACTTTTGCTTCTCTTATTCCCTTAGTTGGACTAAAGCTGCCATTGGGAATGGAGGACTATTAATGGGCATGGCCCAGACCCAAGAGGGCCAAGCCTAGAATAGGCCCAGCAACAAACAGAGAACCCATAGTGCCCCAAACCCAGTTCTAGCTAGACACATGTCGAAGTAGGAAATTGGCAACCTAGCAGACAAAGATTTTGCAGGTTCATTAAGCCCACATGCCAAGCATTAAATGTAACAAGACCCCTCAAGAGGAAGCATGGTGAAAAGGCCATGGTGATTTAACGGCAAGTGATAGACTTTTGGCCAGTGAGACAACTAGGAATAGACAAGGAAATGATTAGTAAAGGATACAAGGAAGCCTCTGAGGTATGTTTGAAAACAAGTAATACTCTCTCTATTTTCTTCCTCTTTCTCTTGACTTTCTCTACTCACCCTTCTTCCGACCACCTCATGTCTAACTTAACCGTCAGAGAGCTCACGGGCAAGAACCACTCCAATTTTGGTACCTTCACATTGCGCCTTTTTGCAGGGGTGCTTCAAAGAGATGAAGGCCAACAGGACAGGAGAGCACATGGACCAATCCAACCCATCCTCAGTTGACAGTATTGCATTATCAATATATATTAAGATAAAAACACATCATTACAAGTGAAAAAGATTAAAATACTGATTTTGTTACTTTATAGCTCAAAAAGATATATATATATATATATGGTCTTGTTTTCAATTTTCCAAGAAAAGAAAATTTCAAGAAGAATTTTAAATTATAATATGAAAAAAAAATTAAATCAAAATATCACTTAAACATTACTCCCCTCACATTTTTATATGTAAAGTTACTAATTGAATTTGCATAATCTAACTTATGTACTTCATATTTTTTAATAGATGACATAATTAATTTATTCAATTTTTATTGTGATATTTATTCAACATTTCTTATGATATGGTTGAGTGAATATAAGATTTGATTAACTTCAATTTCAAAAAAATTAGTTTTCCATAGGCAAGTATAGTTGACAAAGTTAACAATATTTATATAAACAATCAATGCATTTGACGACTAATCACTCATTACTTTTAAATTATTACCACTTTAGTTGTTTTTTAATTATTTCGATAATTTTTTTTTAAACTATTGGTACAATAAATGTTATGTTTAATTCTGTAGAATGAAAGTAAAATGTTCATTCCTTAATCTCTACATGGAATGGTCACTAACTTACAATGGTGAATACTAATTTTATATGTAATATATTTTTCATTACTTTTTTAATAAACCAAATATGATAACGGACATTGTGAATGGAATAATGATCATTCCATTCCATTCCATTTTCATTACAATGAACCAAACACTATTAGCAGTAAAATATTTGGGCCTTAATTTTTAAACAAAATTTGGAGGCCCAAGGTTGCCCTTCCCAAGGCCGGCTCTGATAAATATATAAATTATTTATAAAAGTATTTGAGTGGAAATTATTTGGCTAAAAATTAAGCGGTGTTTTAAACCATACTTATTCAATTCAATCTGATATTTTTAGGATTTAAAAAAATTATTTTGCTTATAGAGTCGGGTAAGACTGAAATTTGATGCCCATTTAATTTTCGCACTGGATTTAATATAAGAGTTTCAGCCCAGCTCAACCTTGCATGGCCCACCTATTTATAAAATATTAATTATAATTTTATATTATTTTAATTATAAAATAAAGTAAAAAAATATGAAAGGCAAAAAAAGTAGAAAAATTTATCCGTAAGTCCCATCTTGAGGAATGGCGATCCTTTTAGCCCCAAAGATTTTCTTATAGAACAATTAGTCTCATTGATTTTGAAAATGTGAATTTAATATCTTATTTGAAAATTTAATTTATGGTTATACCCTTATTTCTATTCTATATATATATATATTTTTTGGTGTGTGTGTGCGCGCACACGCAAGCTAGAAATGTAAGATATACATTCTATAAGAATCAAATTTGGAAAAAAAAATTATATGTGAATCTTTTTTGTTTGGAAAACATTTAAAAATGAGAACAAAAATGACTTAAAATATAGGATTCTTTAAACATTCCAAAAGGATGTGGGATTCTTCAAACATTTCAAAAGGAGTACAAAAACTCCTTAGTAAACTTTAGGCAAATATATAATTTCAAACTGTAACACTCCAATAAAACATTCAAATGTAACACTCAAAAAAAAAAAAAAAAAAGCTCTTTAGTGTTCTTTTTCCAAACTTAGCGCACCCTTATAATACTCCAAAAAAATTTCATAGTGTAACACTCTAATGTAACACAGAAATTCTTAGTGTATTTTTTCAAACATAACACTTCAAAAAAAAATGTAGGATTCTTCAAAACATTCCAAAAGGAGTAAAAAAAAATACATAGTAAGCGTTGGGCAAATGTATAATTTCAAACTGTGAGTGTTACGTTTGGGAAAAATACACTGATGAGTTTTTTAGTATTTTTGTGTGTGTTATATTGGAGTGTTATGTTTGGGATTATATTGATTGGAGTGTTACGTTTGAAAAAAATAAAGTAAAGGATTTTTTTTAGAGTGTTACGTTATTGGAGTGTTATATTTTTGTTCGTAATGTGAGATTTGTTTTAGAATGAGGAAAAATTCAAAATCTTTATAGTGCAGATTGCCCAAATATGTAATTTCACATTTGGAGAAACTCACTTTTATTCCTCAAAAATTAAACCCAAATGTGTACATGACTACCCTTTTGTGTAATTTTTACTTTAATAGGACCTTTGGATTCATAAGAAAAAAGGAAGACTAAATAATTCACAAGATCACATTTTGGAATTTTTTAGTGCTTCACCCAAAAAAGTGGATTTGGGGATATTGCAGCGTTTTGGGCTCCAATTATTTCAAACAATTCCAACGGCACCAAGATTTGATCCCTTGACCACGCCCGCGTATGCAAGGTTCTTACCGCCGCGCCACTTTGCATGCTCAAAGTCATATACGACACATATATTATTTATTATATTATTCAAATGTATACCCAACTGCAATGTCGTCAAAAACAAAAACACAAAAAACAAAAAACTATATGTATATAAATCTAATTAAGTGAATGTCATAATCTCACTTTATTTTGTGATTTTTAATTTCATAGTGAGAGAATAAATAATGTCCATTTAATTTATATTTTTTTATGAATTGAAGACGCCATTCAATTCGATATATATTTACACTTATTCATCTAAACAAGAACCAAAATGACTACAAAATGACTATTTCAAGAATAAACAATATAATTCATCAAATCAATAATTAAAAAATAATAATTATCAAGTTATGCCAAAAACTACAATATGTCCATCCAAAACAACACTAAAAAAAATTCCAAAACTCAAACAAAATTCTATAAAACCCATTTAAAGTATTCAAATATGTCTCAAAAAAAAAAAACATTATCTAAGAATTACGGTAAAAAATAAAATAAAAATATTACATTTCAATTTTGTGGGGGAGGTTTTGAATGACTACAAAATTTTTAAAAAGTTTCATTATCGAAGAATGACTCGTCCCCCATGGGATTGAGCTCTCCTTCATCAAATGGCATCCCCTAAAAAAATAAAAATGAATAAATGTGAGAGAATATATTGGAATCAATTTATTTTTTTATTAAAAACAAACTACATTACAAACTTAAATTGCATACCTGAGAAGTTTGTGGACTAACTAATAGTTGTGAAGATAAAAGGGTAGACTGTGTGTAACTTGATGAGCACGCAATGTTAGTATCGTCAAGCTTGAAAAGATTGTGACTATAATTCATCAATTGTGGCCAATAGGGTATCCAAACATCCTAATTCATAAAATACTATTAGAAGTAAATATACTATTATAAGAAAATTTAAATATAAAAAATAAAATCTAACCTGTGAGCGGCATAAAGAGGAACTTTAAACGATTAACGTGTTGCTTGATTGGCCAATTTTCTAAACAAATTATAACATTTATCAATACATTGCATGAGTCTAAAAGAAAGCAAAAATTAGAATCAAATTAGGTGAACAATACCTTACTAAGATCGGTAGGTTGTGAAATAATTTTTTTCCTCTTATTAGTCTTCTCATGCCAAGGTTTTAATCTACCCCCACCCTTCTGCCCACCCTTTTTTTTTTTTAAGCCTTTAACTCGTGCAAAGTTAGGATTAGAAGTCATATCAATGTTGCTTCCACTACCACAATCACCCAAATCATCAAATGATACCATCATTTTATTCACTTTTGTACACAGTTCCTTAATCCCTTCATCAACCAATTGATATGCAGGCTTATAAATAGATGCTTGAGTTGCTAGCTTTACCATCCTAGGACAAAGATCCTCAGAACGTCCGATATCTCTAACTTGGGACCATTCTCATCCACTTCAACTTTTCCTCCCTTAATTTCACCACTTTTGGCATCTAATCTCCATCGACCTAATATGTACCACTCAGGAATGTCCATAACATTCATTCTATCAAGTGCTTTAATTGCATGACCACATAAAATTCCAATGTTTTCAAACTTTTAACAAGTGCAACAAATTTTTTGACAAATTTTTTCTCCTCCTAACTCATTGACTTCCATATTACCCTCCACAATATACTCTCTATCATCACCATACAAGCTATTAATGTACCAAACTTCTCCTTCTAACTCATGGCATTGCTTTACTTGACAAGAAAGAGACATATCCAACTCATTATGAAATAAGTCAAAGATAGGAGTGGTATACAAATTCGTAACTTGGTTCAAAATTGGAGACCTTTTCAATTTCATTCTCGGCAATTGTTGTCTAGAATTATATATAGCTTTTACTTCTTCGTACTGCTTATCTACAACAATCCGATTGAAGTGGGTAAAAAATTGAACAATATTATGATAAGCTTGCAAATACCTATTTAATGTTGCGTTCAGGCTTTCACTAAGTTGGGTGCTTCGCATTCCTACAATGAACAAGTATTTCATGTATACGTGCGCCCATTGCTCTCTTTTTTCCCAAGTCTTCTTCATCCACGCATTCTCATACAAGTTGTATTTATCAATCAAAGAATCCCAAGCTTCAATTAACTCGTGTTCATCCTCGCATCCAAAAATACAAGCTTTGAAATCACTACCAAATTTTGAACCACTCTTATACAAGTACCCTAAATGCTTCAAAGCATTTTGCATTAGGTGAAAAGTGCATAATCCATGGAAAACCTTAGGCATGACTTCAGATATTGCCTTAGTAATTGCCTGATCTTGGCCTGTGAAAAAACTGGTAGGCTCTTTCCCTGACATTGCATGCAAGAAGGTTTCAAATAACCACTCAAATGAAGCTGTAGTTTCATCATATAATAATGAGGCACCAAAAATCACTGTCTTTCTAAAGTGGTTAAAGCCAGTAAATAAAACTAGTGGTTGATACTCCTTATTGTGCGAAATGTTGTGTTGAATGATACGGCATCACCAAAAAGTTCACAATCTGTAATCATCTCATGGTCAGCCCAAAAAATATTAGTAATCATCTCATCCACATCCAATTGAATTGCATAGTAAAAATATGGATTTTCGACTGCTTGTTGTTGAAAATATCTTAATAAACTCCTAGCTTCTCCGTATTGCAAATTTCGTTGTCTTTTTCCACGCAAGTAGCTTTTTTGGTCTTCTCTCGTGAATCCCAAATTTTCTTTTTCCCCTGCTAAGGCACTAATGAGATCATGTAATGCTTTAAGAGAGATACCAGTGTCATCAGCTATATCAACATTCAAAGCCTAAGCCTGACATAACTTTCTTTGAGATGGTATCAAATGTGTGCACTAAGGAAGATGCAAAAGATGGTTGTGATTGTCATCAAACTTTTTCACTATCCACTTTGACAAGTCTCAATCCAAAGATACATACATAAATGCATTGCACTTTGTTCTTGCCTCATGTTTAGGATGATTTACAATCATGTACCGTTTATCTTTTTCTTTTTCTCCCTCCTTACAACAAATAAACTTCTTGTTAATCATAGAACCATCTTTTTTACTTTTGCTATGGTAATCTCTTCTAATGCCAAACCCCATAATCCTTCCATATTCATTATAGAATTGATATGCGACTTCCTCTGAATGAAATTCTATGCCAAGACATGATGTTTTATCTTTGGTCAACTCCCCCATATCTTTGCTACAACCCTCATGTCCACCATTCTCCATTCTAACACCAACAAAACTAAAAAATTGAGAACAAATATAAAAGTATGGTAAGATTTTTTGAGATTGTCATGACATAAAATTTATATAGATGTCACTGTAAAAAAAATTAAAAAATAAAAAATAAAATATTAGTCTTTGTTTATAATTTTTATAATTTTTTATTCTACTTATCTAATAAGATGCCAAGTTGTACTATTAAATTTTTTAGAATTATCTTCTCTAATTTTGAAGTAGCATAACATATTCTCTAGAACATAATGTCTCACCTTTTTTTATTCCACAAAATTCATCATTACAACAATATGTTGTTGACAAATAAAATGATAAATAAAATACAGTATAACAATATAATAGATGCAACATTATTGTTCTTAGTTTTGAAAATATGAAATAAAAGTTAAACAATAAAAAATCTTAAATCTAGTCATTCATTAATTTTAGAATATTTTGTATTAATTTATTTATATATTTTGTTGTTCACTTTATTGATGTAAAAATAATAATAATAAATAAACTGTAGAGGCTAAACAAAGCAACGCACAAATGGGCAACAATAAAAGTAGACACATCTAGCATCTAGTATTAATAACGAAAGCAATAGTTCTAAAGACAAAAGAAAAAAAATAACTCATAACATTCTACAGGGGAAAAAAACCAACCAATCACAATCACAATCACAATATTGAAGAAAATTATATGTTTTTTGTTGAGGCCTACCAATATTCAAAGAGCAAATATATTGTATTCATACAAACCTGAATAGTATGATGCAAGCGATAGAGAGCCTCCGACGAAGATAGATAGGTGGTTAGCCGATGAGAACAAACTTTTTAGGGTTTTGAGAAATTGATAGTTAAGAGTTTGTTTGAGATTATAAAAATAAATTTGAGTAAAATAAATGATAAGATCTTAAATAGTGTAGTTTTGATTTTTAAGATTTTTTTAAAAAACAAAATTCCAAAACGGAACTGCTATAAAATTTCCAACACGGAACTGTTGCGTACTATATATTTATAAGGTATAAATAATATATGTTATAAGGTATAAATAATATGTGTCGTATATAATATTGAGGACGCAAAGTGGCGTGGCGGTAAGAACGTTGCATACGAGGGCGTGGTCAAGGGATCAAACCTTAGTGCCGTTGGAATTGTTTGAAATTTTGAAATAACCTTGGAGCCCAAAACGACGTCGTTTTGGGCGTGTAGCAAGTTCTGCTGCGCGGCTGCGCAGCAATATCCCCAAATCCCAAAAAAGTATACATATATTTATTTCTCTGGCTAAAATTAAAATATTTGTTAACAATTATATTTATTTTACAATTGAATTTTGTAAACATTCTAAATTCAAATAATAAATAAAAGACTCTAAATAATTTAATATTCATCCAAAATAAAATTTGTTAGCCCCAAGGTTATTCATTTTAAATTCATATTGATTTTGATTATTAACAAATATTTTAAACTCATTTTAAAAATTCAAAATTTTCAAAATAAAATTTTGTTATTGCTCTTCATTATTTCTAATAGATGTATGCTTCAAATTTGTCATTGGCACCTCAAAACATGGAATTAGCACATGTATGCAAAACACTATTTGTGCTTAAAACAGGTCCAAGGGTCGACACCAAGACAACAAGGGTCGACACCAGAATGAAGTACACAATGCCTAAATGTTGCAGCAACCAAGGGTCGACACCAAGTCTTTCAGGGTCGACACCAAATTTCAGTGTACCAAAATTCGACACCAAGAATGACAAGGGTCGACACCAATTTTTAGTATACAAAGCTCAGTCAAAACAACAGCAAAGGGTTGACACCACAACATGAAAGGGTCGACACTAAATTTCAGTGAGCTAAGGGTCAACACTAGCACATAACAAAGGTCGACACCAAAAGATAGAGAAAAGAATTCCAGCACACAAAGGGTCGACACCTGATTACGGAAGGATCGACACCAGGAATACCTGGCAGTCAAAGTCGAGAAGAATAAAGAAAAATGGGTCGACACCCAATCTGTAGGGGTCGACACCCTTAAGTCTGGCTTTCAAAACCTAGCCACCATTTTCTTATCTATAAGTAGACTTTGTAGTCATCATTATGAGCCAACTTTACAGCAGACTTTGAGCAAACCCTTTGCTATTCCCTTCGACACCACTCAAAGCCCTAGCCCTAACCCATCTCGATTTTTCGACGACTCTCACCGTCGATTCCCATTCCGATCATCATCCCTCTCTCTCACGACCTGTCTTCTTCATCTTCCATGGATCCTCAAGCCTCTCCTTCCACCCCATCAAGGAAACAATCACACACTTCCACCTCTGCTACCACCACTGCTCCTACTCCTGCCAGTTCTTCATTGCTGTGATTCAAGAACAATGAAGCTAAGGTTGTATTCAACAAAGATTTCAACCTGAGAAGGGTACTCTTTGGGAGAACAGTTGACATTAATTTCTTCGAAGAACACAATATTCTTGTCAAAATTTGGTTTGAAACTCAAAAATGGTCCTTTCTTTTAAAACTTGATTGTGAAATCTATCCTACCCTCCTTAAAGAATTTTTTTGCTAATCTATCATATAATGAGGAATCTGTCTCTAGAACTTTGGATTGCTTTGTTAGGGGTGTTTCATTCACTCTTAAACCCTCTATTGTAAACTCCATTTTGAAAACTTCAAATGATGGGCAAAAAGTGCCCTCTTCCCTAAGTCTCAACCCACCAAACTATACACATCTCACTGGTCTGAACTTTCTCATCAATAATCAAACCCTAGACCACCACATCATTGTTTCTGGTAAAGGCCTTTCACTAGAGTTGAGGCTTTTACATCACATTATCACTCATAACATGATTCCTCGCTGTGGTAGATTTGACGTTGTTACCTTTGGTCATACCTTTCTTCTTTGGTCCTTATCTACTGGCTACCTAATTAATTTTGGCAATATTATGTGTCATGTCATCATTGATGCACACGAGAGGCATAACCAAGCCTGTCACACCCCAAATTTTAATTACTCAGAAACATTACCAAAAGTCTTTAATTTAGGTCCTCTTTGTGTATTTTATTTTATTTTATTATTTTTTTTTTTACAAATATCTATTATCCTTAAGTAATAAAGGCATCATAATATATGTTCTCTCTCTCGATGAATACAATGATAGCAATAATACATGCCAAGCTTCCTCTACGGAGCTATAATAAATAATTACAAACATCAATGTACAAAATTCATTTCCTTTATGTTTACAATGAAATTACACATAAGAGACTCATGGACTTTTGACTCTTCAACTAATGAATCCGAATTCTCTTCTTATAAAAAAATAAAACAACAAAAGATGAGCACAACTGCCCAGTAAGAATCTCATAGTTCTAAATCAATAACTAACACATAGATAGAAATGATCATGCATGCAGGTGATACCATATAGTAAGGTGACGTTTTGTAATTTCCAAACATTATATGTAGAGTACCTTTATCTCAAAATTTATTTGAACATTTAAAGAAAACTTTTAGTCATAAAAATTATCCCTCTTCATCAAAAAAAACCATAAATCCTCTTTGAAAAACAAATATGCTTAAGGAACAACATCATTTTAAATTTATTAACCCAATTTCAAAATATTCTTTATTTTATTTCCATTTTATTATTCTTCTTTTCATTTCATTTCCTTTTTTTACAATTCACAATTATTATATCTCCATAACCTCAAAGTTCAAGTTTCCTCAATACTCAAAACAACCCTTATACACTCCGTTCCCACTTGTCAATCCATTATTGCTATAACTCCACAACGTAAAAATCCAAATCTCCTTTATATTAAAAAACAATTCTCCTACACTCAACTCCTACTTGTCTAACAACTACATCACATCATCATTTTATTTCTCAAATTATAATTCAACATAACTCAGGATTAAAAACCCTTTCATTTCAATTTCTCAATTATTTACAAAACAAAAATGTTAATCTTCCTTTATAGTCACAAACAATCTAGTGAGTTCATCATCACCAATTCCTAATCCACTTACCCCTTTCATTTTTGATTCTTTTCAAATAATTTCTATATGCATTTCCTCTATATACCAAATTACACATCAAATTATAATTTCACAAGTTCATCACAAGTCACATCTATCATCACGGACTCAACACATTTCTCAACACATTCCACTTTTTTGCCAACTTGATACAATAGATAGTGGGCACCCGACTAATAACACGTCCCACCTTTTGCCGACTTGATATGGCGGGATAACGGGCACTCGACTCTTAACACCCTTCACCTTTTGCCGGCTATTACACGGCAGGAAGTGAACTCCAAAAACTGTTTTCTCAAAAATCACATTTTTTCAAAAACCATGTTTTTCCACATTTGCCGATTGTCATACGGCAGAACGTGGACACCCAAAAACATTTTCAACTTTAAAACCATCCCCATATTTGCCAACTATTATACAGCAGGACGTGAGCACCCAAGAAAACCATCAGTTTTTCCACTTTTGCCAATACAATATGACAGGACCAGTGGACACCAAAAATATTTTTTCCCACATTCGTTTAGCGATAAGCCTAGATAGGGCAATTGGACACCTTTTCAACTTCTCGTGCAGGTACCAACACAACACCACCCAACACGACTCAACCCAACTCAACTCAACTCAACACCAATCAATGCAATTCAACATAATTCAATGCAAATTCAACATAGCTCAATGCAATTCAACATATTTCAATGCAAGCCCTTAAACCTCAACTTCATCATTTCATCACAAAGTTCAGATTATCCATATCATTAATAATTTCTTTCCCCAAATTTTGTTTCATACTATAACATAATTTAAAATATCAATAATAAAGGTTCAATTGCAACTTTTACATAAATTTCCAAACACTTTCAAAATTCAATGAAACTTGTATATGTACAATTTAACACCTCAATTTCATAATACTACTTTCAATTTAAGCAAAACCACCATCCACCTTCATGAACCAAACTAGGGTTTTTAAGAGAAATTAAAGCTTTTCACAAAAATACATTTTTATTCTAATTCTCCTATTGATTATACACCCAAACTCATAACCTAAAATCATAACTCAACAAATAAACCTTGACACTTCAAACCTTAAACCCCCAATCTCATGATTTATCATAATATGCTTAAAAGTATAAATTTTGTATTTATATAAAGAAAATACCACAAATCTATGTATAAATGAGAGTATTAAAGAAGAACTAGAAACCCCTACCTCAAGGATCAAGAAAGAAAGCAAGGCTTTGTTGGGATTCCTTCATAAAATAAAAAATCCAATCGGTAGGAAAATGAGATCTTCATGTATTCTTCACTTTTTAGTAAGAGATCTTGACCAAATCTTTGAGAAATGGAAAGTATTCGGGTCAAGAAATCAAGGGCTTTAGGACTTAGGATTAGAGGAAGGAAGAGAGAAAAGAAAAGTGGAGAGAATGATCTAGAAAGACACTTTTTAAACTGCTAGATTCATGCAGTCCGCTCGAGTGCACTTGCTTCCAGCACAGATACTAAAACTTCAAACGGACATAACTCTCGCATTCGAACTCCGTTTTAGGTCATTATTGTGTCCAAATCAAAGCCCGTGCTTTCCAAGGGTTTTACCCTCATAGCCAAATTCAAAGTGTGGAAAGAGAAAAGGGCAAAAGAGTGATGGTTGTTCATAGGAAAATTATCCGAATCAAAGTCTTTGGTCCAAACTTACTTTGCCATTATATTACCACTTCGATCAATATCCCAAAATAAAACAAAGAGGCTCCAAACACAATAATAAGAATGTCAAGAGAAATCACACTAGTCCCAAAAGTACAAAGTGTCACACTATGCTCAAGCGAACAAACACAGATAAGACAGACCACTTGAGCGACAACTCCTACGCTCGAGCGTAAATCACCAACTCTCAAAATCTCGCATGCACTGTAAAAGTATTGGGAGCCTCACAAGATTGCTCAAGCGTCAACTCTTACGCTCGAGGGGAGAGAAAAATTCTAGAGTGCTACAAGGCCCTTCCATATAGAATAATCTTTACCAAAATTTTCAAACATTTAAAATAAATTTAAAAGGTGAAGAAAAAGTTCCGAGAGACCCTTCTTGTTATGGGTTTGAAACTCTTAGCCATATGAGTTATTCTTTAATCAATAATGTGTGAACCAAGACCAAAAACTTGTCTCTTCCTTGCTTCTTCCATTCCCCGCTTCATCTCCTTCTACTCTTCCTAGTCCTTCCTCTATGCAATTTTTCACTCATGGTCCATCATCTTCCTCTGCTGCTCCAGCAGCTGATCTCTCATCTCTCTCAACCAAAATTGATCACCTTGATTCTCTGGCTCAAGGTCCCTTGTTAGTTAGGATTGTAGAAATTAACTCGAGGCTTAACAACCTCAACTTGTCTTCCCAATCTGTCCCTACTTTTGATATTCCATCATCATCCTATTCTGCATCTACTTCATCCTCCTCTGCCCTGGAACATAAAGTGGATCAATTAACCTTTTTGGTCCAACAACTTCTCTCTCAGCAAATGGAAATGCCGCATGATATTGACAAAATAAAGATCCAACAAGCCCAGGCCATTGAAGCGGCAAAAACTATTGTGGAAAGCATGGTGATCGCTGTATATGGGCTCAAGAATTCCAATGAAGAGTTTCGCCAAATTTTCCAATAGAGTTGGGATGACGACCTCGGCGAACAAATTTTGGAAGTTCATGCTTTGGTTCACACAAGGTTGGCGCGAAGCAGCACCCCATTGGCCTTGCAATCCTTTACCGTTTCACTAACCTCTGCCCCTTCTTTTTGTTGATGACAAAGGGAAGAAGAATGTTACATGTTGTTTGTTGTTTTGATTTTATAACTAATAGTAATCTGTTTAACACAAGGGGGAGAAAACTTTAGAGCTTTTAGACGATGTTGATAACAGTTAGTTTGACATAAAGGGAAGAAGAATAGTATTGACACATTGTTTTGCTATAAATGAACTATTGTTGGATGTTGGAGGTAATTATTTCGTTGATCGTAAATAATTATAAGCTGTGAATGATCTAATGCATGTTGATGTAATGCTAGTTTGATTCAATTATTAATTGTTGAATATTCACTTTATACTACTAGCAACACAACACAATGTTTGAGTTGTATTAATCATGTTTTACTGTTGATTTTGTTTCCGATTGGCATAGTAGCTTGTGATTTCATTCAATGAAATTAAAAGCGATAACAGTTCATATTTAATGATCCAAAGCACATTGATGAGTGGAGTATTGCTACTTAAGCTTGTTCTATTTATGCAACATTCTTATGCATTTATATTGCGTTTGACTTGAAAATGATTTGGCTATGAATCCTTTTTATAGGGAAAGTTTTTGATCTCACTTTTGAAACCATCTTTTACAAAACTTATTGAAACTCATCTCTTTAGCCTTTATTTTGAAACTCATGTTTTTGAAAACTTTTCATATATTTGTTATCATCAAAAAGGAGGAGATTGTTAGCCCCAAGGCTATTCATTTTAAATTCATATTGATTTTGATTATCAACAAATATTTTAAACTCATTTTAAATATTCAAAGTTTTCAAAATAAAATTTTATTATTGCTTTTCATTGTTTCTAATAGATGTATGCTTCAAATTTTTCATTTTCTCATAAATATTGGCGCCTCAAAACATGGAATTAGCACATGTATGCAAAACACTATTTGTGCTTAAAACAGGTCCAAAGGTCGACACCAAGACAACAAGGGTTGACACCAGAATAAAGTACACAATGCCTAAATGTTGCAGCAACCAAGGGTTGACACCAAGTCTTTTGGGGTCGACACCAAATTTCAGTGTACCAAGGGTTGACACCAATTTTCAGTATACAAAGCTTGGTCAAAGCAGCAGCAAAAGATCGACACCACAACAGGAAAGGGTCAACACTAAATTTCAGTGAGCTAAGGGTCGACACCAAAAGATAAAAATACGAATTCCCGTAAAAAAAGGGTCGACACCCAATTACCGGGGGGGGGGGGTTGACACCAGGGCAATCAAAGTAGAGAAGAATAAGAAACAAAGGGTCGACACCCTTAAGTCTGGGTTTCAAAACCTAGCCACCATTTTCTTATCTATAGCGAATTTGCAATATCATTGTGAGCCTACTTTGTAGTAGACTTTGAGCAAACTTTTGCTATCATCATCATGAAAATATATCTTATATCTACCTATCAATGATTTGCATTAATGGCAATTGATCTTTTGATGAGGCTCCACCTTCAAAGGCTTGTCGACAACCTATACACACCCATGCTCTACTCGAGAGCTTTCAAGACTCACCCATGCTCGGCTCCAAACGGCTAGAAGGCATACCCAACTTCTCTCCAACGACTAGAAGACATTGAAGTCTATAAAGGCAAAGACTTCTCTAGATCTCAAACATAGAACAACCCCGAGCATTCAAGAACTATTCCTAATCAATCTCTCGTGATATTATTCTTGTACTTCTACTTTCATATCTCGAAAGTATACTCCAAAATCCCTTTGCTCCTTCACTTTCATATTTATCTTTTGAGAGAAATATTTTGTAAAAGAGGAAAATTGTACCTCTTATTTTTATTTCCTTATTTTTTGAAAAACACTTGTAAAGTGAGGCATTTAGTTGAGAGATCCTCAACGGATAAAGTAAGTCCTGTGTAAATCTACAAGCCAAGTGAAGATTTGGTGGTGTATCGATTTGATTCATAGTGAAGGAATTCTCAAAGAGGTGCTTTGAGGAGTGGACGAGGGTGGGCCAATAACCACTATAAATATTTGTGTTTGAGCTCTTTTCTCTTCTCCTTCATCTATGGTATTATTGGCTGCTTGCTGAATTTATTTATTTGATTTATTAATTTTCTAGGCATAATTTTTATTTACCCAATTCACCCTCCTCTTGGGTTGTCTACCTGGGTAACAAAAATAAAAATAAAAAATAAAGAGAAAATTGGCAAAAAGTCCATTTTAGAAAAGATATTAGGCATTAAATCCAAGGTAAAGTCTTATTTGGTGATAAGGACACGCCGGAAAAGCCATTGGCGTCGGAAAAAGTCACTAGAAAATTTCGTTAGTACTGGAAAAGTCGTCAATGGCGGTGACCGACGGCTGGCGACAGCAAATGGTGGTGGTAAGGTAGAGAAATGTGTGATATTCAACAGATAGAGTGTTGAACGAGTGACACGTGTCACATTTCATACAAATAATTTGGTGAATTTCAACAGATAAGAACATGTGCTTGGTGAATTTCAATAGATAGACAAATTGGATTATTTCAAGAGATAGACATATAAGTTAATTTCAAAAGATAGTTGTCATTTTAGACAGATTGTGTCCTTTTAGCCCAAAGAGATTAGAGTTGAGACCTAATAGCCCAAAAGATTTAGAAATTGACTTATGACTCGAGTGCCCAAAAATTAATAGGTCATATCTATTGGGTTAAGTAAGCGAGCTTAGGATTTGAATTTTTTTAGGACCAGGCTTGGGATGCCTATGTAACGCCCTCAAAATAAACCCATAAATCACATATTCATTACATCCATAAGCTTAAGAGAGTAAAAACATATTGCCATTCATCAGAGTATTCTTACAAAAGATATTACATGTTGACAACAAAAGTAAATGCCCTATAGGCTTACAACTCTCCAAGTCAACACTTGGGTTCAACAAAATAGAGTTCTAACTCTTTACACAAAATAAGCCCTTGGCTTGATGTACATGTAATATACAAAAGAGAACAACCAAAAAGAGCTATCAGCCTCAAGCCTCCCAAGCTACGTCCTTGGAGGTGGCATATCACCAAAGACTCTAACAATGATGTCCTATATAGGGTGAGCCAACGCCCAGTAGAGATATGCTAAACATAATATGAGCAATAACTAAAACATTAGCATTTGATAAATGTTTAACCAATGTAAACCTACATACAACACAACCCAATTTCATAACTGGTATGCCCATATTTCATTCCATTCTCCTTTACTTAACCAATTTTCAATTCATAAACATGGTTCAGAACCTGGCCAAACAATTAAATGAGATTACAATTCATATCAACAATACTTCTATACTTCATAATAGATACACATATTTGCTATATCAATATCATATTAAAACACTTCCATACTTCACAATAGATACACAGATTTGCTGTGTCAATGGAGTCTATCCCCTATCTCCTCCCAAATAATATCCGGTTTAGGAGTCCATCCCCTATCTTTCCGTAAATCGTGGAGTACATCCCCTATCTCCTCCCACACAAAACAATGTATATAAACAATTATCATAACTTCCCAATTCCACTATTTCTTTCTCATAACTTCCCAATTCCACTATTTCACAATGAAAGTCATTAATTACACTAATGACCCAATAAAACCCAAATATGGCATTTTCCCCTATTTCTCCCAATATTGACCCAAAGGTCCAAATATCATCAATAAACCTCAATAACTTCATTTTAAGGCTCAAATACACATATGTAGTTCAATGGAACGAAAAACCCTCTTTTGATATTTTAAGGTTTGAAACCCTAACTCCCAAACTTTCCCAACTACAACATTACATCAAAATGAACACAAGTTTATGTCAAAGATCATAACAATGAGTAGTTATCCCTACCTCAATTTCGGAACCCAAAGGAAAAGGTGAAGAAAATCGAAAGTGCTCCAAATTCCAAGATTTTTGGATTGATGGGTAGCCCAAGCCAAGCTCTACACTGTTTGCAAAGGAACTAAGGTAGAAGATTACTCAAACTAGATCAAACCTTAGAGAGAATGTGAAATGTAGTGAGAGAAGCTCTCTAATGGAGGTTTTGAAAAGTAAGAGAGAGAGAGTGTGTGTAAAAAGTGATCTAAAATGACCCAGCTGCCAGTTGATATACGTATGACCCGCTCGAGTAAAGAATAGGACGCTCGAGCGTCAAACACAAAAGCTGGACCCGCTCGAGCGCAAGAATACCTGCTCGAGCGCCAAGACACAACTGCAAAACTCCACCCGCTCAAGTGCAAAGGAACACTCGCTCGAGCGTAGATTACACTCTTCTAGTATTTTTACAGACATCGAACACTCGCTCGAGTGCAAGGATACCCACTCGAGCGCGACCTGCTCGAGCATAAGGAAATCCGCTCGAGCATAAAAACACATCTGTAGTATTTTTGCAAATGGACAAACTACTAAAGGTATGCAAACTCCGCTCGAGCGCAAGAAGACCCGCTCGAGCGGATCACTAAAAATTTGGGCAACAAGAGTTGGGATGAAAGCTCAACCAACCTGTTCGAAACACGCCCAAGACAATTCTAAACTCAAATACAAAGAGTTAAAGAATGGAAATGAAATACAAACAACAACAACTATCAACGGAACCGAGTCCGGAATACAGTAAACATGAGAGAAAAACTGGGATTGCTATAACCTCCCCCCTTAAAGAATTTCGTCCCCGAAATTAGATACAAGTTTCAAAAACACATGTTTTTCTCAATTCTTGATAATATTCCAACTCAATATTCAACAACCTGACCCATTACCGGTCATCTCATCTCTTTTCAAGAGGCAAATCACAATATATTACTCAATATGCATTATTAACATGCTTTCCCTTGAAATTTACCAATTTCAACACATATTCCACCATTCAATTACATATTCAATGCCAATAATGTATTTGCATTTCTAAAACAGAATTAACATATGTAATGTTAAAATAAACTTCCATAAACCGAAACATTTACAATGTTTTACAACTTAAGACATATTCAATGCTTTTAAAGTTCATCAATACAACAAAATATACGACATATGCTCAAACATCCACAAATAGATCCAGATATTTCTCACGGACCTCCAACTCACGTTCCCAAGTGGCTTCTTCCACTCCGTGATGTTTCCACAAAACTTTTACCAAGGGAATGGTCTTGCCTCACAAGACTTGATCCCGCCTATCCAAGACCCGTACCGGTCTCTCCTCATACGAGGCATCCTCATCAACCTCTAAGTCGGTCCAATCCAATACATGTGACGGATCTGGCTCGTATTTCCGAAGCATGCTAACATAAAACACGTCATGCACTCTGGACAACTACGGCGGCAAAGCTAAACGGTATGCAACTTCCCCAATCCTCTCAAGGATCTCAAAGGGACCAATAAATTGAGGGGACAACTTCCCACTCTTCCCAAACCTCATCAAACCCCGCCTAGGTGATAATTTCAGAAAGACATGATCACCCACTTCAAATGCCAAAGGCCCCCTCCTACTTCAAGATAACTCTTTTGGCACTGGTCAGAACAAGCCTCCTACGGATAAGCTCAACTTTCTCTGTCGTTTCCCTTACCAACTTCGGGCCCAACAAAGGTGCATCACCCACCTCGGCCCAAAAAACTGGAAACCTACACGGTCGGCCATATAAGGCCTCAAACAGTGCCATACCGATACTTGACTGGAAACTGTTGTTATAGGCAAACTCCACCAAGGGCAAGTGCCTCTTCCACGACCCACTAAAGTCAAGAACACAACCTCGAAGCATATCCTCAAGGATCTGAATAGTACGCTCGGACTACCCGTCAGTCTGAGGATGATAAGCCGTGCTAAAGGTCAACCTAGTGCCCAAAGCAGTCTGCAAACTCTGCCACAACCTAGCAGTAAAGCGTGGATCTCTATCTGAGACGATCAATACTGGGATATGTCTCAAATATACAAGTTGACAAGATGGTTTGCCGAATCTCTCACGCGCATAAGGATAAAGTGCGTCAACTTAGTCAACCGGTCTACAACCAACCAAATAGCATCACTACCCCGCTGAGTCCTCGGAAGACCCACAACGAAGTCCATAGTGACATGCTCCCACTTCCACTCGGCAATAGGTAAGGGTTGCAACAAACCCGCTGGCCTCTGATGCTCGGCCTTCACTTGCTGACAAGTAAGGCACTTAGACACAAAAACTGCCACATCTTTCTTCATTCCCCGCCACCAGAACTGGCAACCCAAATCACGATACATCTTAGTGCCTCCTGATGCACCGCAAGGTGTAAATGGTGAAACTCTTGAGTACTTCCTCTTGGCAAGACGCCAAGACAAACAGACGGTCTCAGATCTCACACTCGTCAAGATACACAACAAACCCTTCTCAACCTTCTCATTAGAGATCTTCTGAGGGATTCTACCTCAAGGTCACCTCTCTGCCTCTAACACTCAAGTCACAAGTGTAGGTTGCGCAACAACGTAAAAACAAGGTCAGCAAATCAATAGATTCGCCTGTATAAATCAAACTCGCCAAGTGCACCCAACATCTCCCACTCCCCTATGGCTATGCAAGCTACATCACTAATGGATTTCCTACTAAGGGCATCAACGACAACATTGGCCTTCCCCGGGTGATAGTGCAACTCAAAGTCATAATCCTCAATGAACTCCATCCACCTTCTCTGCCTCAAATTCAAGTCTCTCTGTAAACAGACACTTGCACTCTTATGATCCGAGAACACCTCGAATCTCTCACCATAAAGGTAGTGCCTCCAAATCTTCAAGGCAAAATTATCACCGCTAGTTCTAGGTTATGTGTAGGGTAGTTCCTCTCATGTATTTTCAACTGACATGAGCCATAGGCTACCACTTTCCCCTCTTGCATCAATACACAACCCAAACCCTCTCGTGAGGCATCACAATAAACCGCATTACCCAAACCTCTCTCTGGAATAATCAACACTAGAGCGGTGGTCAATCTAACTTTCAGCTCTTAGAACGACTTTTCACAAGTCTCACTCCATACAAATTTGACCCATTTTCGTATCAATCTAGTTGTAATAACCCCGACCCTAATTAACGTTAATTGGCACTTAATTATGCCTAACAGTAATTAAGAGGAAACCTGAAATTGAGTTGCATGTGTATTGCATGATTTATGTGTTTTATCTGTTCGGTGTCGAAATATCTATTCGTGTTTTAAACTTTAAATTACGAATTGGAAGCCTTATCGGCACCCGATTTCGAAATTGATTAGTGTTTTAGACTAATTAGATTTTATTTGATTTTATGGTGGGTTTAATTAAAATTCGGTTTGGGATGATTAAACTCGATTAAAATAATGCCATTTATTTGATTTGAGCCAAATGCCACTTATATTCTTATTTTACTCCACTAACTCACCCCTTTGCATTTCATTTACACACTTTAGCCTCAACAAGAGAGAAAAACGTGAGGGAGAAGAGAAATGGAGGAAATTGGGTCTTAGCTCAAGAATTAACTTGGAAACTTAGAAGAAATTTGAGGATAACAACAAATTGAGCTAGCACACTTTGATTTCAAGGTTTAAAGTAGGAGATTCTTCTCTTAATTGTGAGTCTAGATCACTTCTTGCATGGTTCATGGTTAGATTAGTGTTTAGAGCTAGAATTGGGTTTAACATGTGGAATTGAAGTCCATAGCATGCATGCATGAACATGTTCTTTGAAATTGAAGTTGTTTAGTATCAAATCTTCACATGCATGGCCACATTTTTGCTAAGATCCTTGAATTCATCAAAACTCTAAGTTTAATTTTGCTTTGGATCATGTTTTAGAGCCTTGAAATTAATTTGGACTCATGCATGTTTGTTTAAACCTTGTTCTTGGTGATTTATGGGAATTGTGATCAAATTGTCTCGCCCATGGGCATTGATTTTACAAATTGGCTTTTGAAACTTGTTGTACTATGACTTTGAAATGTTTTCCCAAAAATTGAGCCCAAGAGGTTGAGTTTTGTATGGTTAAAAGTTGGTTTTGAGCATTGGAGTTCAATTTGGAAATTCCAGATTTTTGTCTCCTGCTCGAGTGGGGAAAGTGGCGCTCGAGCGGGGAAATCGAGCTCCCAGCATCTCTCACTATTTTACAGTACGCTCGAGCGGAGGATTTCACGCTCGAGCAGAGTCCTGTGTCTCACGCTCGAGCGAGGGTCGAGCGTCTATCGAGCGTAAATTTTGAGCATCCAAAGATTTTTATCAGAGCACAATTCGCCGAGCGGCAAAATCCACGCCGATCGGTGCCCTTTAGCCAGATGTCCGCCGAGCGAGAAATCCACGCCGAAAGGGACCCCTGTTTTTCGAAAATTTTGTTAAATGTTTAAAAATGCATTTTTGCATCCTCATTCCATCCTAGGCATTCCTAGGCCATGTTTAAAACCTTACAAGGGGAATTCAAGGGTAGAAACACACTTAGAACCAATGACAAAAGTTTTGTATAAGCCAGAACGTGTGTTTCATGTATATGCCTGTTATGTGTTATGTAGGTCACGTGCCGCACTCTGTTTGACCTTTTTGGCTCCGCCTGTCTGTTTCAACGCCCACTGTGACTAATAACTCTGTAAAGATATGTTCAACTTTAAGTATTTTCTGACTGATATGAAAAGATCTGTTTTTCTGAATGCTACTTTATGAATGAATGAATGAATGTCCAATTTTCGGAAATATATTGTGGCACCCTTAGTTCACGTGGCCCTCGCCCGGGGGTAACAATACCGCGGCCAATCTGCACGTGGCCCTTGCCTGAGGTATGTAGACACCCCATTTTTGACCGTCCTCAAGACTTGGACGTCACCGTTTGAACACTCGGTGATTATCCATGTTTGTGTTCGTTTGGAGTTCCCGGAGGTCTCGGCTACGCGCCTTGCCTCAAGATCTCCGAACTCGACCGTTTTGTGTCTGGTTTTGCACCAAACACTTGTGTTTTGCCTTGGAGAGACAGGGAATGCCTTGTGAGGCATCCATGGCTAAAGGCCACCGGCTGTTGTTTGTGTCCACCGACAATGTATATTGCCTACGGCAGACTTTTTGGCCGACCGCCATCAATTTTGTCAAAATGACAATTTTAGCCACCGACCATCGCTCATCCGCTTAGCAATATTTTGTGCCACCGTGATAGCGGCACTCCACCCCATTTCCTCCATACACGTGTATGGGATTTCTCTTGAATGGCTTGTTTTGTAAGCCTTACAAGAGGGAATTGCCTATATAGGAGAGCTTCCTCTCTTTGGCCAGAGGTTAGACCTTTGTTAGACATTTTAGACAGCTTTTGTAAAGCTTGAGTTCTAGGGTTAGGGTTAGATACATATTCTATCTCTATAAGTGTGTGTTTTGTCCTACTTTTGCTCACAAACACACACCAACACACCATCTCTTGGACTTGAGACCTTTGGAGGGTTGTTTTAGTGTTTTGGAGATGGATTAAAGCCAAGGAAGGTCATGGAGCATTGCTTGTGAAGAAAGGCTTCAAGGGTAAGAAACTCCCTTTATTCCCCATTTTTGCATTGCTTTTCTACCTATCTTAGAACTATTTTTGTGCTTAGTGTATAATACAAAAAGTTCTATTTTAAGCCCCCTTGATTGTTTGTTAAGGGTGTTTTGTGGTTTGGAGGTGTTTGTCCACCCTTAGGCCTTGTAAGGCTCATTTTTGTGCTATTTTGTGGAAGTTTCGTGTCTTTGGTGTTTTCTTCACCACTGAAATCTTGAGGGATTTCAGTGGTGAAGATGGTGCCTTGAAGTCTCAAAAAGGGGAGGGCCACCCCCTCTCCTTGTTGTCCTTGAAAAGGACCATTCTTGGCCTCTTAAGGGAGCATCTAGCTTAGGCTTTTGTTGATCATGTCTTGGCTGTTTTTCATGCTTATATTGTCATAATATAACATGGTTTTAAGTTGGTTTTAGTACACCATGCATGTTTAGCATACCTACCATGTAATGCCTTGTTATTGCCTTAATATGCCTTAGGTTGTTAGCCTTTGTTCTAGCATGTTTTAAGCTTGGTCTTGTGAAGCTTTTATGCTTATCTTGCCATGTTTAAGGTCTGTCCGTGGTGGTTTTGGTCGATCTTGACATGCATTATGTGGCCCCTTTGCATTTTGGCTTATTGGCCTTAAGCATGTACATGTGTAGCATGCCATTCTTACATGGATTTAGTGGATTGGAATCATCTTTCATGCTATTTCAGTCCCTTAGACATGCTTGTATGCTTGCCTTGGACACCTCTTTGATGCTTCAAAAGCTTGTGTTGTATGCTCCATGTTTTGGCCATTAAACATGCTTTTGAATTTGAGCCACTTAGATGCCATCTAAGGGTCCCTTTTGCATGGTCAAGGTCTGCCTTGAACCTGTTTTAAACCTTCTTGGCCTTGTGAGGCTTGGTTGGTTTAGCTATGGTTTAAGCCTTCTTGACTTGCTCCAAGTATTTGGACTATTTGCATGCTAATGTTTGTCTTGTTTAAGTTGGTTTGGCACCTCTTATAACATGATTTTCAGAGCTAATATTGCATGCCATTTATCCATGTTAGGCCTCTTTTGAAAGTGTTTAAAAGTTGCCTTTATATGCTTAAGTATTGGACCATACTTACTTGCATGTGTGTATGTATGTTTGATCCCAATTCCTTGGTGTTTGGCCACTGTTTTGGGCCTATTTAGAGTTGCCTAAATCATGCTTAAGTCCATCTTTTCATTAGTTTGCATTGCCTCATGTTTGCTTGTATGCTTGCATAAGTGTCTTGCCATGCCATGTTGCATCCTTAGCTTGCATGCCTAGGTTGCATTGCATCTTGCATGCATGCCTTGTTCCTTGATTTGGTGATAGGAATTGGGTCTTGGTTTGTTTGTTTGGTTTGCATTTCATTTGACATAAAAGTGCATGCTTGATTCTTCGGGCCATCATGCATGGAAGTGCGTGATTGATGGTCTGAGAATCGAGGCACATGCCCCTTTGAGTCACAAACATGATAAGGGGCATGATTGGTGCATACATTGCTTGAATTGTATTGCCATGCAAGTTCTCGCCTCTCACATCAATTGCAGATTCTGCAGGAATTATTTGCCAACCGGCATTACAGAGTGCCGACCGGCAATGTATTGGTGGCCGATAGCCTCATTTCCAGCCGATGGACACATCTTGCTGCCGATGGTAATTCTACTCAGCCGGTGGTGTCCCCTAGTGTCCAGAGAAGCATTCCTGAGACTTTGGCAATCTCCAGAGGGAAATAGCAGGGAAAACAGAGGCAGTCTATGCATGGTAGTGCACTTCCGAGCAGGACCCGAGCGTGCATTGCATTCAGACTCTCCTCCCGAGGCGGTTTACTGTTTTTCCTAGTCTAGTTAGTTGTTAACTAATTAGGTAATTTGTAATAATTAATTAGCTCGCATAGTTGATTAATTTGTATTATTCTTTTGGTCCTTCCGAGCGAGGGCGAATTTGTAATAAGTGTGGGTGAGTGTGTGTATGTCTTCCAACCCCCACTTCTTTCTCCCTTTTACTTACCTGCTTTGATGGTTAGTATTAGGACACGTTTAAATTAGCATACCTCATGCAATGCATCCGTGCATCCATGCATTTGTCTTGCATACACCGGGCTCGGTACATCATACAAATTGCATCGTATTTTCAATTCCAAATTGAATACGTGATAGTTGTAGCATTTCACATACCACTTTAGGGTTAGCCGAGCCTATTTTAACTGCATCATTGCATGTGTTGCATTAGCCACTTAACATGAACTAGGATCATGCATATTTACTTTTGCTAACTAGTTTATTGTTTTGGCATGAAGTACAATGTAAGTATTTATGCTTTAGCATCTCGCATGCATGTGAATGTTAACATGACAGCATGATTACCATGTGGCTAAATGCTTATGTGAGATAAACTGCCTGATTGCCCGTGGGTGAAGGTTGGATTGTTTGAGTTGGAAAAACTCGTTGAAATCTGTGTTTTAGCCTACTTGCGAGTAGCAAATTCCAAAGCATTTTCGAAACAAACGGATATGCAATGCTTGTTTCCAAATTAGGCAATCTAGTCTATACTTGTTTACTGTGTGTATAACATAGTAATTCTAGGATAATAATCGGAACAAGAACATATAATGTTTTAAAAATTGGATATCACGGTTAGTAAAGGCCGGTCTTCGGACCGGGCGAGAGGGGGTGCTCATAGCTGACCTTCCCCAATCGTACCCAAGCTCCCGAGCCGAGGCAACTTTGGTGATGACGGACACGTGGCCTTTGGCACCGAGTTAGGGTTTCCTAAATTTCCCCATTAAAAAATATTTAGGTGACAATTCTATATCTGGCAAAGTAATCCATGTTTGGCACTTCTTTCAAAATCTGTTTTTCTCAAAATGATTTGCCGGATTTGGACTCTTTGGTTCAGATTTAGAACCGTCACAAAGGGAGTCCAAACTGTAGCGAGGTCCCTCGTGGGCTTGTTACAGGGTAATAATACCATGGTTACTTGCGTGCAAGATATGGACCTTTACGGTCGTTGGTACCAACTCTGTCTGTGGTCTCTAGACCAATTTGATCTGATAGCTAATGGGTGTACCACGTATGATCTTATGCAAAATCTGAATATGAATATGAGTATGGATCTGAATCTGTGTTTGAGTTGAAATCTGAAAAGGCATAAGACTCGATTTCTGATAAAATTATGTTTCTGATATAATCTCTGATTTCTGACTCTGTGAAGGACATCATTCATTAAAACCCTTTACCCTGTTATTATTCACTGGCTTTCGCCACGCTTATTATATATGTAGATGAGGCGGCTCAGGACCCAGGCTAGAGTTGATGGCCTTCTATTTGGTTTTGGTCAGCTACCCGTTGCGCCTCCCGAGGAGGTTTTGCTTGAAGCTCAATGCCATGGCTAGTTTTGCACCTTATGCTAGTCTGTTGTGTCTGTTTTGAATGTCAAATCTTGGGATTATATTTTGTAAATACTTTGTACATATTTGGTGTATCCGACTAGCATGTTTATGTATATAAATAAGTTTTAAATCTTCTGTCCCATGTACGTCATCACAGCTCAATGGACCTTGTTATTTTGTATATTTGCTTCCGCAGCCCCTTACTATTTGTTAATCTGTTCAGAGGCCGTAGGTAATCCTCGGATTACTGGCCGGTTATGGGCCAAACCTATAGGGGCGGGTTTGGGTCGTGACACTAGTCAACGGCAAAGCTAGCCTGGAGAAATCTTTCACAAACCGGCGGTAATACCCAGCTAATCTCAAAAAACTGCGGATCTCAACAACACTCTTAGGCTATGCCCAATCCTCGACCGCTTTAATCTTGATGTATCAACCGATACCCTTTCCTGAGACTACATGGCCCAAGCATTTAATCTCTTAGCCGTAACTCACAGCCCCAAACTTAGCATACAATTTATGGGCTTTAAGCAACTCAAGCACCACTCTCAAGTGTTCCTCATGCTCCTTCCAAAGGTGAATAAATCAAGATGTCGCTTCTAAAACGACATAAACGATCTAAGAATTCCCGGAATATCCAGTTCATCAAGTCCATAAATATTGCCAGTGCATTGGTGCGCCCAAAAGGCATCACCAGAAACTCATAGTGGCCATACCATATACGGAATGCCATCTTCGGAATATCCTCCTCTCTGACCCTCAACTGATGGTAACCCGATCTCAAGTCTATCTTATAGAAACAACGAGACCCTTTCAACTGGTCAAATAGATCATCTATACAGGGCATAGGGTACTTGTTTTTAACCGTAGCCCGATTCAATTTCCGGTAATCGATACAAAGTCTCAAGGCACTATCTTTCTTTTTAGCAAAGAGGGCCAACGCTCCCCACGGTGAAGTACTAGGGCGGACAAAACCCTTATCTAGCAACTCCTGGAGTTGAACTTTCAACTCACTCAACTCGGCTGGGGCAAAACGATAAGGTGCCATAGAAATCGGCGCCGCGCCGGGCACTAAATCAATGGAAAACTCCACCTCTCGATGTGGTGGCAAACTAACAAGATCCTTGGGAAAGACGTCCGAGTACTCACAAACCACTCTCGGCAATATAGTATGGGTCTCATCACACTCACCACTCATAAAGCTAGCGAGAAGACCACTAAGCTCACTCTGCCCTCGCGACTTATACACTAGTGGCAACACTCTACCAACCCGATCCCCCAAGAAATGGAAATAATCTCCGCTCAAGGTACATATACAAGGATCAAGGTAATAATCAATAATACCGTATGACGATAACTAGTCTATACCCAAAATCACATCAAAACCTGACAGAGCCATAACTACAAAAGAAAATGGAAGCCGGCGGTCGATGACCTCTATATCACAGCCCCAACACCCTTGTTTCAAAATTAACTCACCCCAACAGGTGATACAACACAAATAGGAGATGCTAACTGCGCCAACTCCAACCCCAAAACAGATGCAAATGCAGCAGATATAAAGGAATGGGATGCACCCGTATCAATCAACACATTGGCAACCGAAAGGTAAAACAAAAAGGTACTTCACAACAGATGGAACTGCATAAGATCTCAAGTGTAACAACATACACGCGTCCTGAAGGTCTCTGGTCGACCTGCTCACCTCTCGATGCAAAAGACTGCTGCACAGACTGGAACGATGAAGCCTCATGATTGGCCCTCGAGGCCTGAACTGACTGTGCTGGCTAAAAACTCTGCGTCTGCCTTGAACCAGACGCACCTGATATGCCACTCAACTACAGGCAATACCTCTTTAGGTGCCCTGCCTGACCATACTGGTAACAAGAGAGCAACTGGCCTCTGCCCTGACTCTGGCTTTGAGGTCGAACCGAAGATGAAGCCGCCGACCTCCTCCACTCAAGGGCAAGCCGAGACTTGTGGCCTCAGAATAAGTAACGCCTCCTCGATCGCCTCCCAGAGCTCGTGACTGCACTAGAAAGGTAGATCTCACAAAAGCACCCTATCAATATCATATTAAAACACTTCCATACTTCACAATAGATACACAGATTTGTTGTATCAATGGAGTCCATCCCATATCTCCTCCCAAATAATATCCGATTTAGGAGTCCATCCCCTATCTTCTCCTAAACTGTGGAGTACATCCCCTATCTCCCCCCACACAAAACAATGTATATAAACAATTATCATATACACGATCAATCAATACACAGATTCAATGAATTATTCCAACCGTCATATTCAATAACATATTCAACAGATTAGTTTTAATTCACCTAATCATCATGCAGTGTCTACAACAATCACGACTATCCTCCACCGATAGCCCAAAGCAATTATTTCTAAACAGATAATAAATGCATCAACAGATAAATTATCAATATTTTCAAAAGTGAGTGTTTAATCAATCCAACTCTACCATCATTTCTCATAACTTCCCAATTCCACTATTTCACAATGAAAGTCATTAATTACACTAATGACCCAATAAAACCCAAATATGGCATTTTCCTCCATTTCTCTCAATATTAACCCAAAGGTCCAAATATCATCAATAGACCTCAATAACTTCATTTTAAGGCTCAAATACACATATGTAGTTCAATGGAACGAAAAACCCTCTTTTTATATTTTAAGGTTTGAAACCCTAACTCCCAAACTTTCCCAACTACAACATTACATCAAAATGAACACAAGTTTATGTCAAAGATCATAACAATGAGTAGTTATCCCTACCTCAATTTCAGAACTCAAAGGAGAAGGTGAAGAAAATCGAAAGTGCTTCAAATTCCAAGATTTTCAGATTGATGGGTAGCCCAAGCCAAGCTCTACACTTTTTGCAAAGGAACTAAGGTAGAAGATCACTCAAACTAGATCAAACCTTAGAGAGAAGGTGAAATGTAGTGAGAGAAGCTCTCTAATGGAGGTTTTGAAAAGTAAGAGAGAGAGAGAGAGAGTGTGTGTGTAAAAAGTGATCTAAAATGACCCAGCTGCCAGCTGATATATGTATGACTCGCTCGAGCGGAGAATAGGACGCTCGAGCGTCAAACACAAAAACTGGACCCGCTCGAGCGCAAGGATACCCGCTCGAGCGCCAAGACACAACTGCAAAACTTCACCCGCTCAAGCGCCAAGGAACACCCGCTCCAGCATAGATTACACTCTTCCAATATTTTTACAGACATCGAACACCCGCTCGAGCGCAAGGACACCCGCTCGAATGTAAGGAAATCCGCTCGAGCGTAAAAAACACATCTGCAGTATTTTTGCGCATTTAACAAACCATCAAGGTATGCAAACTCCGCTCGAGCACAAGAAGACCCGCTCGAGCGGATCACTAAAAATCTGGACAACAAGAGTTTGGACGAAAGCTCAACCAACATGTTCGAAACACGCCCAAGACAATTCTAAACTCAAATACAAAGAGTTAAAGGACGGAAATGAAATACAGACAACAACAACTATCAACGAAACCAAGTCTGGAATACAGTAAACATGATAGGAAAACCGGGATCGCTATAGCCTAGGTTAGGCAATATGTCAAGACGGGCCAAGTTTGGGATGACACACATCCTCTTACAATATAGTGCAAGCCTGACTCAAAATTTATCCACCCTTACCTGTGGTAGAATTCACATTCAAAATAAATTTCAAGTTGTCAATATATTTTAGTAGAATTTCCCTACATTTTATATGATCTATTGTGTGTTATATTTTAGAAAAATGTTTGAAACTCCAAAAAAAAATTCTTATAATTTAATCTACAATAATATGGTAGGATGGGTGTTAATTTTTGATTTGTTAGACATCCAACTATATATGGTCTTTCTCTCTTGTCACATTATTGTGTGGGTGAATTTGTGAGTATAAAATTATGAGTCTTCAGTATTTTTTAAATAGGACCCGTGATGAGCCCAGCGAATCCAGACAATACCCTCCAATCCAAATCATGGACAAGAGAAAAGTCTAATCCTTATTTTAAAATGGCAACATACACTAATGAGATATATTGTTATCAATGTACGAGTTTTTTCTAAAATGAAAATGCATATTGAAATTGTAATTTCATTATAAATTAAATGGCAGGTCGAAATTCATATGCCTAAATTCAAACTCAAATAGCAAGCCATTTATGCGAGTAAAACCAAGAGACAGAGATTGAGATCATCCAAGCACAAGAAGAGTGTGAACTTTTGATAGGTAAATTGGGTGCTAAAGCGAAATGATAGTTAAGGAGAACAACAATGTTTTTGAATATCTATCTAATTATTATATGTCACATGAGTATTTGATTTGCGTGAAATTTAGTTTAGTGGGCTAATATGTATTGATTATTATTTTTATATTTGATTGTAATGCTAAACTTGAACTATCAATTATTATGTGTTATAATTTGTTCTCTGAAACTTATGTACTACAATAATGGTAAACGTATAATAACATTGATTTTTTTATAGGTAAAAAGGGACAGATAATGTTAAACAAATACCATTAAAAAAATTCACAAATGACCATTACAAGGATCACTTCTTTTTTATGCATGAGCAGATGTTTATTCATTTTCATCATATCATTTGACATCTCAATGTTAAATTATATTTCATCCACACGTCATGTTGTAGTCTTGTATCTCTTTTATTAAATCGTCTTCGTTCAACTGCGGTTTATCGATGGTAATATATTCGCAAATATAAATAAGTGGCAATGATTGACAATAAAGATGATAGTCGCCCACAGTAATTTTGAGAAAGTGATGAATAGTGGTGATGATGACCCTACAACATATAACAATTTTAGAAATCAAATGATTTCATTTTTAAAAGTGAAAATTTTGTTATAAAATATATTTAGGGATCAATTTTTATTGTCATTAGGATAGTCGCTAAAAGGTTATCCCAAAAAGTTAAAAACAAGACATTTAGCGACAAAATTTTAAAAATATCACTAATAAATAGACTTTTAGGGATAAAATAATGGGTGATGCACCAATAAATCCCAAATTAATAACTTATATACTATTTAGTCCTAAAAAAAATTTTATAGACTAAAAGGTCACATTAACATCAAACATCACAATATCATTATCAAAACAACATCAAACATCATCAAAACAAATCATCATTAACAAAAAAAAAAAAGATCAACATTAACATCATCAAAGCAAATCAAACATCAAACATTAACATTAACATTACCAAAACAGATCAACATTAACATCATCAAAACAGATCAAACATCAACCATTAACATTAACATCAACAAAACAGATCAACATTAACAAAACAGATCAACATTAACATCATCAAAATAGATCAAACATCAAACATCATCAAAACAGATCAACATTAACAAAACATCATCAACACAGTGATGTTCTTCCCTCAAATCGGATCGAATATCGAATCTCTATATTCCGACCCAAGCTGCTCATATTCACTATTCCGCTCATACCCAGACTAGTATTCCGAACTGGGCACGTCCGATTCAGGTCTATGATCGTATCCCTGAGTGGGTTCATCAGATCCAGTCTTCCTACCATACCCAGAAGAACCAGATTCAACCGGTCTCTCATATTCAAAGCTTCCGCCATATTCAACCAGATCCAAACCTAGTGCCGCCAACTGCTTCGCCGTAGAGACGAAAGCATGGGCTTGGGGTGGACATAGCTCTTGTACTCGTTGTCGAGGGCTTCGTCGGCGTAAGTGGAGGGCTAAGAGTAGGAGAAGTATTGAGGGCGATCGTAGTCCCACTTTTCCATCTCTATCGAACCAGACCTCCTCTCTCCCTCTCTGTCAAAAATCTGGATATCACAATCAACAGATGCCATGTTCACGCCGCCGCCACCGACAAGCCCATCGTAGTTCGGTCAGTGTGGTCGGTCAATTTCGAGTCCAAAGGTTCAAACCTAGATTCAAAACCAGATTCAAACCGTGAAGTGTTCTTGGGGTTTTGATGATGTTAATGATGTTGGGGTTTTGATGATGTTAATGATGTTAATGATGTTGTTGATGTTGCTGATGTAGATAGTGGGACTAAATGGTGCATAAGAAAATTTGTAGGACTAAATGATTTAACTTTTTACCACGTAAGATTTACTGGTAATTTTTCCTAAAATAATTTGGTCTTGAAATAGTTTATTTTTTAAGACAAAATATTTAGTCCCAAAAGAATAATAATTCATCACTAATGTCTAATTTTTATTACTAAAAATATAATAACGACATTTTTCACAATAAAATTATTTGATTCTTAAAAAATAATTTTATCTTTAAATTTTAATTTTTGAAACCTTAATTTTTTTATTTTTTTTATTTTTGTAGTGTGAGCCATGCTGGCTGACCATGAAAATGGTGAAAGTGATGAAAGCTGATTAGTGGACAATGAAGATGGTGAAGATTTGTGAGAGAGAAAGCTCTCTTGTAGAAGACAAAGAGAGTCGTAGAAGAGAGAGAAACAAAGATGGATATGAAAGCGAAATTGGTTCTTACAATAAGGACAAAGTTATCTATTAATTCATGATATTTTTTTTATTCTTTAAATTTATGTATATAATATAATAAAATAAAAAGACTAAACTAAGGATTCTGCCCATTAAAATTGATTAGTGTGCCCTTTTCTTAATAGAAATAAGTTATGGGGTCTTTTAGACTAAGAGGTTGTTTGGAGTGTCTTAAATAAATGTATTTTTTGTCTTTTTAAATTAAAAATTTGAGGTTGAAAATATGAATATTTGGGTTAATTTTTGAACTTTTTATAAAAAAATGTGTAATAAAAAATTGTAAAAATTGATTTGTAGGGAAAAATTCGAATTGAAAATTGTGCAGCCGTAATTGTTGACTTTTAATAAATAGTGTTAACTTTTTAACTTTTTAAATAATTTTTTATCTTTTTATCTTTTTTGAAAGATCCCAAATTTGCCCTAAATATCTCTATTATAATAGTGTGAATTTGATGATAACTGTGACTTTCAATGAATATAAAAGCGTGAATTTTTTGAAATGTGCAAATATTCACATTTCCAATAAATTAGAATAATATGAATTTTTTAAAAGTGTGAATAAGGAAATGGGTTACTACTGTACTAAAATTGTAGTGCTTCTATTTGAGGTGTATTATGATCTTATTTTTATAATTTAAACCGTTAATTTTGTAAGATTTGTTGAGTACTTTATGCCTACCAAAAATTATATTAATCGGATATCAACAACTATATGATCGATAACCCAAAAAATAAATAATAAGTTTTTCTTTTGAGAAATAGCATAAACAATATACAATTCGATCATATAGTTATTGATATCCGATTAATATGATTTTTCATAGGTATGAAGTACTTAACAAACCTTACAAAATGAACGGTTTGGATTATAAAAATAATATCATAATACACCTCAAATGGAGGCACCACAGTCACTACTGTGCTTGTAGCACAGCAGCAACCCCATTTCCTTTTTTTTAAAGTTTGAATATTCACACTGACTTTCATATTTTTTAAAATGGTGGTGTTAGATATATCAATTAGTGTACTAACTAGTGCACCAACACTAGTTATGACATTATTATTGACCACATTCATTATATAAATTACAAATACTAAAAATTTCTTAAATTATGCCACATCATCAATTGGTACACTAATTAGTACACTAATTGGTGCATATAACATTATTCTTTTTAAAAACTCATAATATTTTGGGTAATATTATGGTACATACCCTTTGAAAGGTGTGTATCATATGCACCATTGTTATGTATTTTTGTGATATATGTTATGTATTTTTATCCTAAATATTACGTATTTCTCTTGGTAGAGTTTTGACAAATTATAATTCAAAAATGAAATTACACACTTTGAGTAATGTGACACATTTTTGTAATAATGCTATACATTTTTTGGTTCAAAAATATTTAAATAAAAAAATGTGTAATATTAACCCAAAAAAGCATAACATTAAATAAAATTTCCCTAATATTTTATTAATTGTGTGAATATTCATATTTATAATTTTCACCCTTACTACAAAATTCACACCAATGCATAGAGAATGAGTCCAATGACTAAACATTTATCAGCGCAAAATTTTGGAAGTGAAACAATTTTACACTTCCAAATCTAAAAAAAAGTATGAAATTTTTACTTTTTTATTTTAAATAATTTCATATTCAGTGGAGATCTTATTTGATAGATTTTAAATAGTTTTACAAATTTTAAATTTTATCAAAAATGAATGTATATTTTAAAAGTTATGAAATTTTAAATAAATAAAAATGACATGTAAGTAAAATAACTGCAAAATTGTTAATAGAAAAATATCTAATTTCAAAAAAAATAAAAAATAAAAACTCCTAAAATACAATTTCAAACGTGTAACACTTATCAGATCGCAAATATTTTCATATGATTTAGATTTATGACTAAACAAGTTCCCCAAATGGGACTTTTAATTATTTTTTTCCCTTTTCTATTTTTTGTTAAATCTAAAATCGAATTACATAATAAAACAAAAAAAGATTATTTACATTTTTACTCTCCAAAATATGCGTCTTGTATCATTTTGGCTCTCAATGTTTCAAATATGTCAATTTGGTCCCCAATATATTAATTTTGTTACTAAATGATCCCTACCTTCGTTTCTATCTACAATTGATAGCGTAAGAGCGCCTCCAACGCTTATTCAAATTTGAAATCAAATTTAAATTTAATGAAACAGACTTATTTTTTTCTCCTCTAACCCTGGCATCAAACCTATATCAAATGAGGGGAAAAACAAAAACTTCATCAAAATCGATGAAGGCTTCAGCGTTCATCAAATTTTTGGAGAGAGTCATTGTGCTTCATCATACATCGGACAACCAACTAGTTGTCTTTTCGGATGACTAATTACTTTGAAAATTAGCTGTAAAACACGTGGTATCAGATAAAACCTTTCATTAAATCTTTATTCAAATTTGATATAAAAAAAAAATTAGAGTAAGCGTACGAGATACTATGAGTAAGAGAATTTTTATCAAATCCCATTTAAAAACAAATAAAATGAGAAAAAAAAATATCATCCTCAATATTTTTAATTGTACCAATATTTCCTCAACTTATTTAGTGTCATAGGTGGTTTTAATGAAAGTGCCTTGCTTCCGTTATCAATGGTTGACAAAATCAAAGAGTGACAAAATTAAAAGGTTAGTGGCTAAGTTGACACATTTAAAACATTGGGAAGTAAAATGATATAAAACACATATTTTAAACACTATTTGTGTAATTAATCCTAAAATAAAAAAAAATTAAAAAAAGAGTAAATTAGATTGACCTCTCTTGAGGTTTGAACAAAATACAAGAAATTCATAAATTTGGCATAATTACGTTACAATCTCTTAAGATTTGAATTCATATAATACTTGGCTTTCTTTTTATCATAAATTTGTTAGTCGTATGAATGAAAAAAAATGATTTTATACTAAACTGTATATTTTATCTTGTTTATATTTATGTTTTCATACCATATACATTAGTTTCAGTCCCTCTAATTTTACTAAATATGAGGCAGTGTAATTATGTCAAAATTGTAAGACATATTATATTTTCTTCAAATCTAAAAAGAGATTAGTGTGATTTACCTAACAAAAAAAATACAAAAATTTAGGATTCGTTTGAAAAGTGACTTTTTTAGTTGGTTTTTTTTTTTTTTTTTTTTTTGGTTAAAATATAAGGTGAAAAAATCAAAAGAACTTTTTTTATTTTTTATGGAGAAACGTACAAAAAGTAGAGTGAAAGAAAATAACCGTGTGACTTTTTTTTTGGAGAAATTACTCAATCTATTATTTAATAATATGTTACTAGTTAATCAAATATTTTTTATTTTTATTAAATTTTTAGTCTAAAAATCCAAACATCACTATAAACATCATCAAAAAAAACATCATCATAAAAACATCAACATCATCAACTACATAACATCAAACAAAAAAACACAACTAACAAAACAAACATCAAAAAAAAATACATCAAATTCATTTAAACATAAACAAACAAAAATCAAAAATTCATTCAAACTGATTTCAAACATTCCATTCATAATATAATGTAACTAACCAAAAAAAACAAAAACCAGCATTAATATATAATAAATAACACCAAAAAAGTAACATACATTGATCATCCAAAAACATTTAACATTCACAAACAATATCATCAACATCATCTGAACTAGTTATTGAACTCTTCTCTTTTTTTTAGTTGAGATTGGTTGAAGTTCATTGGTGCTTGACGATGAAATCGCGATTTAAAATGCAACTTTATTTGTGAATCAATTTCTTCTTGACATATGACATCTTCCCATACATGAATTGATCCTTCATTATTCTCTCTACGTTTTGTATGTTAATTGTTGCATTGGTTCTAAATTTGCTTGGCGGAAGAAAAGGTTCTTCTACCTTTTAATTTTTTTCTTGAAATAACTATCCAAAGATCCAAATACAAAACAAAAAAATAAAAGATCCAACATAAAAATAAAAAAAAAAACAAAAAAAACACTATAAACCAACTAGAATAGAAAAAAAAATTCAATTCAATCCAATTGAAAGCCAACAAAAAATCAAATCAAAATACGTAATATGAAAAATGAAAAGAAGATCAATGAAAGTAATAGAAATAGAGAGAAGAAACAGAGGTTGGAGAAAAAGCGAGCCAAAGAGAGAGGTGAGAAGAGGAGGTGGAGATTGGAGGAGTCGTAAGAGGAGTCAAAGAATCAGTCTCGGAGGGCTAACCCTCCATACTCCTTAAGTTGGTGTTGTCTATAGAACTGCCTTTCACTTCTTCGCAGAATGCTCGGCCTCTTCGTCTTCTGCTTTCAAAACGATTTCACACCGTGGCCATTCGATGCGCGTCGTGTGCCCTTTCATGATGATGATGAATGATATGATGATTGATGTTGATGTTGATTGTTGATGAGGAATCTCGACTCCTGGCCTTTTGGTTTGACTTTCTTTCTCTCTCTTTCTCTCTCAAATTGACTTTTCTTTTTCTCTCTCTCTCATTTTTCGAGCTTTTGGTTGTGGTCAGGTCTTGATCAACCCCCATGGTGGGGAGTATCTCGTTGGTGATGAGTATGATATCATCGGTATATGTGAATTATGATAATCATATGATGTATATTTGATAATATATATATGATATATAGCCAATAATAAATATATTATATAATTGTGTTAATAATTTGATTTATAATGTTTGATGTGATGTGAATAAATCTATTTTGATGTATGTGTGTTTGATATTTGATGAATAATGTTTTGATGTGTGTTGAATAATGATGTTTAATAATGTTTGATGTATGTTGTTATGTATTGATGTTTGATGTGATATTAATATTGATGTTTTGTTGACGTTGATAATATGTTTATTATCGTTGATATACATTGATTTGATATTTGATGATTAATAATAAATTCTGATGTTGGTAATATTTAAATAATATTTAATAAAAATTAATGTTTTTGTGTTTTGATATGAAATGAATAATGTTTTGAAGCAAAAGAGTAATTTTTTGAGTGAAATAGGATGTTAGTAAGCTTTTACTGAAAAAAGACCTATTAGTTTATTTTTCTCCATTTTTAAATTATTCAATTATTTCCTTTTTTTTTGTATGAATTGAAAACTTTGGACTTTTTAACTAAAATCAATACATAACAAACAAACTCTTAGGGCATGTTTGGCAATGTTTATATTTACAATTTTTTGTTTATATTTAAATAATTTAAAAAAAATAAAACTTGCTTGATTTCTCTTTTCATTTTAAAAAATTTGTAAATAGTTTTCAAAATTTATTAAATTTTGTATACACAAAAAAAAAAATTTGTTTTTTTTTTGTTTCCATTTTATTTCTTCTTCTTTCGTTCACCTTTTTCAATCATCACCCATTGTTGATTACTACCGACTATCATCGCCAATAACCTCCTCCACCAACCACTTCTGGCCACCATCTCTCTTAATTGCTAACCACTTGCCATCGACACTGACTACTTTCTACCGGTGATAACCATATTTGGCCACCACCATTTGTTGAGAACCACGATGGTAACCATCTTTGCCTACCAACTTTTGTTGAAAATCACTTTCAACTATCACTTTAGGCAGCCAATCAGCCACCATCTCCAATCACCAACAATCACTGTCGACCGCCACTTTTCATAGCCATCAACCATTTATGACTGTTGCCAACTACCTTTTGCTGATGGTAACCATCTTCGGCAACTACCTTCCATGGCCAACAACTACCTCCCAAGGCCGACCCTAAGATCTTTAAAGCCCAAGGAAAAATCTTAAATTGGGCCCCTTATGTATAAAAAAATAAAATCATTTATCCAAAATTTTACCCTTAAGGTGTATAATGTAACGTTAGTGTAATGCGATTTATACTTAGAATGAATGATATAAAAATTTATTATTTTGAGATAATTTTTAAGAGTATATAGCATTAAATTATCAAAAAATATATATTGTAGATAAAATGGCAATTAAGTACTTGTAATTCTTAATATTAATTTATATTGAGTTCTCTATTTAATATGAAATTCTTAATTACCAAACATTTATATTTAATTTAAATTTTATATACTTATATACAATACGTATGAATAATTCAAAAAAAAATATATTAAAAAAATATACATAATTAATCCATGTATTTTCTTCTTAATCCAATTACAACATATTTATATTTAAATTTTTAAATAAATTTTGTATAACTTCTATTTCTACATATTTTTATTTTCTAAATGAATATAAGGATATTAAATAATTAGAATCACTTTTAATTTTATATTACTAAGTCTCCTTCCAATTTAACTATTACTTTTAATATATATATATATCATTACACTTTTATATCACAATATGATTAAAATTATCAAAAAATACACAAATTATTGAACAAAAATTATTATGGATTCGTTTGGGAAGAGTTTTTTTTAGTTAGACTTTTTGGTTTTTTTGCTAATTCTGGCTAAATTAGTTCTGTTTTCGAAGAATTTTTTTGTCTTTTTGCTTTTTTGTGAGGGAAAAAGTAAATGATTATAATTTGAATGTAACATTTTATCTTATTATCTCATTTGCCTATTTTGTCTTTTTGTGTTCTTTTAGTCCCAACCTAAACCCAACTCACTTGCCAAACAGGGACTACATATAAGTATTCAAGTAACACTTTTATAAAACAATAAGGCTAAGTTTATCAAAGTAAATAATTAGAATCACACTTTAATTTAAATTAATATTAATATTATTATTTTGTAACACATACATCATAACATAAAATATTATTTAAAAAAAAATTTAACTCCCGCATTGCACAAGTTATCTACTAGTTATTTTTTATACTAACAACGATCATAATTATATACTAACATTTAGTCTTTCTTTCCATTCAGTATGTTTTCATTTTGTTATGCGTATTTGTAATGGAGTAGCGCATGATATTGCGTACCATGCTCTGTCAATTGATGAAACTCGAGTGTGGGAAGTTTGTTTTCCATCCTAGTGCTTACACTCTCATCAATCTGATATTGGGCCGCTAAGCCCACCGTTTTCACTTTATGAATAAAACTTTTCTTTCTTTGGCACCAAAAAAAAATATATATATATATATATATTCCTTTCATCAAATGTTTAATCAAGAGAGAAATATTTTTTTTATCAAATTGAAAATTCATCTAATTTAAAAAGATAAAAGCATTGGAAATGAATTTTTTTCCTATCAAATTTGATGAAAAGAAGAATTTGGGGGTAAGACTGAAAAATAATTTGATTAACATTTAATAGAAATGTAGGAGAAATTTATATCAAATCAATTTTTTTACTCAAATTTAGATTATGAAATTAAATTAGTTAATTTGGAGTTTTATTTTCAAACCTATTACAGTAGTAAGAGCTAAAACTATTTGAGGGCCCTTAAAATTTGACGAAATTTGGGGGTCCAATGCCTTGAGCCAAGGCGGCCCTTGCTTGCCTTGGGCCAAGGCCAACTCTGCTACTTTTAGTCACTATTTTCAACTGTCAATAACCACCTCTCATAGCCACCCATCTTCACTTGTTTTTAAAATATTTATGTATCAAACATTTATTTATTTATTTATTTTTACTTAAAATAAATATAAATATATTTAATATTTTCTATGAATTAAAAATAATAAATTGTAAACGTTTCACTTAATGATGATTCCCTAAACTTCTTTTTTTTTCTTTTTTTCTTTTTTTTTTTTTAAATTTTTTGAAACCCATATATGCTATATTATTAACATGTCAAATAAAAACAATTCCATATGCAGAAGGAAAGTAATTTCAGTGGGCAATGCCTGTTTTTTTTTTGCTTTGAATAGTCTGGAAAAACTCATATATGATATGATAATACAGCGAGTCCTCGTGGATGGGTTGGATCGATCCAAGCTCCTCAAGCCCACTGGATAACCTGCAAACAAGTTCAATCGGGGAACGGGGTAGTCCCCCGGCGAACCCTCCGGTGTAGGAATTAGAGAAGGTGATATCTGAAGAAATGTAGAGAGAGAGAGATAGGAGGCGGAAAACTTAACCTTCTTCTTCTCCTCGAGTTTAGCTTATATCCAAGCTGTAATCATTTCCATTTGTCTCTGTCGTTCTGATTGTCCCCTTGAAAGCTTGGCGTGGTTACATATGTTGAGGCGAGGGTGTGATTCCATTGAGAGGTGTTATGCAATAAATCTTGTGATGAAATGCATTAATGGTGATGTCTTTGTGGCAATAACTGCGAGATCTTTGTCTGCGGCGTGGTCTGCTCTGCGCTGCCACTTGTCCAGAGCATCATTGGTCTTTCTGTCTAGTTGGACTCATGTGTTGGGTTTGGCCAACGGGTTGTATAATGGGGTTTGAATGGTGGGCCGTGGGCTCTATGGGCCTATCCTGTCGATAGTCCCCATTCGAGTGCGACTTTAGTCCAGCGAAGGAATAATAATAATGAGGTAAATCTGGCCGTCTTGGGTGGCCGAACCGGCCGTGAGGTGGTTGGCCGTGAGGGAAGACCGTAGTGAGGTGTGGCCGGGTGGGGCCGACCGTGAAGGTGGCCCGAGTGAGGTGGCCCAGTGGGAGGAGCGGCAAGTGAGGGGTGGCCAGTGGGAGAGGCCGACCGTGAGGGTGGCGGGAGGGCCGCCGTGAGGGTGGCCAAGGCCGGAAGAGGCCGGCAAGTGAGGGTGGCCGAGTGGGAAGCCGTGGTGGCAGCCGGAAAAAAGGCCTTGAGGCTCAAGCGGCGTGTCACGTGATGACTTGAAGTGGAAAAAGGCGGTGAGGCGAGTTGATTGCATCTGGACCGTGCGTGGGGATGTGGAGCGTCAGCGTTGGATCGAGTGAAACGTCGGGGGTATTATTATGGGCATTGATGGGGCGGTTTTGGCGGAAGATTTGAAAAGTTTTCAAAGCTGGCGAAAATTAATTGGGATCCTTGGAATACTGGGCAAACCGTGGGCTTTTGGTATCATCTGATTCACCTACTTGTTTACAAAACTCAAAATATCCAAAGTATCAATTCGCCGTTGCTCACGATACCCCATTAAAATATACTGCGATTTCACGGAACTGCATCGAAGCTATTCGCCGTCTGATTTAGCAATGGCGCGGAAGGGGCCGGGAATGTGAGATGGATCTGCTAGGAAGGGCGATCTTTGTGGGTGGCCTTGTGATATAGATCGATGAGGTGGAGGTGCCATCGGTCGGAGCGATCGGCCAGTGGAACGGATCACCGCACTCGAGGTGATAGGTCCATTATAACGGCGGAGTTGGAGGCTATCCATGAGTACGGTCCGTGGAAGTGGGGTTAGTGGTGCCAAAGTCGACGGACCGGCCATCGGACGTGAGGCGAGAGTTCTCCTCTGAGGCTGAAGGTGGGTTCGCGATTGCGTTGCGCGATTGTGGTGGGCGTGTATCGTTTGGACATAGCACGGGGCGGTGATGCCTAATTCGTGGAAGATTTTGCTATCGTGTGCAAGTGCTGGCGAAGGCAATGGAGGAGAGCCATGACGGCGGATGAATTCTTTTTTGCTACAAAGCGTCGAGGCGGCGGAGACTTGGGTAACCCTACGGTGTGGCGAGGAAGGGCTTAGTGGCGGGGTTGCCAACCTCGGTCAAAGGTTGGAGGCATAGGTGGTTCTATGTGTCCAACTCTGGAGGCTGGGACACGCAAAGGCGTGGAAGGTGCCGACCAAGTTTGTGGAGTCGAAAGAATGCAGCGATGGAAGAGAGAGTAAGGAAGGTGAAGGAGTGGAGGAGAGGGAAAAAGTTAGGTGGGGACGAGCTCGTTACGCCATCCTTTCTGTTTGAAGCGGGGTTGGGCCCTGGCCGGTCAGGCGGAACCTCGGCCAGCGGAGTTGGAGGCTAAGAGGAAGCGCGGGAGGCGGAGGATCGAGCAATGCTCTTGAGGGCTCGAAATTCAGAGGCCCAAGTTGGCCGACCTCCTCGGCCGGTGGTGAGGAGAGGATTCGCCCTCGGCCAAGCGTTAGGAGAGAAGGGGTTGGAGGGTCTGCTCCTGGCGCTTCAAAGACCCTCTGAAGGAGAGGTCGTTGAAGGAGATGGAGAGCCTTAGGGGTGGGGAAGAAGAAAAAGAGGTTGAGGCGAGGTGAAGAGGAGCCATCCCAGAAAAGAAGGAAGGAGATAAGGGTGGAAGAGGCCGGCTGGCCAAGAGTGGAGGGTGGGGAGGTGGAAGCGGACCCGGAAGGCGATCGTCTCAAGGTGAGGCGAGGCCTTTGTGTGAAGAGACCCCAGGCGGGATAGCCCCAAGGGGGCGTGGTGGAGAAGGCTCCATCGAGCCAGTGAGGTTGGTTGGTGAGGCGAGCCAAGTGGGGGTTGGAAGACCCATGATGCAGTGAGTGGAGTTGGTCATGGCGGGCCGAGTGGGAGGAAGCGGATGCCAAGGGGCTGCGCCTCGGGGAAAGAGGGGTTGGTCTGGGGCCACCATTTACCATCTGGCGTCTTGTAGGCTGGAAGGTTGGAGGAGATGGGGGACCCGGCAAAGGCGGTGTGAGCCGTCTGGTGAAGATGGTGGAGGAACCCGGCTCTGCGTTCGACCTCGGTTGGGGAGGCCGACTGTTCGAGGTTATGCTCTGCCCAAATGGAGTAACTACTGGCGGGGGCCTTGGCGAGAAGGCGCTGACAAGATAAAAGTGATGAGGCCAAGGCAGTTAGCGAGTTGAAGGCGGAAGTCTTTGCTGGAAGGTTGCCTATCTTTGAGTTGCCATTGGTCAAGTCTGAGTTAGAGGACACCTGCCGAAGGGTTGTGTCGCTCGAGTTCGATTTGGTGAGCAAAAGGCTGGAAGAGTCAAAGAGGCTGTGCTATTGCGATCGGCGCCATGAAGAGGCCATGAATAACACGAAGACAGTCGAGCGAGGGCCTTGGCGGATGCTAAGTTGGAGTCTTTGCAAAAAGTGGTTGAAGATGGCGTGCAGGCGGAAGCCAGAGAAGTCTGCGCCAAGAGTTGAAGCGAGTTAGCGGGGTGTTGAGGGAGAAAGAAGCGGCTGACGGTTTGGTAGAGAGGAGAAATTTGGCTTGAAGGAGCTTGATGAAGGAGTTGGTTGAGGAGAGGCGGCGGCCTCGGAGAGCCCTATCTGATTTGTGCATCGCGGTGTGGAACAGTTCAAAGCGTCGCCATTTTCAGTGGCGATTGATCTTTGCGGTGGCCAATAGTCTGGCGAGGAGGGCTGGAGAAGTGGGCCATCGGGGGACGGCTAACTGGAGAAATTTGAGTCAGCGTGATTGCAAGTTTCAGCGATCGGACTTCTATAAGCATGAAATGGCGAAATCTTGGGGACGATGGGTGGAAAATGTTCAAAGCGCAAGGCTTCCCGAATTCGAACTTATTTTAGCAGTGGTGGTCGAAGAAGAAGATGTGGCCAGACCCTCTGGGCGAGGGTCGAAGAGGTGGACTGGTCTCCAGTGAGGAGGAATGATGTGGGAATAATTTTGTATACATGCGTTGTTTTGTTTCGTTTGTTTTTTTTTTTTTTGCAAGGGATGTATGTAGCTTGTACACATTTTGAATAAATAAAAGAACATTTATAGTTCTAATTGATGATGCCAATATATCTTTCTTCTTGTGTTGGTTTGATGCGTATATCTTTCTTGTAATTACTTTGTGCCTTTGAGGTGTTCATGACTTAGTGTCAAATGTCTACCTAAAAGTAATTTGGAATGTGAAGTTGGAGATGTAATTTGCCAATGAAATGTGGTTAGACGTTGTTAGAATATGACTAAGTGTCAAATTGCCTTGAAAAAGTAGGTTGAAATGCAATGTTGAACATGTGATTTGCAAGTGAAATATGGGCAAATATGACTAAGTGTCAAAGTATGTTGAAATTGTGATTAACTGTCAGGCCATGGCTGAGTGTCTTGTTTGATGAGCCTTGATCATAGGTCTTCTGGGGCTCGTGAAAATGCTCGGGTTGGCGGAGGCTTTGGCCTTCGGTCTGGCGAGGTTGTTGAGGTGCTCAGGTCGGATGAGACTTTGAGTGCTCAGTCTGGCGAGGCTTTGAAGGTCTTTCGGGTTGGGTGAGGCTTTGAGTGCTCGGTCTGGCGAGGCTTTGAAGTGCTCGAGTCTGTTGAGGCTTTGAGTGTTGATCTGGCCGAGGCTTTTGAAGGTGCTCGGTCGGATTGAGACTTTGAGACTCGGTCTGGCGAGGCTTTTGAAGTCTTTCAGTCTGTTGAGGCTTTGAGTCTCAGTCTGGTAGGAGGCTTTGAGTCTTTCGGTCTGGTGAGGCTTTGAGGTGCTTTCAGTCTGGTGAGGCGAGTCTCGGTCTGAGGCTTTGGAAGTCTTTCAGTCTGGCCGTGAGGCTTTTGAGTCTTCGGTCTGGTGAGGCTTTGAGTGCTTAGTGCAGTCGAGGCTTTGGAGGTGCTCAGTCTGGTGAGGCTTGAGTCTTTCGGTCTGGCGAGGCTTTGGAAGTCTTTCGGGTCTGGCGAGCTTTTGAAAAAAGTGGTCTTTGCAAAGAAGAGTTGCATGAAAGTTACATTGAGACGGTTGAATTATAGAGAGTGGGAGCTCGATCGACATTTGTATTATGTATTGAAAAAGGAAAGTACAACAATTTTGACAATACAAAAGTGAGGATTCATTGATAGTAGCGTTTGGATGTTGACATTCGAGGATGGGGAAGGTCTCGGCCATCCATATCTTGAAGTCGGTAAGTGCTGGTCGTGATCAGGCTTTCACTACATAGGGCCTCCCATTTTTTGCCAACTTGCCCTCAATTTGGATTCTTTGTGGCAAGGGTTGCTTCTCTCAAGACAAGGTGCCAATGGAGAATTCAGGTGGTGGGACTCTGCGGTTGTAGTGTGCTCTCATTTTCTGCGGTATGTGGCGGTCGGCAATGATCTCTCTGAGTTCCTCAATGAGATCCAGTGCCTTTCGGCGGAGTTCTTCGGATGAGGCGAGTCTGGATGTAGGACCACAGGGGTGGGCGGACCGACTTCTCTGAGGATGACCGCCTCGGCCGTATGTTAGGCGAAAGGGGTTTCCCTGTGAGTCGGCGGTGGTTGATGTAGGCCCAGTACATGTGGCGGTTCCTCGGCCAGAGGCCTTTAGCGACCGAGCTTAGTTTTGATGATCTTGAGAAGGCGGTTGGTGACCTCAACAGCCATTTGCTTGGGGGTGACGGGAAGAAAGCATGGTTGAATTTGGAGATCTGCACAAAATTTCCGGTATCTAGCATTGTCGAGCTGTTTGCCGTTATGGGAGGCGATGGCACGAGGATGCAAATCTGCGGACAATCGATTGCGGATAAACTTGGTGGTGTTCGCTCGGTGATTGTGGCAAGGGGTTACGCCTCGACCCACTTGGTGAAGTAATCAATGGCAACAATTGCGAATTTGGTGCGGCCTCGACCCGATTGGGAAGTGGACCTACGGTCGATACCCCATTTGGCGAATGGGTAAGAGGCAAGAGTGATCAACTCGGCGGGGAGCATGGGGATGTTGGCGAAGCACTATCGCATTTCGGGAATGAAATCGAGGCATCTTTCTTTGGTCGGCGAAGTAACTGTCTGGAGCACTTGTGTCTGAAGACACGCCACGAATGATTACATGATTCCTTCATGGATTTCTTGCATTACATAGGTTGCTTAGGCGGGATTGAGACATCGCGGGTATGGTCGTGAAACCGCTTATAAAACACCGTCGACGAGTGTAGTTGGCCGTCAGACTCGACCTTGGCTTCTTTGTTGGTCATCTGGGAGTTCGCCCGGTGGTCAAGAAGATGAGGATGTCGGATGCCCAAGGGATGGGTTACATCTGAAGGAATTGCACTTCTTGTAGGTCGGGTGAGATGGTGGGTGGTCGGTATTGGCGGACTCCATGGTGAGGTCGGATTGGTCGGCGGAGGCGGTTGAGCCATCTCATCTGCTTTGGAGTTTTCCGCCCTAGGTATGTGTCGATTTGGAAGGTGTTGAAGAGTCGAACAAGGGTGAGAGCCATGTCTCTGTAACTCGCATTGTGGCGTCCTTGGCATCGAATTCACCCGTGATCTGGCCGACGATAAGTAGAGTCGTGAACACTCGGATGTGGCTAACACCAATGTCTTTGGCGAGCCAGACCTGCTATCAATGCTTCGTATTGGCCTCATTGTTCTTTGGCATAAATAAGAAGCGGAGGCACACTTGAAATAACCCCGGGGATGTGAGGATGAGGCCGGCCCACTTCCCTCCCGCCGAGGCAATAGTCTACATTGAGTGTCAACAATGGGGATCTTGAGGCTCTGGTGGAGTTGAGTGCGGATGGAAGGTCGGTGGTTGAAATTTGGATTGGTAAACTCAAGATGAAGTCGACTCTGACTGTCCCTTGATTCTTTGTCAGGCGATAAGAGATGTCGAGCGGCTTAGTTCTTGACCCTTTGCATTAGTCTCCTGAGAGCTCGGGTTCTTTGCATGACCTTCTTGGTGGTCGGTTAGAACCACTATCGAATGGGCTTGGAAGTAGGGAATGAGTCGTCTGGAAGCGATGACCAAGGCGAGGGCGGCTTTTCTAATAGGGGATAGTTCTGCTCTGCTCCCACGAGCCGGTGATGTAATAAACCCGGTCGTTGGGCCAGCCGTCCTCTCGATGAGTCTTTGCTTGATTGCGGTGCTTGATCTTGCTAGGTAGAAAGAGGGCTCATGGGTGATTACTGTGAGAGAAGGGAGGTTGGCCATGCATTGTTTCAAGCTTTGAAAAGGCCTCTTGACTCGATTGTCCATTCGAAACTCTGCCTTGAGGACTTTGAAGAATGGTAGGCACCTATCCGTCATGCGGAGATGAAAGCAGTTAAGAGCGCCACTCTGCTGTGAGCCTTTGGACCTCTTTAGCGGTTTTGGGTGTGCATCTCAACCAAGGCCTTGATCTTCTCGGGGTTGGCCTCGATGCATGTTGGTGACCATGAAACCGAGAACTTGCGGATCCTACACCAAAGGCGCACTTCTCGGGTTGAGTTTCATCGATATTTGCGGTGTGGCGAAAGTCTCGTGGAGTCGGTGAGGTGGTCGGCGGAGAGTTTGCTCTTAACGACATGTCATCTACATACACTTCCATGTTCGCCCGTCGATGGTGGAAAGGCGTGTTGACTAGGCGTTGGTAGGTGGCTGACATTCTTTAGTCGACGGCATGACACGGTAGTGGTAGGTGCCGATCGGTGATGAAGGATGTGTGTTCTGATACGATGAGTGCATCACGATTTGGTTGTACCACGAAAATGCATCCATGAAGTGAGCATTTGATGGCCGTGGCGTCGACGATGAATCAATGCGGGGAGGGTAGCTATCTTTGGGACGAGCCTGTTGGTCAGATGGTCGGCCTTGAGCGCCACTTGCCGTTGTTTTGCGGACGGGACCACGTTGGACGACCACTTAGGGTAGTCCACGTTTGGATAAGCGGGCCTTGAAGTTTGTCAACCTCTGCGGCTATGAGGTTGTTGCGCTCGGGATGGAAGATCGTTGCCTCTGTCGATAAGGTCGGAAGTGAGGCTCGATCTTGGCGATGGGTTATGAAAGATGGGTCGATGCGGCATATACGCATGAGTCGGCGAAGGCGTCTCGTGTTGATCGGGAAGCGGTGAGGTCGGCTTTGGCAGGGAGGCGATTGGCTGCCGATTTTAGCGATTTTGAGTGGGTTGGTGGGATCAATGTTAACTTCCACGAGTTCCTCCACGAGTTCGCCTCGATCGATTCGTCCTCATCTCGGACGTCAAGTCCTTCAATGATCATTGCCTCCTTGGTTTGACCTCTTTAAGTGAGGCCACATAACATTCTCTGGCGATGGTGCATTCTCCTCTCCTTTATTCCGACCCCAAAATCGGTAGGGAACTTGAGGGCAAGGTGGTAGGTGGATGTAATGGCACAGGAAGGCATTGAGGCGGTGCGGCGAGGATGACATTATGGCGGAGGCGATCGACAACAAGGAAAGTAAGCAACCGTGGTCTGCGTGGGTACTCTCAATGGTGATGGGGAGATCGATGGAGCGATCGAGGTCACCGATCACCGTAAAACCAACGAGAGGAGTTTGGAGTGGGGACAAGCCTTCTTCCCGATCTTGGTGGCGGAAGCAGTTTAGGAAAATGATGTCGACGAAGTGCCATTGTCAATGAGGACTCGTCGACTTTATAATTGGAAGGGCGATGGAGATGACAAGGGATCATCGTGAGGATAACGGATGCTGCACGATCGGCGTCAAGTGAAGGTAATAGCTCATCCTTTGCTTAGGTTGCTTGGGGATTCGATCGGCCAAGTGGCCTTGTCTTGTCAAGAGCCTGTCGTATCTTTCTAAGTTACGCCCTCTGGTGGCGTGATGGTCCCCACAAGCAAGACCACGAAATAACTCTGATTTCACCAAGCTGGCGGAGGCGGATTTCCTTGAGGCGAGGTTGTTGGTGGTCGATCATGCCTGATGGTTGAAATTTGGTGTCCGTGGGGGTATACTGCGATCGTCTCTGTGGGGCTCGGTCCTTTGTCTTTCTTGAGGGCGGGTATCGTGAAGCTCGGCGCCTGGCGAATGAGGTCTACTTAGTCTTTGAAGTGATCACGATCGTCGGTGTTATGGCCATGATCTTGGTGGGCGGCAATACTTAGGCTGGTCTTCTTGGTGGAGGGTTCAGGTGGAAGCGGCCACTTGAGGGTAGTCCGTTGGATCAGTGAAGAACTTGTTCCATGGGTGTATTGGCGGGGTATATTGCTCGAACCGCCGGAAGTCTAGTTGAGGCGATCGATCGGCGAAGTCGATCGACATAAGCGGGATGTTTGGTTATGAGGCGGATGTTCTTTGGGCTCTTGGTCTTTTCTTTTTCTCTGAATTCGGATATTTAGTTGTGGAGTCTTGAAGCGGCTAGAGAGTCCTCGGCGTTCATGTACTTTTGGGCTTTGGAAGCAAAGGCGCCATGGATGTTGGGGGTTCTTGGAGAGGAGAAGAAATCGGATGACGCATGAGCGGCCATGAAAATTTGTGAGAATGACCTTATCGTCATTTTGACAACTTGTAAGGCCGGTGTTGAAGCGGGTGACAAAACTGCGTAGTGATTCCCCCTCGGATGACGGATGTTGAGGAGTTGGGTCGCCGTAAATCGTGGCGTTGGGCTCCAATAAGTGGCTCGGGAAAGAGTCAGCGAGGTGTTGAAAAGTAGAGACCGAATCTGGTGGCAAGCCCATTTGAACCATAGCATGAGCCGATCCTTTAGGGTCCGCGGGAAGGCTCGGCACATGATTCGTCGGGAAAGCATGGAGGATCATGAGTGTCTGATAGGTTTCGGTGATCGGCAGGGGTCGGTGGTTCCGTCGAAGAATTCGATGGTAGGCATTTTGAACTTGGGGGTAGGGGTTTGTCGCGGATGGAAGCGGCGAAGGGGAGTTCTTTGTGGTGGAGGGCTTGTGTTGGATGTTTTGCATGACCCCTTGGGTGGAGTTTCATGGCTCGGAGTTCTGCGTCCCAAAGAGGAATGTTGTCTCCTCGAGAGGATAGATGTTGAGCAGCTGGCTTCTCCCTCGGGGCTGGGGCTATGGTGAGGGCGTGGGGGTGGAGGAGGAGGATGTATATGTGGGTGAGGGGCTGCAAGCCGAGTTAGGAAGGATTGGGTTGCTTGGACGGTATGGCACAGGACTTGATACAGATGGGAGGAATATCTGGAGGTGGTGGGGAATAGGGAGGTTAGTTGGGCGGGCGTTGATTAAGGCTGGTTTTGTTGACCATACGGTTGATCTTTGTTAGTGAGCTCGATGAAATCTTGTGGTGGGTTGTTCGGATTGGGAGGGTCGGTCTGGTGATCGGCGACATTGTGGTGGGAAGTCATGGATCTGGTCGTTACCATGCGTGGTGGATGAGGTGAAAAAGGTTGTTGGAAAAGGGTCTCGTGACAATGAACACAAGCTGGCGCCTGGATAAAACCACTTCCACGAGCGGCATGCCCGATGTCTGATGAGTCCTCGTGGATGGGTTGGACCGATCCAAGCTCCTCAAGCCTTTGGATAACACGCAAACAAGTTCAATCGAGGAGCAGGGTAGTCCCGTGAACCCTCCGGTGTAGGAATTAGAGAAGGTGATATCTGAAGAAATGTAGAGAGAGAGATAGGAGGCGGAAAACTTAACCTTCTTCTTCTCCTCGAGTTTAGCTTATATCCAAGCTGTAATCATTTATTTGTCTCTGTCGTTCTGATTGTCCCTTGAAAGCTTGGCGTGGTTACTTCTGTTGAGGCGAGGGTGTGATTCCGGTGAGAGGTGTTATGCATGATAAATCTTGTGATGAAATTGCATTAATGGTGATGTCTTTGTGGCAATAACTGCGAGATCTTTATCTGTGGCGTGGTCCTTTCTGCGCCTGCCACTTGTCCGAGCATCATTGGTCTTTCCTGTCTAGTTGGACTCCAGCTGTGTTGGGTTTGGCCAACCGGGTTGTATAATGGGGTTTGAATGGTGGGCCGTGGGCTCTATGGGCCTATCCCTGTCATGATATATTATTAACATGTCAAATAAACACAATTCCATATGCAGAAGGAAAGTAATTTCAGTGGGCATTGCCTGTTTTTTTTTTGCTTTGAATAGTCTGGAAAAACCCATATATGCTATATTATTAACATGTCAAATAAACACAATTCCATATGCAGAAGGAAAGTAATTTCAGTGGGCATTGCTTGTTTTTTTTGCTTTGAATAGTCTGGAAAAATCCATATATGCTATACTATTAACATGTCAAATAAACACAATTCCATATGCAGAAGGAAAGTAATTTCAGTGAGCATTGCCTGTTTTTTTTGTTTTGAATAGCCTGGAAAAACTCATATATGTTATACTATTAACATGTCAAATAAACACAATTCTATACGCAGAAGAAAAGTAATTTCAGATGAATAGAATTCCATATGGAGCAGGAAATTGATTTCAGTGAGCATTGGTCTTCTTTGAATGTAATAATTGTTTTGTGAGGATTCGTTTGTTTCGATATATTTCACAATTCTTTATGTAAATTAATTTTGTCCAAAAATATATATATATATATATATTATTTTATTTATGTTTTATTAGTTGGATAGAAATCAATGATGAATCATCATTTTATCTTTAAGAAGATTAATGTGCTAAAATGACAAAGCTAAGAATGAACTTTCTAAAAATTAATTTATAATTTTTTTAATTTTAAGTTAGTTTGGAGACTGCAACATAATTTTACTTATTTTTTGTTTAATTAAACAATGAAAATTGCGTAAAAAAAAATTAAAAAAAACATTTTAAACCGAAACAAAGGGAGGGGGTGACGGCGGGCTCCTTCTCTTCCCCTTTCTTCTCTTTCTGTCTTCTCTTTCTCTTCTATCTCATTCGGGGGATTCGGGGGGCTGAAATTAGGGAAAAAAATATTTTCCTATCAATATATATGATAAACATCACAGGTAAACAGAAAAAACTAGTCTATTTGGTATTAATTTTGTTGGTTTTATTTTCACTTGCTTTTAAAATATTTATGTATCAAACATTTATTTATTTATTTATTTTTACTTAAAATAAATATAAATATATTTAATATTTTCTATGAATTAAAAATAATAAATTGTAAACGTTTCACTTAACATGATGATCCCCTAATCTTTTTTTTTTTTTTTTTTCTTTTTTTCTTTTTTTTTTTTTTAAATTTTTTGAAACCCATATATGCTATATTATTAACATGTCAAATAAACACAATTCCATATGCAGAAGGAAAGTAATTTCAATAAGCATTGCCTGTTTTTTTTGCTTTAAATAGTCTGGAAAAATCCATATATGCTATACTATTAATATGTCAAATAAACACAATTCTATATGCAGAAGGAATGTAATGACCCAGAAATTCTTTCCTCCGCTCGAGCGGAGGAGTGCCCGCTTGGGCCGACTTTTGGGGTTTCAGCGATTTTTGAGCGGCACGAGATTACAGGAGTTGGGATTATCCGCTCGAGCGGGAGTTCTGCTCGGCGGGACGACTTTGTTGGTCTGCGCGCTTGAGCGCAAGGTTGGGCGCTGGTCAAGTTTGATTCTGAAGCATGTGGACTCATTTTTGATGTTCTTCTCAGTGTATTTGAAATGTTCTTACCTTATTTTGGGTTATTGATTGAGATGATGTGATGAGGGTGAAGTAAGATTGGACCAAAAACCTTAATTTGAATAATTCATTTACGACCAACCGTCACTCTTTTGCCCTTTTCTTTTTCCACACTTTGAATTTGGATGTGAGGTTAGAACCATTGGAAAGCTTATCTCCGGGGCTTCAATTTGACCACAAGAATGACCTAAAACGGAGTCCGAATGAGAGAGTTATACATGTTCAAAGTTTCGGGATCTGTGCTGAAAGCATGTCCGCTCGAGCGGGAATTTCTACGCTCGAGCGGGAATTACGGGACAGCAGCTTTTAAACCAGATTTTTGGATCATTTCTCACACATTCTTTTCCCCTCTTCTCTCCTTTTCCCCTAGGACCGAAAACCCTAGGGTTTTGATCCCAAATCCTCACCATTTCTCTTTGTTTGACCAAGATTTTCCACCAAGGAAGGAAGAAGGCATGGAGATCAACGTTTGCAACCGATTGGAATTCCGAAATTATGGAGGAATCGCACCAAGGCTTTGAGGTAAGAATCTTGAGAGCTAAATTGATGGGTTAGAGTGTTGGACCACGTATCCTAGGTGTATAAGCAATGGAAAAATTAGAATAAAAGTGATGAATTAATAAGTTTGAATTTGTTTTGAATTTTAATGTTTTCTTGAAACCCTAGGTTGGGTAATGATGTTACTTGATGATATGGCCAAATTGGAAGTAGAAACATGAAATTAGTGGGTTGAATTTTATATGTGCAAGTTTAATTGGTATTTGGTGACACTTGAAAATTATGTTTAAATTTAGCGAATGAACTTTGTTATAAGCGTAAATTTATGCTATAATGGAAAGGAAAAATTAAGAAATAATTTATTAAAGATATGGATGACATGAACTTGGGTGTGGAATGTTGAAATGAGATTCAAGGATTTAATTTGATTCATGTTGAATTGCCAAATGATGTGTAAATGGAATAAAGAAATTAAACTAGTTCAAAAGCGGAATAATGATATGTGACCCGATTTCTATGTGTATTATGAATTGTGTAGGGTCAATTCTGAGGCGGACCAAGCATCTAATCCTTTGTGAGTAATAGAGCGAAGATGTCCATTTTATTTATCATTGATAGTTATTATCACTAATGCTCTGTTCATTGTAAGTGCTATCTGAACATGTTACACAACCAATTGTGATGATTGAAAATCGGTGAGAACGTTGAAAGATGGGCAAACATCGGTATGACTTTGAATGACTTTGTTACATCACTAACAGTAATAATTCTTTATTACCATGTCGATTCTAAATGAGTAATGGACCCATGTTAGCCTTTAAACCAAGTATCCGCATGAAAGCGAGATGATTAGTGTATCCTATGGTGCAGCGATATTCGGATGACTTTGGGCTGTTCTACTCTGTTTATTTATTACATTTGTACATATTGTCTATTGATCTGTTCGTTTGCGATTTAGCATGATATATACATTGGTTTCAAAACTTATTATTTTCTACTAGTTACGTACCCTCACGCTTTATGCGTTCTGTTATCTCTGGCGGATAAGCCGTTCTGTTATATTTGGGCGAAGGTTGTTTTGTAACTTTGGGGTGATGGCTATTACATTATTTGAGTATATGAACATTTTGGATCCTCTGTACATACTAAAGCTGCTTTGTTAAGAAGCTGGACTCATGATTGTTGAGCTATATTCTGAGTGTAATTAAACATATACTTACGATTATATACTTTATTGTTTAAGTGGAACATTACATGATTTACGTACTATTATTCATGAGCTTGACTCACTTTATTTTATGTATACATTTTGTAGGCACTCAACACGGAGGTCAACCTTAACTGTGGCTTCCGTTACGGTTGTCAAGCCTTGAGTGTCTAAAATTGTTAGGTGTTGACCGTTTAAGTTTTGGAGTTTTGTTAAGCTTTTAATTTGTACCTTAAATGTCTATGAGGCTTGATGTGAATGTAAAGTAGATGTATATGCACATAACTATCTTGAGATATCGTCCTTTGTATATTTATACGCATTATGTTACATGCGTGATCTGGCATAGTAGTGGTAGCTCAATGGATATTACTTTTTACGCTATTATATGTTATTAAATGCTTCGTTCGGGCCCCATATGATATGTATAACGGGTTTTGTGTACATTTTGAATGGGTCATGCCCAAACTTTTAGGCGGGTTTGGGCGTGACAAGTGGTATCGAGCAGTTGCTATCTCACACCGAATCCATTGAGTACATGGGATGTCTATAAAAGACTTAGGTCTCATGCATGACATCCTTATTGCATATAAAGAGATTGATAGCAGCAATGATAATATGTTCACGTTAACGATTATGAATCATGTCTATTGTGCATTCCTTGTGTATATATTGTGATTGATTGTTGTGTAGAGTATGGCGGAAATAAGGATAGAGGATTTTCTCGGCTTGGTTAGATAAATGAAAAAGGGACATGAGTGGTAAGTTCTGAATCCTTATGCTTTGCCAAGGATGACTCGGGTTTGTTGTGAAGTAAGTTATTAGTGCCTATTAGTAATATTTTGATATCGTGAGATGACTTATGATACATTGTATGATGTTATTTATATGAATTTGGGGCTATTACATTACGATTCCATTTATGTAATATGTTACGTAAGTAGTTAGTTTACGACATGACATGTTATAATATGCAATGTTGAGGTAAAACTTATTGATTTACGGTATGGAACAAAGTGCTACACTTGATTAGCCACCTCTTGAATCCATACATTATGTAACATTACGTCGGTAACATTACTGTTTGGGCGAGGGCCATTACATGTAACATTTATTTAGATGAATTGTTTGAACACTAAGCATGGAATCTGCTAATGGTATTAATGATATTACATTTACATCGGTCATGATATGGACATCCATATGAATTGGAATCTAATGGATATAAAATGGTGGAAAGATATGTACATATTTGCATATTTTGGGTGAAAAACATTACGATAATTACGGGCCATCGAGTTACGTAAAATTTGTAAAAGCGAGGCGGAGGCCATTACGAAAATAAACTAATCCTAAATCAATGTTGAATTTCGTTTGGTGAATATCTTGTTATTATATATTATGTTTATCATGATATATTTCGTCTTCCTTGTCATAGTCTTTGTTAAGACCAATGATTTGAAATTTGTTTACGTTAACGATTATGAGCCATGTCTATTATACGAAATGATTGAATTTTTGAAAAGCCTGTTTTGATGACCTTATGGTTGTTCCGCTATGATACTCGTTTTGCTTATGATATGACATGATGAGACTTATTGACTTCTGGTGTGGAGCAAAGTGATGTACGGAACTAAGTGCTACACTTTAGTGGGAGCCACCTCTAGAATCCGTACGAGCCACCTCTTGAGTCCATACACACTTCTGTATATTTCTGATATATCTGTGCCGAAAGGCTATCTGAAATTTGAAAAGGCAATCGATAGTCTGGGCCAATATGCCAATCTGTTAAAATGGTATAAGTAATTGTGGCACCGATTTTATTTGTGGTCTTCGGACCTACCTGATGTGGTCTTCGGACCTACCTGATGTGGTCTTCGGACCTACCTGTTGTGGTCTTCGGACTTACCTGTTGTGGTCTTCGGACCTACCTGATGTGGTCTTCGGACCTACCTATTGTGGTCTTCGGACCTACCTGATGTGGTCTTCGGACCTACCTGTTGTGGTCTTCGGACCTACCGGATATGATAGTTAGCCATATATGATCTTATGCAAAATTTAAATATGAATATGATTATGAGCATGTATCTGAATCTGTTTCAGTTGTCATGAATGGCTTAAACACTAAGTATGAAAGATTTAGTTACGATATAGTGATGTCTTTTTGTCATGGTATTGTTTGGACCTATGATTTGAAAAGGTATTGTAATATGTATTTTGATAAGTTGTGTTTTGGATAATAGTTGGACCCACGTAGGAAGTGACTTATTCTATTCTGTTTAGTGCACGATAATGACATGATATGACAAGCACTGCTTCATTTTTACGTCGTTATGTTCTGAATTAAGGAATGATGATCCATGTATGTAAAAGTATTAAGGGCCCTTGCGGTAAAACTACCGTGGTATAAGTATGTTACAAAATATCTCTTGCCACAAGCGGTCTTGCGGGTGGATTATGATCAAGTATAAGTTGATTTTTGTTTGATTCAAGAATAACTAAGAATGCATGCGAATATGCTTTTATTTATTTGTTCAATTTATGCTATGTCATAACATGATGTGAAGCTGTTTTTGCACGATCTCGTGGATTCTGGTGGAAACAAAAGGACATGGAAATATTCCATTTTGTTAATGGGTTAGCAATACCTATTGGACATTTACCTCCTCTTACATGTTTAGATAACTTTGGACAATATTCACTACATGATTACAAGTTGATTGACTACCACATTGAATTAATATTAAGAATTCTGAACCTGGATGTCACGAAATCAAATTGCCCCTTTGTTATACTATTGCATAAGTTATTGCTTTTATAGACTCTGGAAGGATGTGATTTTTTTTTTTGGTTACTGTATACGTAATAAAAGTTATAATTATATGAATGAACTTGGTAGAATTTATGTACGAGGACTAACTGGAAGCTCTATGTATGTTAAATGCTTAGGGCCAAATGATTGGTCTCTATTTTCTGCTCGACCGTTTGTTGATCCACTATAATTATAAGTTGTAAAGACAAAACCATGTGAGTGACGTTGTCTCTTCCAGGGAGAAACGGAAGAATTGTTTGCATAGGGAATGGGGGACTCATTTTGCATAATTGAATAAGAAATTTGAAACCTTAAAGGTTTAATTATCCGAAATTGATTATGTATCTGTTACCAGCATAATTCTTATGTAATCTTAAGTATGTTTACGAGATTTCCATTTTGGAATGCTTAAACGATTGGATTGTATCCCATATGTTTTATGTATGACCATCTGTACGGGAAAGATTTTCACCTTCTCGTATAATCCTGTTGACCAAGTCTTCGTTCCTCTGTACGATGTCGTTCCACCACCTGAAAATATCAACGTGAGCTAGCCGGTGGTGTGCCGGAGACCTCTCCGATGCCTAAGTCAGTAAGCCAGACCACTAGGCAAACGCTCAATGTGTTCAGCGAGCAAAATTGTATTACCTCTCCAAAGGTGTTACTCATGAGCTCATATAGATTTCACCTGGCACAATCCTGGTAGGACTCTTTCTCCTCCAAGTGCACAGTCCTTCTATGATTACTCCTCCTATCACAGAGTCCCCCTAGGATTCAAACTCTTGGAAGATAATGCTTATCCTCCAACACCCTCCTCACTGCTTAAACCAAGTGAGTTGGTCCTTCTACAGCTGAACTCCAAATGACCGGAGTAACCATTAATCCGGTCCCTACTTCTCTTCCTTACCTCGGCATTCCCCTACTTAGGCCGAGCTAGACATAAGGGAGTTAAACCGAACTACATTCAGAGTCATTGATTACCTCGGTTTTCCATACGCTTCAGCAAAGTAATTAGTGACGTCCGGATTACCCCTTCTTTGTACTAATCCCGTGAATACGGACGAACTTATTTTTAGTCGGCCCTCCATTACCTCACTCCTACTCCGGTTTAGTATGCCAAGGCCGGACTACCCGTGGAGTATTGGCCAGGACTAATGCAGTCTGAAGAAGTTGCTCTCATACTCGAGGTTGGGACACGGCCAGGACTAAATAGAAGCAGGGCTACATCAAGTAAGTCGACAAGCCGAACTACATAACACTTCCATGGCCGGTTATGTCAGGCCACCTTTCTCATTTGGGCTTACCTCGGCCCAACTATCATTTCGGCCCAATTTAGTATAAATTACCCTCTCAATTGCCCTTAATTCCATCTGCAAAGCATGATTGGGATTACTGTTTACCAACCGAGCTAGTCTTAACCTTTCGGTAGAGCTAAAACACCCGTTAGCCTTTCGGTAGAGCTAAGACCCTTTAGTTTATCCAGCGAGCTAAGACCCTTTAGTCTATCCAGCAGAGCTAAACATATGCGTCTTGTGCGTCCGGTCAAGCGTCTCTTCGATGTGGCTGAAAGCGCTTGTCCTTCCCATGACACGTGGCGAGGCTCTAAGCGGCCTCCACGGTATGGCGCCGTCCCTCGTGCCATAATATTTGAGCAGTCCACCCTTTTTGCCCTTTACACAAAACAAACCTCTCATTTTCAAAAATCATTCCATACTCTGTTTATCTTCCCTTTCTCTTGCTCGTGCTTCTCAACCTGCAATCTTCAAGGCTCGAGCTCTCCATTGTTACCCTTGCTCTCAACTCCGACTTTCTTCCTCGTCCTCTGGTAAGGTTTCTAAAATCTGTTTCCCTTGTTTTTGCTTTTGTTTTAATCCACACTTGTTTATGCTATGTGTTGCTGTGAAACACTTTGCTTTTCTTTTTCCATGTCTCTACTCTCTATAAAACTTCTCAAGAACACCTTGAACACGCTGATTCAGTCAGTGAGCACCTTTAGATCTTTATGCGCTTCACCGAACTAGAATCTTTGTTCTTGTCATAGGAAACTCTAGGCAAATTGAAGCAGGACTAGAACTTGTATATGCCACCATAGTTTTGATTGGTTTCCATACGGTATACCTTAGCCGAAATAAAAACATACTTGAATTTTGAAATTCCTGCCCTCGACTGAGCTATGCCCTAGGGACTAGGCCAGCTTCCTGAGTTCTAAACCGAACTCAAAGCTGCCCCTTGAGGCATAACCGAAGAAAGAAAACCTTCTCTGAAAGCGAGATAACAGCGATACGTGAACCGAGATAACGAGCACTTACTAGAAAGCAAGCGTAAACACCATAGCACCTTTGTAGAGCCGAAATAAAACCAGTCTTTTTCTTGCTTTGCTTCTGTAGCATGGTCTAAGATCTGTGCTTAACTCCTTGTTTTCCTTCTTTGCAGACTTAGGTTGCCGAGCCTTTGCGCTCGTAGAACTCTTGAGCACACTCTTTTCAACGAAGTAACTTATTTATAATTTATACAATAAAATGGGGAAGTATAGGTGTCTAGTAGAAACCCCGGTGGCTTAACGAATTAGGAAAGACTACCAAATCGGCCGATGTAAATCTCATACTAGCCGAACGGACATAGACCCTTGGGGCAATGAAGGCTTTGTCCCTTTACCATTCAATCCATAGTAGAGACGGGACTCGATTCGATCCGGCCCCTTATATGTGAATTTCTAAGACAAACCGGACTATGCCCACACAAGCGTCACCAATACATACCGAATAATAATGGGTATATAGCCTTAAACCAACAAACCGGTCTCAACCTCGGTTTAGCGAAACACTACACCAATACTCAATAGGCTCAAAAATGATGGTGGTGTTATTACCTTAGAATCTGCCGAGGTCGAGAAAAAATAATTAAACACACACCGGACAAGGACTTAGACGACGATGACTTCTTCTGGGTTTCTGGAAATTTTGAAGACTTCCAAGCCCAAATCCCTGGCGAAGAATAAACTGGAAGAAAGGAGAGCCCGGTATACATACTTGGTTGCATTCCTAAATTTTGATTACTTGACTTTCCTCTCACCAACCGAACTAATACCTTATCTATTTCTGCGATTGACCTTCCTCCATTCGATCTGACTACGAACCTCGACCTTTTCTTGTTTGCTGCTTGAGTCAGAAAGAAGTTGGGCCAAACTTCTCGACTTGAACCGACCTCTGAGATATTAGGTCGTAGAAAAGCAAGGGTGACGATTTCCTCCTTGAAGACCCTCGAGCGGACCCCACTTTGCGGAAATCGTCCTCGTGCCACTAACCCGAGCAGGAGATGGCGAAGAAAAAACAAGATGAGGGCCATGCTCACCGCAACCACAAGGGCGAAGTGCCACCAACCGACCGCAAAACCATCATAGCTCTTCGCCCGCAACAACCATCATCCTCACGCCCGAGCTAAGCGCGGGACTACGGAGACGGCGTGGCAGTCGACGAGTTGACCCATCCTTCCGCCGAGCCCGAACTCAACCCTCAGCGGAATCGTCTAGCAATTGCGCCTACCAACAAGTGGGCTCCACCGCCGTCTTCAACAAGCAGAGATATCGATGAGGATGACTCGTTGTTGGCGACAAGGATCACCTTCTAGCCTTCAACGGCTAGGGGTGTTTGTCTGCCAAAGACATGGAGCACCCTGACAAGCGGTGAACAGTGAAGGCCCTCCGGTCATCTACTAAGTCGATGATTACAGTAGCGATACTTCTTTTTACGTGACCAATCTAAAATTTTCAAACTCTGAGCTCGGTCTTACATGGAACTCTCCTTTTGCGGGCCATTGAAGAACACCATTGCCCACGGGCAAATAATGGAGCTCATAAAACCACGAGGCCGCATGATAAGGGGCCTTGGCAAGCAGGCGGTAGTCTGTCAAAACAAAAAGCGGCCGGTGGAGGCGAGATAAGCGCGCCTAACGGATGGTCACCTCGGTGGCGACAAGCGGCGGCCGTGGCCGAGGTGAAAGACAAGTATTTATAGGAGATGGCGGCTCTTGAAAACAAAAAAACGCCCGAAATAGCGGTGTTGGAAAAGAAAGTTGAAGAGCGAGCACAAAGGCGGGGTTCAAGGAAGCCGATCTGGCTACTCTTTGCGATCTTGGCCATGAAACAAGCTGTTCTTCAAGTGCGGTTGGAGAGGTGCGATGGAGAAGGTCGGTGTGGACTGAAACCAAAGTCTCTGATGCTCGGAGCACTTCATTAAAGCCTCCTTTGCAGAGTATCTTAGATGAACTCCAAAAACAATTCCTCGGTTCTTGACGATGAAGATGATGATGATGGTGAAACAAGCGAGACTCGGCTATTAAGAGCAAGCCGGTGATCCACTAGCTCGGTTGGAGCCCACGGTGAAAATACTCTGCCCGAGCGCCCAATTGAAGGCTGCGGAACAGGGCGCATGCCAACCTCGGGACGATCTGGATCTTGAGATAGATGAACTTTTGATTGACCTTGTACTTTTTCTTTCTTTTGTCGAACTTTTGTAACGGGCTATGGCCCATAGTTGTACTTAATTATTCAATGAAAGATTATCAACTCTTATTAGGTTATTCACTTGCATGCTTGAGTTTGTAGTGAATTTTTCATGAACTTGTTTGTGCAAGCTGTGATCTCGGTTAGTTGTCTAACTTACTAGCCAACCACTCTTGGTAGATATAACTTACTTGGCTAAAAGTACAAAGAGTTAGTTTAATCGATAACCACTCTTGACCATGCCCATACTTGGTGAAGAGTATAAAGTGTTGGTTTAATCGATAACCACTCTTGATAGATATAACTTACTTGGTGAAGAGTATAAAGTGTGGGTTTAATCCGACCAACCACTCTTGGTAGATATAACTTACTTAATTTGAAGAGTACAAAGTGTTGGTTTAATCGATAACCACTCTTGACGATATAACTTACTTCGGCTGAAGAGTACAAAGTGTTGGTTTAATCCAGCCAACCACTCTTCAGCCGATATAACTTACTTCGGCTGAAGAGTACAAAGTGTTGGTTTAATCCAGCCAACCTCTGTGTAGCCATTCCCATACTTTGGCTAAATGTTGGGTTAGCCATTCCCATCTTTATGGCTAAGTGTTGGTTTGATCCAGCCAACCTCTAAGTTGGTTTTTCCGGCCAACTTAGAATAAAATGTTTGGTTATTCCGACCAAATGTCCTGCAGCCTGGATTCTTATCCTGGGCTTAGGAAAGGTTGATAGTTGGGTATTCCGGCCAACTATGTTTACAATGCTACTAATCTTACTAGAGCTACTTTCTACGAAAAACAAATATACTGAAAAGAATCGATCTGTTTTTATTGAGAAAGTAAAAAATTACACATACTTAAAAAGAAAAAAGCTAAAAGTAAAATAACTTGAGATTGGCAGTGTTCCATGGCCTAGGAATTGCTTTGCCGTCCTCATCTTCCAAGTGGTATGCCCTTTACTGCTAATCAGACCACTTTGTAAGGACCTTCCCAATTGGGCCCTAACTTGCCATCTCAGGGACCAATGTGTTTCCCATCACTTTCTGAAGTACCCAATCGCCAATCTTGAGCTGTCTTGGGTGTCTTGTTTTGTTGTATTTTACGGACAACTCTTTAGCGATAGGAGGCGATGTGAACCAATGCCTTTTCTCTCCTTTCTTACGCCAAGTCAAGTTCTAATCGATGGCTTCCCCATTTAGAGTGCGGATCAAAATTTTAAGCTCGAATTGTAGGAAGGCCTACTTCTAATGGGATATTTGCTTCCATGCCATATGCTAAGGAGAATGGTGTTTCTCTGTTGATCGTCGCGGTGTGGTGCGGTAAGCCCATAAAACGTGGGGAGCTCTTACGCCCATTGCCTTTGGCCTTCTCCGACCTTTTCTTCAATCCGTCCGGGACTACTTTGTTTGGCGCCTCTGCTGACCATTTGCTTGGGGATATGCGGTGTGGAGTTGTAGAACTCTATCTTATATTCTTCACAAAAGCTTGAAAATTACGCCATCAAAGCGAGTGCCGTTATGCGAAATCAACGCTTTTGGTATGCCAGCGAGTAATGATGTTACGCGGACAAACTTCTTCACATCTTTTTCCTTGATTGGCCTTGAGAACCTGCTTCCACCCACTTTGTGAAGTAGTCATTGCGCATGAAAGAACTTCTGTTGCTGGTCTTTGTTGGGAGTGGTCCCACTATGTCCAAGCCCCACATTGCGAAAGGCCATGGACTAGTGAGAGGTAGGAGTTCTCTTGCGGGTTGGTGAATTTGATCATATACTTGACACTTTTAGCACTTTTGACATATTTCTCTGAATCCGCTTGCATGTAGGGCCACCAATATCCTTGTGAAATAGCTCGGTATGCCAATGACCTTCCTCCTTGATGGTGCCGCATACACCCTCATGTATTTGAACAAGAATGCTTCCACCTTCTTTGGGGTGCACACACTTTAAGTAAGGTCTGGCGACTTCTTGTATAAAGCTAAGGATGGAAGAGCCAAAATCGTTGCGACTTGGCTTTTATTCTATTGGCTTCTTTCTTATCTTACGGTAGAGTCTTAGTCTTTCGAGAACGATATGATGGGATCCATCCAAGAAGGACCTAACTCCGCACAACATACCTCTTGACACGGGTCTTCAATCTTTGGTGCAGGCAGATAATCGATCAATAGCGGATGAGGGATGGAAGTGTCTGCCATTGAGGCGAAGCCTGCAAGTTCGTCTGCTCTGCTGTTCTCCTCCCTGCCTATCTGTTCTATTCTGACGACTTCAAACTTCTTGATCTCTGTCCTGACTAAGTCTTGGTACTTAGTCATTCTTTCATCCTTTGCTTCATAATCGCCAGAAATTTGATTCACCACCAATTGTGAGTCGCTGTAGACCATTAGTTCGGTGGCCTTCATGTATGCTGCTGATTTTAGCCCTGCAAGAAGCGCTTCGTACTCCGCTTCATTGTTCGATGCTGGGAAGCCCAGGTTGATTGCCTGCTCCACTACTAGGCCGTCTGGAGAGATGAGGACTATGCCAAGTCCTGCTCCATGTCGATTGGATGCCCCATCCACAAAGAGCTTCCACATCTCCCCAACGAACAACTTCCAGGTGGAGAGATCGGACAATGCCTTGGGGTCTTCCAGGTTGCTAATGTCTTCTTGAGTCCATAGTTGCGGTTTGCCTTGCCTTTTGATGGGCCCAAGTCATTAGTTGCGATGAATCTTGTCTTGGTGTAGTAAGGTCGGCTTCCTCCTCGCCTTTTCTACTACGGTTTGCCTTGGGCTCTGGTGAGTAGCCTTTGTACTAGGGGTTGCGCTATTATTCCGTCAATCTCCATCCCTAGTTTGGTTGTGTCGGTCGGTCGATTAGGCGGAACTTGGTGGCTTCGAGGTGAACTCTGCGGCGAAATGCCAAAGATTGGGCTTTACCGCGGTTACGGGTTGGAACTTCACATCATATTGTCCCAACTCTCGCCCACTTCAAAACTTCGCCCGGAAAAATTGGCCCTCTCAAGCAGGCTTTTCGGTGGAAAAATTGTGAGGGCGACAATGGTGTGGGCGTGAAAGTAGTCGCCAATTTCTGGATGCCATCATTAAGGCCGATGCTAGCTTCTCTAGGGGTAAGTACCTTGTTTGACTCGGCAATGTCTTTGGCGACATAGAAGATGGGTAGGTGTTGGATTCATACCTTTCGAACCAACCTTTGCACTTCTTTGCGTCTTTGAGGCGCCAAATAGAGGAAGAGTTCTTCTCGGTATGGGGTTACAAGTAATGGTGGAAGACATGTACTCCTTCGGACTTGCGAGCTTGGTCGCATTCTTCGTCCCACTCAAACTTAGCTTTTAATGGTGAAAGAATGGGCGCAACTGTCGAAGACCGGTGATGAATCGGTTAAGTCTTCTTTGCCATCTTGGGTGAGTCTTTGCACTTCTTTCACCGAGTTAGGTCGCTCTAACTCTTGAATTGCTTTGATTTGGGAGAAGTGCGCCTCGATACCCGATTGGTCACCGAAACCGAAACTTGCGGACCCTACACGAATCGCCTTAGAAGCGTTAAAGCGCGGCTTGTGTTGCCGGGATCTGGAACATCTCATCTAGGTCCCTTAGATGGTCATCTGCATCTTTGCTTTTGACCACCATGTCGTCGATGTAAGCCTCCATTGTTCTGCCTAACAATGGCTCAAACATCTTGGTAACCATTCTCTGGAACGTCGCCCCTGCGTTCTTTAGGCCAAAGGGCATGACCTTGTAACAATATAGTCCTCTTGGGGTGGTGAAGGACGTTACTTCCTGATCTGGTTCGTGCATGGCTATCTGATGGTAGCCTCTGTATGCGTCAAGGAAGCTAAGCCTGCTGTGTCCTGCTGTTAGGTCCACCAATTGATCTATCCTTGGCGGAAGCGTCCTTTGGACATGCTTTGTTAGTGATTTTATAGTCGGCCTTGAGCGCCACTTCCCATTTTTCTTTGGCACTACTACTGTGTTAGAGATCCACCTGGGGTAGTGCACCTCTCTAATCGCCCCTGCTTCTAACAAGTTACCCACCTCTTCTGCCACTATCTCGGCGTGGTGGAGTCTTGATCTGTAGCGTCGTTGGATGGCCGGTCTAGCGAAGGGTGGACATTGAGTTGATGGCAAATAAAGTTGGGATCAATGCGGCATGTCGTATGGGGTCGGCGAACACTTCGATGTTGGAGGTCGAAATTCCAAGACTTCCAATCTCTCGATCTTTGGACAACAATGATCCAAGTAGGAAGAACTTTTAGGGTTCTTCTCATCTATTTTGATTTCTACCAAGTCCTCCTTTGCTTTTGATCGGCCGCTTTGCCAACATCATGAATAGTTCATTACTCTCTGGTTCTTCAACCGAATGAACATATCCTTTGGCGGTAGCGGCTACCATTCGTTCTTGACGAAGCCTTTGCTTGGACATAATCTGGTCCCCATAAACTTCTTCTATTACTCGGTGTGGTTGGGGAACCTCATCACTTGGTGGTAGGAGGATGCCACCGGCGCATGGCGTCTTGACCATGTCTGCCTAAGATGATGTTGTAGGTGGATGGGACCTTGACACCGAACTCTACTTGCTTCGTCACACTTCCCATACATTGGAAGGATGATTTTCTTGGTAGCCACTCCGTAGAGTTGAATCAATCAAAGGGAATCTGGTGGGGCCAAGTCTTTATCTTGCGACTTGAGTTGCTTGAAGGTTTCATAGTACATGATTTACTTACGAGCTACCTTGGTCGATCGAATCCGCAGCGTCAAAATCCTTGACTCGGAGTGGCGACCAAGGCATCGTTGTGTGGGCAATATATTACTGTCCAAGTCTTTATCCAAAAGGACATGATGTTTGTAACCTGTCCTCCCTTTTTCATGACAGGTTGGGCACTTAGCACCTCTCTTAAGTGCTCTGCCTTTTGATTGAACCTCTGAGCTCGCATACTCGCTCTGGTTCAAAGACTCCATGGATTACGTTGATGGTGCCTTGTGGCGGGCGTCGTCGGCATTCCATTGGGGAGGTTGTGGTCTTGAAATTTGTTGCGCCTCCTCTATGTATTTATCTAGGTGGCCGCCGCCCAATTCTTCGAATCTTTGCCTCAATGGCGTGCGGTTCTCGATTCGGTGCCCTTTTCCTTGTGGTAGGTGCATACGGATCTTTCATCATAGTCATACAGGCCTCGCCTAACTTGGCGGGCCACTTGAGCCAGGCTCGTCTCGAATCTCACTAAGTATCATTGATGGGTGGTTTTTGAACAACGTGGTAATGGCGTGCGGACTCTCAACCACCTCTTGTCTGGTCTTCGTCATTGTCTACTTTGCCCGTCCGTTTGGTTTGGCGATCTAGTATTGACCTTCTTGAGGTCTTCTTCTCTGATGTTATGGTCGCGCCATTCTTTGCTTTAACGGCGCCATCCTCCTCTACTGATGTCTTTGATGCACTCTCTCCATCGAGGCCTCCATGGTAAGTGGCGTCATGGTGATAGAGTCCTCGATCTGTTTCCGTGGAAGGCCTCTTTGTATTAGCTTAATGGCAAGGTTGGTTAGGCGATCCCAATCTGGTTGAGCGTCTCCCGATGCATTGTTGTATGACCTCGGGGTCTCCTTGTCGCCCATGTCGATGGAAGTAGGTAGTCGATCTCCACCGGGTCTTTGTGTTAGATTCGAACCAGGGTGACAAACGCCTCGCCAAGCTGCGCCCGAGGAGGCTATCTTGCCCTCTGGAAGCTTCTCAAACCAAGTCAAGCCTAGGTCATGAGGCTTGAGGGAATAAGATACACATCAGCGCCTCATTCGCGATATCTGACCATAACTTTGGCGAAAGTGGCTCAAGTGGGTGTAAGTGCATCTTTCCTTCATCGTCGTGAACTTGGGTTGTAGGAAGCTGCGGAAGGCGCGTTCTCAATCTCGGGGCGAATGGTGAGGTCTGCGGCCTCGCCAATGCCTTATCCATTGGTTCGTATGCCAAGTCTGGCCTTGGCATTCCGACCTCGGCAGCTTCCATGCGTCCGAGAATAATCGGCGCAAAGCGGGAACCCTGTGGGGATCGCGTGCCCTGGCGTCCTCCTTCTATCGCGCCTTTTCTTCCAACATGGACCTTAGGTCAGACGACCTAGGTAATTCCGTCTGTCTGGGCCTCGTATGAAGCGTATGTGAGGGCCAATAGGTACTCCCTCGATGTATGACCTCTCGGGCCTCGTCCTCTCGGACACAGGTGGCGAGTCTGGAAGATCTGGTCGCGTGTCGCTGTCACGAGGCTTACGGTTGAGAGGGTGTAGAATTCCTCGACGACCCTCGGAGTGGCGAGGCGTCTTGTTGTTGCGCCCCTCCTGTCGCCACTTCTTTTCCTTTCATCTGGCGCTTGAGACTCCATATCGCCACCATCTTACGGATCGATTCGTCTTGCTCTCTGAGCGATCCTCCGAATTTGAGGATCCACTCTGCGCCTTTGTCTTTCTGGGCTTTGCGAGCGTGAGGGATGTGGTCTGCTAGTCCTTCTTCGTCCCCTCGCATCCCTTCTGGAATTCTGACTTTGTGGTTCCAGGTTCGCCATGGGAGTGACCACAGGTAGGCCTTCACGCCTTGCCCCTCATACGGAGTTAGTCCGTCAATGGCGGTGAGGCGATTCTTCGTTGTTTGCCATTGATGTTAGAAAAACTTGATCAAGAGGTTGTTCTTATGCGCTATTCCTGAGCGGCGCCAATTATGCGGAAAGATTTTCACCTTCTCGTATAATCTGTTGACCAAGTCTTCGTTCCTCATGCGATGTCGTTCCACCACTGAAAATATCAGCGTGAGCTGGCCGGTGTGTGTCTTGGAAACCTCTCCGATGCCTAAGTCGATAAGCAAGACAAATAGGCAAAAGCTCAATGTGTTCGGGAGCAAAATTGTATTACCTCTCCAAAGGTGTTATTGATGAGCTTATATAGATTTCACGTGGCACAATCACGGTAGGACTCTTACTCCTCCAAGTGTAGAGTCCTTCTAGGATTACTCCTCTATCACAGAGTCCCCTAGGATTCAAACTCTTGGAAGATAATGCTTATCCTCCAACACCCTCCCTTTGCTTAAACCAAGTGAGTTGGTCCTTCTCTGACCGAACTCCAAATGGCCGGAGTAACCATTAATCCGGTCCTACTTCTCTTCCTTACCTCGGCATTCCCTACTTAGTAGGAGCTAGACATAAGGGAGTTAAACCGAACTACATTGAGTCATTGATTACCTCGATTTTCCATGCGCTTCAGCAAAGTAATTAGTGACGTCCGGATTACCCATCTTTGTACTAATCCCGTGAATCACGGACGAACTTATTTTAGTCCGGCCCTCCATTACCTCACTCCTACTCGGTTTAGTATGCCAAGGCCGGACTACCCGTAGGAGTGCCAACCGACTAACGCATGCGATGCGAAGAAGTTGCTCTCATACTCGGGTTGGGACACGACCAGGACTAAATAGAAAGGGCTACATCAAGTAAGTCGACAAGCCGAACTACATAACACTTCCATGACCGGTGTACAGGCCACCTTTCTCATTTGGGCTTACCTCGGCCCAACTATCAGCTCGGCCCAATTTAGTATAAATTACCCTCTCACATATATCCAAGTCTTCTTACGCCAAGAAAGAAATAAGGATTGAAAAGAAAAGAAGTAAGTGAGAAAGTGAAAAGGGTGTTTAGATTTTAAAGTTTAAGGTATGTTTGAGCTTTTGATTGACCTCTCTTGAAGTTGAGTAGGAGCCCCTATGTGAGTGTCTTTAAGGGGTAATTGTATGATGGTCCTCACTATTCTATGTTTTTAGTGTCAATGGAATAAAGAGTTGGTGGTGCCGCTAATTGAAGGGCAATTGAATTTTGGTGATGGACCGTACAATGTGAATTGTCTTTGAAATTGAGAAGTTGTTATAGTAGTGGGATTATAGTTGGTTAGTGTTGTCCTTGCCCGTTGAAATTTTGATACGTATATGTTGATCGAATGTATTTGTGATCCTTTTCTATCCCAAGTGTGGAACTAGTTTTGGAACATTACAGGGTGTGTTTCTATATATGTTTGACCTATTTTCTATTTGGTTTTCTCAAATTTCGAGGACGAAATTTTTGTAAGGAGGGAAGGATGTAATGACCCAGAAATTCTTTCCTCCGCTCGAGCGGAGGAGTGGCTGCTCGAGCGGACTTTTGGGGTTTCCAGTGATTTTTCAGACGGCCTGAGATTCTGGGAGTTGGGATTATCCGCTCGAGCGGGGGAGTTTACGCTCGAGCGGACGACTTTGTTGGTCTGCGCGCTCGAGCGCAAGGTTGGGCGCTCGAGCGGGTCGCTTGGTCAAGTTTGATTCTGAAGCATGTGGACTCATTTTTGATGTTCTTCTCAGTGTATTTGAAATGTTCTTACCTTATTTTGGGTTATTGATTGAGATGATGTGATGAGGGTGAAGTAAGATTGGACCAAAAACCTTAATTTGAATAATTCATTTACGACCAACCGTCACTCTTTTACCCTTTTCTTTTTCCACACTTTGAATTTGGATGTGAGGTTAGAACCATTGGAAAGCTTATCTCCGGGGCTTCAATTTGACCACAAGAATGACCTAAAACGGAGTCCGAATGAGAGAGTTATACATGTTCAAAGTTTCGGGATCTGTGCTGAAAGCATGTCCGCTCGAGCGGGAATTTCTACGCTCGAGCGGGAATTACGGGACAGCAGCTTTTAAACCAGATTTTTGGATCATTTCTCACACATTCTTTTCCCCTCTTCTCTCCTTTTCCCCTAGGACCGAAAACCCTAGGGTTTTGATCCCAAATCCTCACCATTTCTCTTTGTTTGACCAAGATTTTCCACCAAGGAAGGAAGAAGGCATGGAGATCAACGTTTGCAACCGATTGGAATTCCGAAATTATGGAGGAATCGCACCAAGGCTTTGAGGTAAGAATCTTGAGAGCTAAATTGATGGGTTAGAGTGTTGGACCACGTATCCTAGGTGTATAAGCAATGGAAAAATTAGAATAAAGAGTGATGAATTAATAAGTTTGAATTTGTTTTGAATTTTAATGTTTTCTTGAAACCCTAGGTTGGGTAATGATGTTACTTGATGATATGGCCAAATTGGAAGTAGAATCATGAAATTAGTGGGTTGAATTTTATATGTGCAAGTTTAATTGGTATTTGGTGACACTTGAAAATTATGTTTAAATTTAGCGAATGAACTTTGTTATAAACGTTAGAATTTATGCTATAATGGAAAGGAAAAATTAAGGAAATAATTTATTAAAGATATGGATGACATGAACTTGGGTGTGGAATGTTGAAATGAGATTCAAGGATTTAATTTGATTCATGTTGAATTGCCAAATGATGTGTAAATGGAATAAAGAGAATTAAACTAGTTCAAAAGCGGAATAATGATATGTGACCCGATTTCTATGTGTATTATGAATTGTGTAGGGTCAATTCTGAGGCGGACCAAGCATCTAATCATGTGAGTAATAGAGCGAAGATGTCCATTTTATTTATCATTGATAGTTATTATCACTAACGCTCTGTTCATTGTAAGTGCTATACGAACATGTTACACAACCAATTGTGATGATTGAAAATCAGTGAGAACGTTGAAAGATGGGCAAACATCGGTATGACTTTGAATGACTTTGTTACATCACTAACGAGTAATAATTCTTTATTACCATGTCGATTCTAAATGAGTAATGGACCCATGTTAGCCTTTAAACCAAGTATCCGCATGAAACCGAGATGATTAGTGTATCCTATGGTGCGGCGATATTGAGATGACTTTGGGCTGTTCTACTCTGTTTATTTATTACATTTGTACATATTGTCTATTGATCTATTCCGTTTGCGATTTAGCATGATATGTCATTGGTTTCAAAACTTATTATTTTCTACTAGTTACGTACCCTCACGCTTTATGCGTTACGTTATCTCTGGGCGGATAAGCCGTTACTGTTATGGTGGGCGAAAAATTTGTTTTGTAACTTTGGGATGATGGCTATTACATTATTTGAGTATATGAACATTTTGGATCCTCTGTACATACTAAACTGCTTTGTTAAGGAAACTGGACTCATGATTGTTGAGCTATATTTACAGAGTGTAATTAAACATATACTTCTGCAGTTATATACTTTATTGTTTAAGTGGAACATTACATGATTTACGTACTATTATTCACTGAGCTTGACTCACTTTATTTTATGTCTGTTTCTGTAGGCACTCAACCTGGAGGTCAACCTTAACCTGTGGCTTCCGTTACCAGTTGTCAAGCCTTGAGTGTCTAAGCTGTTAGGTGTTGACCGTTTAAGTTTTGGAGTTTTGTTAAGCTTTTAATTTGTACCTTAAATGTCTATGAGGCTTGATGCGAATGTAAAGTAGATGTATATGCACATAACTATCTTCAGATATACGTCACTGTATATTTATCTGCACTATGTTCTGTCTGTGATCCTGGCATAGTAGTGGTAGCTCAATGGATATTACTTTTTTTTACGCTATTATATGTTATTAAATGCTTCCGTTCAGGCCCCATATGATATGTATAACAGGTTTTGTGTCTGTTTTCGAATGGGTCATGCCCAAACTTTTAGGAGCGGGTTTAGGGCGTGACAAGGAAAGTAATATCCCATCCCCCCCCCAAATTGAATAATATTCTCTGGAATAATCTCTTTATATGTCATATTATTAACATCTCAAATGAATAGAATTCCATATGGAGCAGGAAATTGATGTCAGTGAGCATTGGTCTTCTTTGAATGTAATAATTGTTTTGTGAGGACTCGTTTGTTTCGATGTATTTTACAATTCTTTACGTAAATTAATTTTGTACAAAAAAAAAAATTATATATATTATTTTATTTATGTTTTATTAGTTGGATAGAAATCAATGATGAATCATCATTTTATCTTTAAGAAGATTAATGTGCTAAAATGACAAAGCTAAGGAATGAACTTTCTAAAAATTAATTTATAAATTTTTAATTGCATAATTTTACTTTTTTTTTTTTTTGTTTAATTAAACAATAAAAAATGTGTAAAAAATTTATAAAAAAACATTTTAAATCGAAACAAAGGGAGTAGGATATAAATATATATGATAAACATCACAGGTAAATTCGAAAAAAAACTAGTCTATATGGTATTAATTTTGTTGGTTTTATTTTCATTTAGTTTTTGGTTTTTATTGCTCAAGTTCTCCTAATTAAAAATGATGGAGAATTTGAAATCATTTCATTTTTCTATAAACACTCATTTTTTGAAAGAAAAAACCCCCTCTAAAATCTATTTAAATTTTATTCATGAAATAGGTCCGCTCTCAAAAACTTCCAAAAAATAATTTTCAAAACCTTTTTCGAAAGTGTAAGGCAATCTCATCCTGATTTTTAACTTTTTAGTAAATGAAATTCTCGCCACTGCAGGATGTAGAAAGTGTAAGAACAGTTTTCAAACCATATAGGCTTTGTGTTTTTTAAATTATTTATTATTATGGTTTTTATCATTTGTGTTCTAAGAGATGGGGTGAGGTTGGTGTGCTTGGAAGACTTAAATATCATTACATCATACTCCATCCTACTGCAGTCACAATGGCCTATCATTTCAATGTTTTCTAACACTAGCAAAAGAACATATCTACAATATAATAGAATGAGCAACTGTAGATTAACAACAAAACATTTCCAAACACAAAGTTACACTGTGTTCACATTTCATAACAGAACAAAACTGGCCAACAGTCACAAACAACAGATTTTAAATATACAACAAACTCCTAACACAAACTAGGCATTACCCAGATAGGATTTGAGTGCTTGACATATAAGCTTGAAGCATCACTGATGAAATAGGGTTCAATCCACCCATCGATCATGTTGAACACGCCCATATCGTGCCCCCCTAAATATCTGCTCCGCTTGTCCCAATATTTTTCAACAAAGTAAATGCAGTTCCTTTTACAATTTTCAACTTCCAATGTGCAAAGAGCCATGGCAGAATTATCCGCATCAATGAACAATGAACAATCTCCCAAGTCGTCCATTTCTATCCACTCCTTGGTCTCAAAATCCAGCTTGTGAACATCAAAATGCTTCGTCTTGTGCCAATTCTTAGAATTTTCATCGCTGAAGTATCGAAACACCAATAAAAGATCACCACGGTATTCCACCAAGCTGATATTGTCCCAGAGCCTTGCATTTTCTAGTTGTGATGCAAAGTGCTTTGCTTCAAATCTACCAAACTCATCGCGCTCACAACACAAAAGGGTACCTGTCCCAAGAACAATAAACAGTTTACCATTACACCATGCAGCAGACTCAATGCGCCCAAATGGAGTCCTCACCTGAATCCAATTTTGTTCTCCTGGTCTTGCTAAAGCCAAATTACCCGACACGTTACCTATTGCAACAACCATGAATTGTGTGAGTGAATTTCCGATCCTGCTTGCCCTCCTTAGTGATTATTGAGAAGAACACACAGGCGAGTAAGCGGCTCCTTGTAACTGCCTGAAGGAAAAGACTCGGCGGTGGTTTCGACCACCGGGGAACTCGACGATCAAGTCGATTATATCTCTCAAGGATAATCAAGTACTTAACTCACTAACTTGAGCATAAAAAGCGTACCTTAGACCCATGGGGGTGCCTCTCTTTATAGCCAATCAATCCTAGTCCCAGCGAACCGGTCCTAATGGATTTAGGACTCTTGCTAATCTAGGACTCTCGGTAGAATTAAGACATACTCCCTAAGAGTTTATCTTTACCCCAAAGCTGAAGTCTTCCCCAACCTTGGACTCTTGTCCACATCCGAGTTTGAGCTTCCTCTTCATTCTAGGACTCTTGTCCTTTATCCGCTTATCTCGGACTCGATATCTTGGAGGTATCCTCGGCCTTGCCGAGATAACCTCGGCACAACTACCATAACACGTGGGGAACTCTGGCGACGCCGGTGTCACCTCGCCGCGTGTTGGTACTCGAAAATATATCCCCTAGCGCCCCTAGGTTCTATTACCTCGGCATTACGAGGTGATGGAACCTATCTTCAATTTATCCGCATCGGCCTAAGAACTTTTTAGCGAGATCATTACGTTCGGGGCGGCATGTCCTCTTGATTCAAATCAATTCCCTTACGTGTATGGTGTCATACACCAATCTTCAACTAATGCGAGGGCGCGTTTCATTCTTCTTGGTCCGTGCGGTGGCGCCTACAAGCCGTCTTTTCTCTTTCTGCGCCGCTGGCGCATGCGTTACCTAAGCGTCATTATTCTTTTTGCCGCCGCTTCACTTTTGACAAAACGTTTGTCTCTCTCTCCTTCGCTTCATACGCATTTTGAAATTCTTGTTCTCTCTCTCTCTGAAGCTTTTTCCTTTCGAATCCTCCATTGCCCCAAGCTCGAAGCTCTGCATTAGGTGCGCCTTTGCCATTTACGTGGAGCTCAAGCGGCTGTCGCCTAAGTCACGACCTCGGCGGGACTCATCTCGGCTTCATCCTTTACGGTAAGTCCTGTTCCCTTCGTTTCCATTTCTCCGATCGTTATCGGTTCTTCTCGCTTCTAATGTTACATTTTGTCACGTATTTCTTGAATCATTTCTTGATTTTGCATCTGAATACTTGCACCATCTCACTTCTGTTTTGGCCTTCCACTTTCTTGTATTCTGAATCTGAAACTTCTTTTGCTTCCTGTTTTCCAGTTTTACGCCTTCCATTCTCATTTATTAAGTAGACTTAAGTTTGGGATTTGTTGTAGAACCATCAATCTCTAGGAAAAAGCTGAAACAATCGATTACTTAGGTTTTAGCGAGGTCCTTAAAACCCTTAGGAATACTCTCTGTTTACGTAGCCAAACACTTATAAAGGCCATGGGTGTGTGGAAACATAGGGTGGATACCCCACAAAACTAGAACACTTTAGGAAGAATTCTCCATTCGGATGGCGTCCAACTCGGACTAGGCGGGGAGGAGGACTCCATTATGCACGATGGCGATAAAATGCCTTTCCTGTAGTCGCCTTCCGTCGGTGTGGACTTAGGTTCCCTCTTGATATCCTCTTCATGAGGTCCTTAACTACTCTGACCTCAACCCCATGCAACTTACCATAAATGCCTATAGAACCCTTATCGGAATAATAGCTTTAGCTCGGCAAGAGGGTGTTGGAATCACTCTTGCCGATATCGATATTGTTACACCATGAGTGCCCTTAACCTTAAGGAGAAAGGTTTAGTATATTACCTCAAGCCGAGGTCTACGAATATAAGATTGTAGTGAGCTCCCGGACTCCAACAAAGGGGCTCTTGAGGATTATCTTATTGTCCTTTGAGGCTGGGAATTTGGCCCGGTGAAGAAGTCCACCTTTTCCCTCTCCCACGAGCAGTAAGGAGGGCAAGGGTAGAGCCCATCTCGAACTACTTAGCTTCTGTTTTTCTCCAATTTTCCAAAATATTTTATCTGTTTCTCATGTTTTGTTACATTTTTCAGGGCGTTAAGTAAATCCTCCCAAGGACTTTCGTCGATCCTACTTCCTCGAACTGAGCTGAAAAAGCTTTTGGACCTCCCCTTGAAAGCATAAGGCCCTTTGATCTTGAACTTCATCCCCATATACTTCAAAGTTGCAGACGTTCCAAGGCAGAGGAAGAGGAGCACCTCCTCATCAGCTGCCTCTCTTGAACAAGTTGCTTCCACGTCTGAACCAGTCCCGAGAAAAAAAGCGGCCTTGAGACTCGTCAAAAGCAGTGAAATGGAAAGACCGAAGAAAGCGGTGCTCAATCTCTTGGCCGACTGCGGATGACATGGAGGATGAGCGGCTCAAACTATGCCCCCACCAAAACCGAAGAGAACCAAAAAGGCTCGGTAGAAGGCTAAGGCTCTTGAAGGCGATCTTAGGGCGAAGGCATACTGCCGATCTCCCGGCTAGCGGAGGCGGGAAGACCACCTATGCTCTGTGAAGAGGTCGGTGAGGCAGCGACCCTCTGGATCTGGTCCACCGAAAAAGCAAAAGCCTTCAACCTCGGGATCGGGGTTCCCAAAGTTCCTGGGAGCCCAAAATTACACTTGAGACGGGCGGTTTATGCCAATGAAAGCGCCTCGACATTAACGTCGGCGTGGCACTTTCGGCATGGCCGTTCTCATCGAAGGTGATCTTGAGAAAAACTCAAGATCGGTGAATATGAGAACTATGCTCTCATGTTGCAGCGTTACATCCAAGTAAGTCTTGAACTTTGATGATCTTGTTTTATCTTCATACTTGTAAAACATCATTTTCACTCTGTAATAACCTTTGTCTTTATAAAGCTGTCGGCCGTTCAACATGCCCACGCCTTCTCTGTTAAGGCATTTGAAACAAGGAGGAGCTCTCTGAATTAAAGAAGGAGTTCTTTGCCCTTCAAAAGACCCAAAAAGATCAGCGAGGATGAAAAAAAGCTGGAAGAAGCGGTAGCTGACCACAAAGGCCCAATCACTTGCTCTTCAAAAGGTGGTAATTTATGGCGTCAAGGAAGTTGCGAAGCAGAAAAAAAAGCCGAGGCTAAGAAGTAGGCGAGAAAACTTAGGGATGCTCTGGCCACAAAAAATTTGAAATCGGCGCCTACAACCAAGGCATGGCGGGCGTTCTTTGAAGACTACAAGCTTGGTCAAGCAAGCTTGCAACAAAGGATCGTCCTAGGTTGGAATGCTCGACCAAAAAGCTTGATCTTCGGTCGACTTCGCCATGGCGCAAGGCTGAAACTGCGTCTTCCTTGCCCACTTCCTCCATCTCAAGCCAAGATGAATCTGAATCTGGCCGGGGATGAAGATGAAGAAAAAGATGAAGATAAAGATGAACCCTTGGTGAGAAGGCCAAATCCTCCCAAGGCCGACCAGTTTTGGACCTCCTTTGAGGATGAACGATTAGAAGCAATCCAAGGAAGGCGGCTCGGTTCGCTGTCTTGATATGCTTCTAATTGGGAGAAGTGTTGATGAAACCTTAGCGAAATCGTTTGAGGTTGTGGTGACAAACACTCAGGTCGTGGCAAATAAAGAACACAGGATTAAATTTGAAAAAGATCACGAGAGGTTGTGGACCCAAAAGACAGGGTGGTTCTTCGAGAACCTTAGAGGTTCCAACCCGACCTTCTGTTCAAGTTGAAGAAGGACTGATACGGCGCTTTTTGTTTTCTTCTATTTCTTGTACTTTGTTTTCTTTTCTTTGTAAAATTTGTTCATACGAGGCCGATGTGCCTCTCTGCTTGTAAACAACTTATTTATGCATTTGTTTATTCTTGAATGCTTGGGCTTTTAATCCTTCTTTACCTTACGAATGATTCTATACTTAGAATATTTTGCATGATTTCAGATTCTTCCTTTTTGCACAATCTCCTCGGGTAACATACCTCGGGCATTACACTTGCAAATTTTACTTGACAAGGCATCTGCATTATTTCAACAAGTATAGGCGGATACTATTCAATGTTAACTTTTCTCAAGTTCCAAAAGGCCATAAATAACAATTTCAATTTGCCTTTCTTGTAAATTTCAAAAATAATCGATTGTACTTTACTCAAGTGTTTAGACCATAATCTTTGCTCAACTTGTAAATTGCTACAAATTTCAACAAAGCGAGGTCAAGGAATCTTCTCGACAACTTTAACTTGTAAATTGCTCGACAACTTTAACTTGTAAATTGCTACAAATTTCAACAAGTAAAGATAAGGAATTTATCTCGACAACTTTAACTTGTAAATTGCTACAAATTTCAACAAGTAAAGATAAGGAATTTATCTCGACAACTTTAACTTGTAAATTGCTACAAATTTCAACAAGTAAAGATAAGGAATTTATCTCCTTAACTTTAACTTGTAAATTGCTACAAATTTCAACAAGTAAAGATAAAGAATTTATCTCGACTTAACTTTAACTTGTAAATTGCTACAAATTTCAACAAGTAAAGATAAGGAATTTATCTCGACTTAACTTTAACTTGTAAATTGCTACAAATTTCAACAAGTAAAGATAAGGAATTTATCTCGACTTAACTTTAACTTGTAAATTGCTACAAATTTCAACAAGTAAAGATAAGAATTTATCTCGACTTAACTTTAACTTGTAAATTGCTACAAATTTCAACAAGTAAAGATAAGGAATTTATCTCGACTTAACCCATTAAGCATTACTAATGTCTTCTCTCTTTAATGTGAACCTAAGTTCCTCTTGGGTTCTCATTATTCAACATCGTGCCAAGTTGTATAAGTTCGGAGAAATTACGCTAAGATTTTATTTATCATATCGGCAAGAAAAAATCAAACAATATCTAATGATAGAAAAACTTTAAATTACAAGTGTTCCATGGTCTGGCGATTGCTTTGCCTTCATTATCTTCGAGCGGTATGCCCCATTCCCTAACACGAAATTATTACGTAGGGGCCTTCGATTTGGGCCAAGTTTGCCCTCTCGGCATCCTTCTTATTGCCGACCACTTTTCTTAAGACTAAGTCGTTGACACGAAAATCCCTTGGATTGACCTTCTTGTTATAAGCTTTGGCAAAATTGTTCTTTGGTATCTTTGCAAAATTTGGATTGCGACTCTCTCTCTTCTTTCTTCTAGTAGGTCCGGATCTCGGGCTAGAGCACATCATTAGACCCGTCCTCAACTCCTGTGTTACGATCCTGGGATGCCGATCTCAATGGAATGGCTTCCGTGCCATAAGCCATGGCAAGGGGATTCCCTGTTGATCTTCTCGGCGTAGTGCGATATGCCCGAGCACGTTAGGCGATTCGTCTACCCACTTCCTTTGGTACTGCGACCTCTTCTTTATTCCATCTAGAATGACCTTGTTTGATGCTTGACTTGCCCATTACTTTGGGGAAAGCTTGGTGTTGAAGTAATTTTTATCTTGAATTTGGCGCAAAAATTCTTGATGAGTTTCTTTGTCAAAGCGTGTTCCGTTAATAAACAGCGATTGCTCTTGGAATCCCAAATCTGGTAATGATGCTTTTCGGATGAAGTTCTTCACATCCACATCTCGGATTTTGGCAAGAGGCTCTGCTTCTATCCATTTTGTGAAGTAATCCGTAGCCACCGATAGGTACTTCCGTTGCCAGTTGCTTGGGGCAATTTTCCAACAAGATCCATGCCCCATTGGGCAAATGGCCAAGAAATTGAAGCGAGTTCAAGTCGGCGGTGGTATGGTGTATCAATGGTGCAAACCTCGACATTGTTCACATTTCTTTACATAGGCTGCATCTTTACGCATATAGGGCCACCAATACCCCTGGGTAATGGCCTATGTGCTAACGATCTGCCCACAGTGGCTTCCACAAACTCCTTCGTGAATTTAAATGCGAAAGTCTTCGACTTGAAGAGGTGTCGCACCTTAAAGAGGTCGATGAAGGATCTTACATGCAGATGTCGCTTCTGGCTGTCGAGTGAATCTTGCCGACTTCATTACGACCTTGTGTGCTTCCTTAGATCTTCGGCGGCTTGCCTTCTTTTAGGAATGCAACAATTGCATCCATCGACTTGGTCCCAAATCCGCACATAATGCTTCTTGCATTGCGTTCGGTGGCTCTATCTTGGGCACAGTAGGTAGTCAATCATTATTGTCCTTGTCTTCCGGTTTGTCTTGAACTTGCCAAATTATGTAGCGTCGGCATGGTTGTTATCATCTCGGCTAACTTTGTAGAAGTCGGCGGTTTTGAAACATATGCGCGGCTGATGACTTCTTTTACGTATCTTGACATTCTTTCATCTCGGGCGACAAACTCTCCTGTAGTTTGATTTACTATAAGGCTGCGAATCACAAAAATAATTACCTCATCTGCCTCTGCTTTGCTATTGCGGCTTTAATCCGACAATCAATGCTTCATACTCCGCCTCATTGTTCGAGGCCTTGAACCCCGATCGAATTGTTGCTCCAATATCTCCCCATCGGAAATTAACACTACTCCGGCTCCGCCCTGCGGTTTGAGCTCCCATCAACAAAAAGTTGAAAGGAGTTGCCGATGTAAATCTTTGCGGTCTGAGTTTCTCCTTCTTTGGTTCTTTGGCTTTTGGTGGGCTTCTCTTTCCTTATGCGGGCATCGTTCATCTCGGCTCGGCGGGCCGATGTTCGATGTATTACGGTGAGAACTTCGGCCACAAAAGTCGGCAAGACAGCCCTTAATTGCGGTTCTCGGCCTAAACTCCGGTCATATTGGCCCAAAACAACGGCCCATCTTGCAATTCTTCGATCAAGTCTCCTTCTTTGCAACAAGGATTTTAATGGGTGCTCTGTCGAACCACTATCTTGTGAGCACGAAAATAGTGGTTGACTTCTTTGAAGCCATTACCAAGGCGGCATTAATTTTTCTAATGGCGGATACCTTGTTTACTGCGTTAGCCAGGTCTTGCTCACATAGTAAAGCGCATACATTACGCCTTTCTTCTCGGATAATCCACGGCACTCACTGCGTGCTCTGAAGCTGCTAGGTATAAAGCGGTTCCTCCCAGTTGGCGTTGAGAGGGCTGGGGCGAGGTAAGGTACTTCTTGGTCGGTCAAGCGGCCTCGCATTCCTCCGTCCATAAAAAATCGTGGCCTTTTTCACAGTTGAAAAAAGGTTTACACTTGTCGAACTTGACTTATCATCTGTTTAGGTGCGGCCCTTCGATGCTTATCTGAACACCTTGGCCGATGTCGGACTCTGTAATTCGAGAATGGCCTTGATCGATCTGGGTGGCTTCAATGCCCTTCTTGTCACCGGTACCCCAAAACTTACGGATCAGACTCAAGCGCGCATTTCGATCGTTTAGTCGGGCCGATATGTTTGAGTATGTTGAACCTCTTCTAAGTCGGTGAGATGATCCTTCGGTTCCTTGGTTTTCACGACCATATCATCAATGTAGACTTCCACAGTTCGGCCGATCAAGTGTCACGAACATCGGGTCACCTGACCTTTGGTAAGTTGCTCTGCGTTCTTCAACCCGAAGGGCATGACTCTATAACGATCTGAGACCTTTGGGAGTAATAAGTTGTCTTCTCCTCATCCGGGGTACATTGCTATCTGGTGATACCCCTATATCGTCCAAAGCTCATCCTACCATGTCGGATGTGGCGTCCACCAAGTAGTCGATCTTTAGCGGAGGAAGGCATCTTTGGGGCGAGCTTTGTTGATTTGTGAAGTCTCTGAGACCCTCCACTTGCCATTCTTCTTTTTTACTACCACGGTATTTGACAACCACGTCGGATAATTGGCTTCTCGGATGGCCTGGCCTCTAGAAGTCTATCTACTTCCTCTTCCTTTGCTTGGCGTGTATCAGCGTCGGTCTCTGGCTTCGTTGTATTACGAGGTTTGGCCGACTGTCAGCGTTGAGTCTGTGGCATGTGACCTCGGGGGTCGATGCGGGCATTTCATAAGGTGTCGGCGAACACCTCAATATTCTTTCTCGAAAGGCTTCCAACTCCCTTTCTTCTTCTTGGCTAATCATGCGAGAAGAAAAGCGTTCCTCATCACCCTTCGGGCGAAGACTTTCTTCAATGCTTCTTCACTCTTCTCGGTCGGCTCCTTGCCGACATCATCTAGGACTTTCATGTCCTCTTCTTCAACCTCTGCTGCCGCTGGTTCTCGAATCTTTGCGAGTTAACTTCATTCTTTGCCATGGGCGATTTTTACTTCTGGCGATCTCCTCGATTTCCTCAATCCCATGTTACATTGGGAATCGCGGCGATTGATGCAAGGTGGAGGAAGCGCCCCATTGCATGCAACCACGGCCTCCCGGGATGATGTTGTAAAGCGGCGTATCAATCACAATGAATTCATCCTCACCTTCTTTGTGCGGCTTGTACTTCCGGGCTTGTTGCGCCTAAAAGGCCGCGTCGGCGTTCCATTGAAGCCGACCATCGGGCCGTTGGTATTCCATGTCATCGGGGTGAAGGCCTAACTCCTTGTAGCATCGACATACATGATGTCGCGGAGGCGCCTTGATCAATCAAGATCGTTTCACTGGCACTCCCCAACGGAGGGATACTACCGGGGCATCATTGTCGGGTCTTGAACCATGTCTAGGTAAACTTCGTGAAGGTGATCATAGGTCCTCGGCAATCTTCGGGCGAGGTCTTTTCGATCCGACTGGTTGACATCTTTGTAGATGTTTCACCCTCTGCGTCTCCCGAATGTCGTTTTCGTTCACCGTTGAGTGGATCACGTTAACCACGAGGTCCACTTTGCTGTGGTTCTTTGTCTTTGGGGGCGAGGCTGGTGCTTGAGGCAACCGTGCTGTTCTTCCCTGGTTGGGCCTCATCCACAAGATCTCTTAAATGGCCTTGTCGACGGATCTTCTAAGTGTGCTTTAAGGGCCTGCGACCCTGAGTTGGGTGGTACTGCTCATTATGGTAGGCACAACGCCCTCTGAGGTTTCTCCCATGAATTCTCCTTGTGCTCTTGCGGCATACTGAAATAGAGTGATTTGAATTTGGTCAAGGACCTTTTGGATCGGAATTGAAACACCGTAAATCCTTGCTTGTTTAGTCCTCAACTCTGTCTCTGTTTGTTTTGTCCATTGTTGCCTCGGCCTCGCTTGGCGAGCCGTTGCCTTTCATCTTTGTCTCCTTGTTCCCGAGGTATCCTCCTCGGCTCGTGCATACTTCTCAATCCTCGCCATGAGCTCTTCCATACTCTTGGCGGGGTTTTTGCTAATGACTTCGCGGTGGGCGGTCATCCTTTAGGCCGTTCTTGAAAAGAGGCGACCGCCACCTCTGGTTGCACTTTCGGTATTCGATTGAACACCTCGTAGTACCGCTTTGCGTAGGCTCTGAGGCTCTCATCTTTGCCGATCTTGAGGGCCATCAATGCATCCACCCTCAAAGGTTGCGGTTTGTTTGTAATGAACACGGCCACAAACATCTCGGCGAGCCTTCCAGTTCTTCGCTCCCCTTGGTAGTTTGTGGAACCAATCGATGCAATCTCCCCAAAGGATGAAGGGAACACTTTGCGAACAACGGCTCGTTCCCAGTATACGCCATTGAATTCAAAAATAATCCAACATGGAAGTTAGGGTCGACTTACCATCATATATCTGGAACCTTGGCATCTTTGAATCTTTTTGGTGCCACGAATTTGTCCAATTCCACGAGAATGGAGTCCTCGGCTTAGCGGGGAAGTTACTTCGGCTCCGGCATTCTCCTGTTTCCCCTTGAGGTAATCTCTCAAGTCCTCTTTACTTCTCCTGACTCATTTGTCAATGGACTTCGACCTTTTTGGCGCTTTACTCTCGGCCTCATGGTGGCCCTTTTGATCCTTCTCCGCGGAGGCATCAAAACACAACACCCGCCGGAACATGCCGATGTTCTTTGGGGTGCATCCTTCTCACGATGTGTCGCCGGGACTCTTCTCTCCTCGGCTCTTCTCGGCCGACCTCCACAGATGGTCGGTGAGAGTGCCTTCCGCTCCTCGTATCTTTGAGGGCTTGGGGACTTCTTTCCGTCCCTTCTTTTGGGCGTTCTTCTTTGGCATTGGTGTGTCTGCGGCGGGTATGGCTGGCATGACATTATTCGCATCATAAAGTTGACGACCGATTGAAGGTCGGCCGGTTTATGTGCCATCTCCTTTACTTCTTCATCCCTCCTCGGACATCTGTCTTTCCGGTCAGAGGTCATCCTCGTTGTAGTACTTGCTCTGGTTCGCTTTCTTTGATGTGTCGCCGTCTGGCGGCGTCTTTTCTGCGTGATTACGATCACGAGTTTCTTCGTTCTTGATCGCCTCCTTCCACATTAGGATCGGTGGTCTTCCACTCCCGGATGGAGTGTCGTCTAATATTTTCCTTCTGGCGTTATTAGCCATCTACTCTTCTTTCTTTCCCTGACGGCGCCAAATTGTGTGAGTGAATTTCGATCCTGCGCCCTCCTTAGTGATTCGGCGAAGAACACGAGAGTAGGCGGCTCCTTGTAACACGCTGAAGGAAAAAGACTCGGCGGTGGTTTCGACCACGGGAACTCAACGATCAAGTCGATTATATCTCTCAAGGATAATCAAGTACTTAACTCACTAACTTGAGCATAAAAACGTACCTTAGACCCATGGGGTGCCTCTCTTTTATAGCCAATCAATCCTAGTCCCAGCAGAACCGGTCCTAATGGATTTAGGACTCTTGCTAATCTAGGACTCTCGGTAGAATTAAGACATACTCCTAAGAGTTTATCTTTACCCCAAATGAAGTCTTCCCCCAACCTTGGACTCTTGTCCACATCCAGGTTTGAGCTTCCTCTTCATTCTAGGACTCTTGTCCTTTATCCGCTTATCTCGGACTCCGATATCTTCGGAGGTATCCTCGGCCTTGCCGAGATAACCTCGGCACAACTACCATAACACGTGGGGAACTCTGCTGACACTTCGGTGTCACCTCGGCCACGTGTTGGTACTCAGAAAATATATCCCCACAGATCCTGAGTTGTGCCTTGAACAGGCTCATCTCTAAACACACAAGCTTTTCGAACAAAACCAGGAACCGAAGCAGAACGATTATTGCGATCATCGTGATCAAACTCACCCGTAAATATGGGTTTTGGGGGTAAATCAAGACGAACACGGGTGAGTGGATTGAAAAGGTAGAACTGTCTGTTGAATTCTAGGACCAATAACCATCCATACCGAGACCCCCAACAGCGCCTACCACTCATGTTTGGTAGCATCACATTGTAACGCTTATTCGTATAAATGCTAAAGAACCCTCTTGTTTCATCACTATGGTTCTCACCCAGCATCAACCATGGAAGCTGGATTCGTCGAATCAAGTACTCTTTGACTGCAACAGATCGCCATGACTGACAAACCGCAGAGAACACAATCAAGTCTTCAACGGTGTTGATTCGACTGATAATCAGTGCAATCACATCATCTGGCAGACGTGACCAGTCTCTCAAGGGAAATCTCAGCCAGTCCATCATGTTCACCCTCCAACAACCCAGATAGCGTCTTTTATACCAGAAAAAAGATTGAAACCCATAAGGAATTAGAAAATAATACTAGAATAGAACTGCAATTATAATTCCATTTAAATAGAATTAGAAGAAGAATTCAGAAATTTGATACGAAAATCAGCTACAGATAAAGAATCAAGTACTTAACTATCAAATTCCTTTAAATTTAAAGATTTGAGAATTCAACTAAGCATTCAAGTTTACCCTTCAACAACCCAGAAATCTTTTATACCAAAGGAAGATAAAACCCACAATGTACAGTTGTTTTTTTAGTTAAGACTTTTTGGCTTTTTTGCTAATTCTGGCTAAATTAGTTTCGTTTTCGAAAAACTTTTTTGTCTTTTTGCTTTTTTGTGAGGGGAAAAGTAAATGATTATAATTTGAATGTAACATTTTATCTTATTATCTCATTTGCCTATTTTGTCTTTTTGTGTTTTTTTAGTCCCAACCTAAACCCAACTCACTTGCCAAACAGGGACTAAATATAAGTATTCAAGTAACAATTTTATAAAACAATAACGCTAAGTTTATCAAAGTAAATAATTAGAATCACACTTTAATTTTAAATTAATATTAATATTATTATTTTGTAACAAATACATCGTAAGATAAAATATTATTTAAAAAGAAATTTAACTCCCACATTGCACAAGTCAACTACTAGTTTTTTTTATACTAACAATGATCATATATGTATACTAACATTAAGTCTTTCTTTTCATTCAGTATGTTTTCATTTTGTTACACGTATTTGTAATGGAGTAGCGCATGATATTGCGTACCATGCTCTGTCAATTGATGAAGCTCGAGTGTGAGAAGTTTGTTTTCCATCCTAGTGTTTACACTCATCAATCTGATATTGGGCCGCTAGGCCCACCGTTTTCACTTTATGAATAAAACTTTTCTTTCTTTGGCACAAAAAAAAAAATTTTATTCCTTTCATCAAATGTTTAATCAAGGGAGAAATATTTTTTTTATCAAATTGAAAATTCATCTAATTTAAAAAGATAAAAGCATTGGAAATGATTTTTTTTCCTATCAAATTTGATGAAAAGAAGAATTTGGGGGTAAGACTGAAAAATAATTTGATTAACATTTCATAGAAATGTTTGAGAAATTTATATCAAATCAATTTTTTTACTCAAATTTAGATTATGAAGTTAAATTGGTTAATTTGGATTTTTATTTTTAAACCTATTACAATCATAAGAGCTAAAACTATTTGAGGGCCCTTAAAATTTGACGAAATTTGGGGGCCCATGGCAGCCCTTGCTTGCCTTGGGCCAAGGCCAACTCTGCTACTTTTAGTCACTATTTTCAACTGTCAACAACTACCTCTCATAGTCACCCATTTTTACTTGTTTTTAAAATATTTATGTATCAAACATTTGTTTATTTATTTATTTTTACTTAAAATAAATATAAATATAAATATATTTAATATTTTCTATCAATTAAAAATAATAAATTGTAAACGTTTCACTTAACATGATGATTCCCTAACCTTCTTTCTTTTTTTTTTTCTTTTTTTATAAATTTTTTGAAACCCATATATGCTATATTATTAACATGTCAAATAAACACAATTCCATATGTAGAAGGAAAGTAATTTTAGTGAGCATTGCCTGTTTTTTTGGCTTTGAATAGTCTGGAAAAACTCATATATGCTATACTATTAACATGTCAAATAAACACAATTCTATATGCAGAAGGAAAGTAATTTCAGTGAGCATTGCCTGTTTCTTTTCTTCAACCCCCCCCCCCCCCCCCCAAATTGAATAATATTCTCTGGAATAATCTCTTTATATGTCATATTATTAACATCTCAAATGAATAGAATTCCATATGGAGCAGGAAATTAATTTCAGTGAGCATTGGTCTTCTTTGAATGTAATAATTGTTATGTGAGGATTCGTTTGTTTCGATGTATTTTACAATTCTTTATGTAAATTAATTTTGTACAAAGAAAATTTATATATATTATTTTATTTATGTTTTATTAGTTGGATAGAAATCAATGATGAATCATCATTTTATCTTTAAGAAGATTAATGTGCTAAAATGACAAAGCTAAGAATGAACTTTCTAAAAATTAATTTATAATTTTTTTAATTGTAAGTTAGTTTGGAAATGTGACATAATATTACTTATTTTTTGTTTAATTAAACAATAAAAAATGTGTAAAAAATTTTTTAAAAAATATTTTAAATCGAAACAAAGGAAGTAGGATATAAATATATATGATAAACATCACACGTAGATAGCAAAAACTAGTCTATTCGGTATTAATTTTGTTGGTTTTATTTTCATTTAGTTTTTGGTTTTATTGCTCAAGTTCTCCTAATTAAAAATAGAGATAATTACCTAAAAGTCTTATCTTATTGAGTAAAATTTTACTTCTATACAAAGTAAAATTTTACTCTAATACGATGAAGATGGTTTAATAGGAGGCGATAGATAGATATGATGGTAATATAGTAAAAGAAATAACTTTTTTAAATATTAGGCGTTTTGAAAGTATTTATATAATTCTTGTTCTTTTAAAAAACAAATTAGATAGTAAGAGGACTATTACCAAATCCCCCTATTTTTAATTGTACCAATATTTCCTCAACTGATAGGTGGTTTTAATGAAAGTGCCTTGCTTCCGTTATCAATGGTTGACAAAAACAAAGAGTGCCAAAATTAAAAGGTTAGAGACTAATAAGTTGACACATTTAAAACATTGAGGACTAAAATGATATAAAACGCATATTTTAAACACTATGTGTGTAATTAATCTTAAAATAAAAAATAAAAAATAAAAAAAGAGTAAATTAGACTGACCTCTCTTGAGGTTTGAACAAAATACAAGAAATTTATAAATTTGGCATAACTACACTGCAATCTCTTAGGATTTGAATTCATATAATACTTGCCTTTCTTTTTATCATAAATTTGTTAGTCGTATGAATGAAAAAAAAAATGATATTTTCATTTGTTTATACTAAACTGTATATTTTTTCTTGTTTATATTTATGTTTTTATAACATATACATTAGTTTCAGTCCCTTTAATCTTACTAAATATGAGGTAGTGTAATTATGTCAAAATTGTGAGACTTATTGTATTTTCTCCAAATCTAAAGAGAGATTAGTGTGATTTACCTAACAAAAAAAATACAAAAATTTAGGACTCGTTTGAAAAGTAACTTTTTTAGTTGGCTTTTTTCTTTTTTTTTTTTTTTTGTTAAAATATAAGGTGAAAAATCAAAAGAACTTTTTTATTTTTATGGAGAAACGTACAAAAGTAGAGTGAAAGAAAATGAACATGTGGCTTTTTTTTTTTGTATGAATTGAAAACTTTGGACTTTTTAACTAAAATCAATACATAACAAACAAACTCTTAGGGCATGTTTGGCAATGTTTATATTTACAATTTTTTGTTTATATTTAAATAATATAAAAAAAAACTACTAATCTTGTTTGATTTCTCTTTTCGTTTTAAAAAAATTGTAAATAGTTTTCAAAATTTTTTAAATTTTGTAAACACAAAAAAAAAAAAAAAAAAATTGTTTTATTTTTTTTCCATTTTTTTAAAATTTTATTTCTTCTTCTTTCGTTCACCTTTTTCAATCATCACCCATTGTTGATTACTACCGACTATCATCGCCAATAACCTTCTCCACCAACCATTTTTGGCCACCATCTCTCTTAATTGCTAACCACTTGCCATCAACACTCACTACTTTCTACCGGTGATAACCATATTTGGTTACCACCATTTGTTGAAAACCACGATGGTAACCATCTTTGCTTACTAACTTTTGTTAAAAATCACTTTTAACTATCACTTTAGGCAATAATCACCACCATCTCCAATCACCAACAATCACTGTAATAGCCACTTTTTGTAGCCATCAACCATTTATGATCATTGCTAACTACCTTTTTTGATGGTAACCATCTTCGCAACTACCTTCCATGGCCAACAACTACCTCCCAAGCCTGACCCTAAGGTCTTTAAAGCCCAAGTTAAAATCTTAAATTGGGCCCTTTATGTATAAAAAAATAAAATCATTTATCCAAAATTTTACCCTTAAGGTGTATAATGTAAAGTTAGTGTAATGCGATTTATACTTAGAATGAATGATAAAAAAATTTATTAGTTTGAGATATTTTTTAAGAGTATATAGCATTAATTTATCAAAAATATATATTGTAGATAAAATGGCAATTAAGTACTTGTAATTCTTAATATTAATTTATATTGAGTTCTCTATTTAATATGAAATTCTTTATTACCAAACATTTATATTTAATTTAAATTTTATATACTTATATACAATACGTATGAATAATTCAAAAAAATATACATAATTAATCTATGTATTTTCTTCTTAATCCAATTACAACATATTTATATTTAATTTTTTAAATAAATTTTGTATAACTTCTACTTCTACATATTTTTATTTTCTAAATGAATATAAGGATATTAAATAATTAGAATCACTTTTAATTTTATATTACTAATTCTCCTTCCAATTTAACTATTACTTTTAATATATATATATATATATATCATTACACTTTTATAGCACAATATGATTAAAATTATCAAAAAATACACAAATCATTTAACAAAAATTATTATGGATTCATTTGGGAAGAGTTTTTTTAGTTAGACTTTTGGCTTTTTGCTAATTACGGCTAAATTAGTTCCGTTTTCAAAGAACTTTTTGTCTTTTTGCTTTTTGTGAGGAAAAGTAAATGATTATAATTTGAATGTAACATTTTATATTATTATCTCATTTGCTTATTTTGTCTTTTTGTGTTTTTTTAGTCCCAACCTAAACCCAACTCACTTGCCAAACAGGGACTACATATAAGTATTCAAGTAACACTTTCATAAAACAATAAGGCTAAGTTTATCAAAGTAAATAATTAGAATCACACTTTAATTTTAAATTAATATTAATATTATTATTTTGTAACACATGCATCATAACATAAAATATTATTTTTAAAAAAATTTAACTCCCGCATTGCACAAGTCAAATACTAGTTTTTTTTATACTAACAATGATCATATGTATATATACTAACATTAAGTCTTTCTTTCCATTCAGTATGTTTTCATTTTGTTACACCTATTTGTAATGGAGTAGCGCATGATATTGCGTACCATGCTCTGTCAATCGATGAAGCTCGAGTGTGGGAAGTTTATTTTCCATCCTAGTGTTTACACTCTCATCAATCTGATATTGGGCCGCTAGGCCCACGTTTCACTTATGAATAAAACTTTTCTTTTTCTGGCACCAAAAAAAAAAAAAATTATTCCTTTCATCAAATGTTTAATCAAGGGAGAAATATTTTTTTTATCAAATTGAAAATTCATCTAATTTAAAAAGATAAAAGCATTGGAAATGATTTTTTCCTATCGAATTTGATGAAAGGAAGAATTTGGGGGTAAGACTGAAAAATAATTTGATTAAAATTTAAAAGAAATGTTGGAGAAATTTATATCAAATCAATTTTTTTACTCAAATTTAGATTATGAAGTTAAATTAGTTAATTTGGAGTTTTATTTTCAAACCTATTACAATCGTAAGAGCTAAAACTATTTGTGACCCTTAAAATTTGTGAAATTTGGGGGCCCATGGCAGCCCTTGCTTGCCTTGGGCCAAGGCCAACTCTGCTACTTTTAGTCACAATTTTCAACTGTCAACAACCACCTCTCATAGCCACCCATTTTCACGTGTTTTTAAAATATTTATGTATCAAACATTTATTTATTTATTTATTTTACTTAAAATAAATATAAATATATTTAATATTTTCTATGAATTAAAAATAATAAATTGTAAACGTCTCACTTAACATGATGATTCCCTAACCTTCTTTTTTTTTTCATTTTTTCATTTTTTTTTTAAAAATTTTTTGAAACCCATATATGCTATATTATTAACATGTCAAATAAACACAATTCTATATGCAGAAGGAAAGTAATATCCCATTCCTCCCCTTCCTACCCCCAATTGAATTATATTCTCTGAAATAATCTCTTTATATGTCATATTATTAACATCTCAAATGAATAGAATTCCATATGGAGCAGGAAATTAATTTCAGTGAGCATCGGTCTTCTTGGAATGTAATAATTGTTATGTGAGGATTCGTTTGTTTCGATGTATTTTACAATTCTTTATGCAAATTAATTTTGTACAAAATATATATATATATATAATTTTATTTATGTTTTATTAGTTGGATAGAAATCAGTGATGAATCATCATTTTATCTTTAAGAAGATTAATGTGTTAAAATGACAAAGCTAAGAATGAACTTTCTAAAAATTAATTTATAATTTTTTTAATTGTAAGTTAGTTTGGAGACTGCAACATAATTTTACTTATTTTTTGTTTAATTAAACAATAAAAAATGTGTAAAAAAATTTTAAAAAATATTTTAAATCGAAACAAAGGAAGTAGGATATAAATATAAATGATAAATATCACAGGTAAACAGAAAAAACTAGTCTATTTGGTATTAATTTTGTTGGTTTTATTTTCATTTAGTTTTTGGTTTTTATTGCTCAAGTTCTCCTAATTAAAAATGATGGCGAATTTTAAATCATTTCATTTTTCTATAAACACTCATTCTTTGAAAGAAAAAACCCCCTCTAAAATCTATTTAAATTTTATTCATAAAATAGGTCCGCTCTCAAAAACTTCCAAAAAATAATTTTCAAAACCTTTTTCGACTTTTAACTTTTAGTGAATGAGATTCTCGCTACTGTAAGATCTAGAAAGTGTAAGGCAATCTCATCCTGATTTTTAACTTTTTAGTAAATGAAATTCTCACCACTGTAGGGTGTAGAAAGTGTTAAGAATTCAGGTCTATGCCAATGTCCAGTTTTCAAACCATATAGGCTTTGTGTTTTTTTAATTATTTATTATTATGGTTTTTATCATTTGTGTTCTAAGAGATGGGGTGAGGTTGGTGTGCTTGGAAGACTTAAATATCATTACATCATACTCCATCCTACTGCAGTCACAATGGCCTATCATTTCAATGTTTTCTAACACTAGCAAAAGAACATATCTACAATATAATAGAATGAGCAACTGTAGATTAACAACAAAACATTTCCAAACACAAAGTTACACTGTGTTCACATTTCATAACAGAACAAAACTGGCCAACAGTCACAAACAACAGATTTTAAATATACAACAAACTCCTAACACAAACTAGGCATTACCCAGATAGGATTTGAGTGCTTGACATATAAGCTTGAAGCATCACTGATGAAATAGGGTTCAATCCACCCATCGATCATGTTGAACACGCCCATATCGTGCCCCCCTAAATATCTGCTCCGCTTGTCCCAATATTTTTCAACAAAGTAAATGCAGTTCCTTTTACAATTTTCAACTTCCAATGTGCAAGAGCCATGGCAGAATTATCCGCATCAATGAACAATGAACAATCTCCCAAGTCGTCCATTTCTATCCACTCCTTGGTCTCAAAATCCAGCTTGTGAACATCAAAATGCTTCGTCTTGTGCCAATTCTTAGAATTTTCATCGCTGAAGTATCGAAACACCAATAAAAGATCACCACGGTATTCCACCAAGCTGATATTGTCCCAGAGCCTTGCATTTTCTAGTTGTGATGCAAAGTGCTTTGCTTCAAATCTACCAAACTCATTGCGCTCACAACACAAAAGGGTACCTGTCCCAAGAACAATAAACAGTTTACCATTACACCATGCAGCAGACTCAATGCGCCCAAATGGAGTCCTCACCTGAATCCAATTTTGTTCTCCTGGTCTTGCTAAAGCCAAATTACCCGACCGTTACCTATTGCAACAACCATGAATTGATCCTGAGTTGTGCCTTGAACAGGCTCATCTCTAAACACACAAGCTTTTCGAACAAAACCAGGAACGAAGCAGAGCGATTATTGCGATCATCGTGATCAAACTCACCTGTAAATATGGGTTTTGGGGGTAAATCAAAGGCGAACACGGGTGAGTGGATTGAAAAGGTAGAACTGTCTGTTGAATTCTAGGACCAATAACCATCCATACCGAGACCCCCAACAGCGCCTACCACTCATGTTTGGTAGCATTACATTGTAGCAGCTTATTCGTATAAATGCTAAAGAACCCTCTTGTTTCATCACTATGGTTCTCACCCAGCATCAACCATGGAAGCTGGATTAAATCGAATCAAGTACTCTTTGACTGCAACAGATGCCATGACTGACAAACTGCAGAGAACACAATCAAGTCTTCAACGGTGTTGATTAGACTGATAATCAGTGCAATCACATCATCTGGCAGGCGTGACCAGTCTCTCAAGGAAATCTCAGCCAGTCCATCATGTTCACCCTCCAACAACCCAGATAGCTTCTTTTATACCAGAAAAAGATTGAAACCCATAAGGAATTAGAAAATAATACTAGAACTGCAATTATAATTCCATTTAAATAGAATTAGAAGAAGAATTCAGAAATTCGATCCAAAAATCAGCTACAGATAAGAATCAAGTACTTAACTATCAAATTCCTTTAAATTTAAAGATTTGAGAATTCAACTAAGCATTCAAGTTTACCCTTCAACAACCCAGAAATCTTTTATACCAAAGAAAGATAAAACCCACAAGGAATTACGAAATTCAAGACCAAAACTGCACTTATAACTCCATTTAAAAGCAATTGGAAAAGGAATTTAGAAACTCGATCCCAACAACCACCAGCTTGAGAGAGAGAATACAGATAAAAGAATCAAGAACTTAACTATCAAATCCCTTAAAATTTCAAGATTTGAGAATTTAGCCAAGCACTCAACTTTACCCTCTAACAACCCAGGAAGCTTTGATATCACAAGGAATTGGAAATTAAAGACTAGAACTGCAATTCTAATTCAACTTTAAAGACAAACAGAATTGAGCAAGAATCTCAACAAGATTTAGAAATTTGATCCCAAGAAACAACACCAGAAAGTAAGAAAGAAAACAAAAGTGTGGGTGAAAGAGACAGACTTAACATAAAGAATTAACAACTATCAAAATCTGTAAAATTTAAAGATTTGATAATTCAACTAAGTAAATAAATACCTTATAATTCTTTGCTGCAAATTGGTTAAAACTCCTCCAACACTGAGATTGTAACCTGATTGAGAGTAGTCATGGCCTTGATTGTGTAGGCATCAAAGAAAGGAACCCAGTAGAGAGAAATCAAGAATAGAAAATCAAAGAGAAAGTGATAGGGAAAAAAAAAAAAAACCCTAGAAAGAGAATTTGAAGAACACCCAGAAATGGTATTGGGTAGAGAGAGAGCTGCCGCCGGAAAAGAAATGAAAGGGGGGAGTTAAAGTGGGTGTTCGCTAGGCTGCAAGACCTTTTCTTATGTGGACCAAATTGCAATTTCTGCGGTCGTTTTATCTATTCTATATTATATATGTTACCCCATATTAAGATAAATGACACTAGCCTCCCCTAACGTTACTGAAATGATAATTTCCTCCCTTTTGGTTCTTATACCTCTCTCCTGCAATCTTCATTAATAACGTTAATGCAAAGTCGAGAGCTTCAATTTTTCATACACCATAAACTCTCTGTACATATTCTTATGCAAATACATAATAATTTGCAAACACATTTGTTGATCAATATACAACTTATAATGACACGATCGGTGGCATACTTGACCATAGGCTCACAAGGCCATAGCTTAGGGCCCCACAAAATAGGCCTAAAATAGGATCCCTTCCTATTATAAGTTAGTATTATATATTGTGTATGTTTTAAGTCTAAATTTTTTTTTAAAAATGTCCAAACTAACTTAATTTTTTTAACCCATTAAAAGGCCAATAGTTAAGGCTCAACCCAACCATTTGAAATGCCCATTTTTCTAATTCTAACCCTATCTTCTATTAATCCAACATTCCTACATTTGTTTGATATAGCACACACCATGACATAGAGCGGACCCGGTGACAAGCAGGTAAATTTTTCATTTATTTATTTTTCTATTAAATTAATTAAATATTTATCTTGTCTTTTACACAATTAATTGCTATTATAATATTGGTATTTACATCATTAAGAAGAATTTATTTAAGTTTAATAGTTCATCACATAATTTAAAAGTTTTGTGTTTTGTTAAGTGGTGGTGCTCTTGTTTTGAATTTTGATTTAAAAAATATTTTGATCTCAACAAGCAGCGTAATTTTTTTTATTCAATTAATTAAAAAAAATTCTAAGTATTTTTATGATTTTAATATAAATCTTTTGTCCTTTACCTTAAAAATTTTTTTTCATTCAATAAAAAAAAAATGTGAAGAACTAAAAATTTAGTAGTTGATTATCGACTTTAGACCCGAAAATCTCGGAATGGGACACAGGACACGATTGTTGACATATTCTTTAAATTTCTACCATAACTCTTGCTATCACCGATTGTCACTACTATGACCCACACGAACCTTACTACTCAAACTTCTCTTTGCGATGAACTTTTTTCCTTTCTCTGTCTATCTTTCATTATTTTTTTTTTTCATTTGCAATCTCTCTTTTTCTCCATATAGCTAGTTTTTCGCACTTCTTGAAGGGGTTAGTTTCCTGGAGTATGATAGTCCTATAGTTCGAACTTCCGTAGTTCTGAACCTGGTTTCACAAGTGCAATGTAAAACAAAAAAAACAAATGAGAATCCAAATCCGACAAATCTTAAAAAATCCATTAATCATCAGAGATGCCAAAAATGGACTGTATTACCAGATTTCAAAGTTATCACCTAAATATTTTTAAAAAATTTAGAAAACCCGTGATTCGTGCCAAAGGCCACTTGTCCATTATAACCAAAGTGTCTCTGCTCGGGAATTTAGGTATGAGAAGAAAATGTCATTGTAACAACCCTCGTACCGATTACCGATTAATTACTGATTATTACTAAATTAACCCGCGATTCTGATTAAGCGAGGCCGATAATGGTGATAATTGGGTGAACAAAATCTTGAATCCAATGAAATTGAACCTGAAATGATTGTGTATATACATCGTATTGCATATTTTATCTGTTTGATTGATTGTTTATCTGTTCAGGTTTTATGTTTAAACTGCTAATTAGAGGCCTTATCGGCGGCCAAATCCGAAATTGACTGATGTTTTATAATCATCATAATTAATGTGATTTTATAGTGTAATTATCGAAAACCGATTCTGTATGATTAAACTAGATTAAATAAAGCCAATTAAAGAGTTTAACGTAATTACCATTTTGCCATTGTGAGTGGGGCCTTTGTTTATTCATCTTTGAGCCTTATACACTTAATCAAAAACATTTCTTCTCCCATTTCTTGCATACAACTGAATTTAGAGAGAGGAGAGAATTGAGAGATTTTGACTCAACCTTGTGAATTGCTTGAGAACTTAGGGAAATTGAAGATTGATGTATTTTTGAGCCCCTAAACCTTGAATACAAGACTTAGGTAAGGAATTCATCTCCTTATTGTTGACATTGAACAAGTTCTTGCATGATTCATGCTTCATTGTAGAACTAAGTCATGATTTAGTTCAAATATGTGGGATTCTAGCATATATCATGCATGCATGCTTGAATTGATGAGTTTTGAGTTGATTCCATGGTCAAATGTCACATGCATGTTCATAATCATGTTTAAATCCATGTCTTCCTCTTGTTTTGAAAAGATTGAGCTCTTTGGAGCAAGAGTTGAAGCTTTGAAATGGTTTTAACCCATGCATGTCATGTTTAAAGATTGTTCTTGAAAATGGGTTTGAAATTTGGCTTTAATTGACTCACCCTTGGGCTTTGAATTCACAAATTGGCTTTTGAAACTTGTTGTATATTGAGTTCAAATGTGTTTTCCAGAATTTGGGTCCAAGAGGTCGAGTATGGAGTGGGAGAATGCTTGGTTTGAGCTTGGGAGGCAAATCTGGAAATTCCAGATTTGGATTCCTCGCTCGAGCGAAGGATTCCTCGCTCGAGCGACCAACGTTTACTCTGAGCCACGCTCGAGCGAAGAATTGGTGGCTCGAGCGTAAAATTCGAGTATCCAGTACTTTTACTGTTTCATCAGACCGCTCGAGCGAAGGATTCCTCGCTCGAGCGAAGCCTTTGATTTTGGAAGCTCGCTCGAGCGAAGGAAGGCTCGCTCGAGCGAGGGACATATTTTCAGCAAATTTTGCAAAATGTTTTCTAAGTGTATTTTTGCATCCTCATCTCATCCTAGGCATTCTTAGGCCTAGTTTAAGACATCTTAATAAGGATATCGTTGTAGAACACACCGAGGCAAATTAGGGATTAAGTTATTGATCTTCCCCAACTGTATAGCTTAGTGTGTGTTCATCACATATCTTGTGTAGGATTGGCATTCAGAGGCGCTCTAGCCATGATAAGCCCAAACTGTGAGTAACAGTAGTGTAAAGATATGATGAAAATGGTTATCTTTTGAATCTTGAATGAACTGTTTATTGAGCGCTATTGTTTCTTGAATGAATGTATGTCTGTATTACAGGCTGTATTGTGGCATCCTTAGCAATTCTTTATTCTTTATTCTGAGCTCTGTCGGTTCCTTGTGGAACCATCTTTTTCTTGATTGATGGCCATCATTCTTTGTTGGAGTCTGTTAAGACCCGGTCGTTGGACCTCTTGTTTATAGGCTAATGGATGTACCACATATGGTGATTGGTGAAATCTTGAAGATGAAATCTTGTTTAATGGCGATTTCATTCTTGTAGGACATTCATTCATAACCTCTTCGCATTATGTTATTCATGGGCTTTAGCTCCTTTTATATATATATATATGTAGGTGTCGAGCACGAGGCTATGACTAGGAGGCGTCGGGCAAGCTTTAGTTTTGTCAAGCCAACCATTGTGCCTCATCATGCGAGGTTAGGTATAATCAAGCTTAGGCTTGTGGGGTGTCTTAGCCTCACCCATGTCATTATCTTTGCATAGAATTATGTCATCTTGTATGGATGATAACCTTTGTCTTTGCACAATTCTTTGTAATGTTACTAAGGATTAGGTCCTCGTACTGAATGTTGTATTTGATTGTATAGACTGTATGTAGACCGTACTGTATGAATGCATGGAAAATGTTTTTGGCATACAGATTTTCACAGCTCAATGGACACTAGTTATTTCTTGTATTGGCTTCCTTGGTTGTACTGCTCAAGCAGTATTCTTTATTGAGGCCTTGATAATCTCGGATTCTTGGCGATTCTGATGCTAAACCCATAGGGTCGGGTTTGGGTCATGACAGTCATGAATTGAGCACCCCACTCACCTGATTAAAGATCGACCTCTACTAATCATGATGTGAATTTTATAGACATTATATGCTCATGTTTTGATTAATATACTTAACATTACTATGTGAAGCAAACAAGTATAGACTATATCACTTACTTCAGAATGCTTTGATTTCATACATTTTTTAAAAGAGTTTTGAATATGTGCAAGTTAAAAGAAAAGCTAGCTCATATGTACATTTATTAAAGTCATTCAAACTTAAGCGAAATAGCCTTCATCCACAAGCATTCAAAGAGGTATTTTAAATAAGCATGTAGCCTCATGGAAGTATGCTTGACATGGCAACACAAACACACATGTAATATACTAAAACAAAAATGTTCACCTAGTACTCCGAGGCAAGCCAAAGAAAAATAAAACAATTTAGAAAAATGCATGATCCTATATGCAAAATGGCTAATGCAATACATATAAAAGCATAACTAATAAATTCGGCTACTAATATGACATGTGAAGTAACTCAAAGCATGAGGTAGTGCACATAATCATTTAGGAAGTAGTAAACATTATGTATGATGAACCGAATTTTAATGCATGCTAAAATGAATGCGAGGCATGAGAATGATGGAAACAAAAACATGATGTTTTGTACAACTATGGTAATCATGTAAATAAAAGAGAGAAAGAAATGGGAGTTGGAAGACATACAAATATCACAAATTTGCTTTCGTACAAGAGGATCCGAATGAATGTCCCAATTAACTAATTATTACAACACCAAATGAAAGCTACTAATTATTACAGTACAAGCAAAGGACGTAAATTAAATGGATCGAAAGAGAGGCGGTTAAACAAGCGGATAAGGGTGAGAACATCCTCCGAAAACTCTCACTGTTCACTATTGGAAGCTACTCTGTTCACAGTCTAAAAATCACTTTGTTTTAGGCCTCAAGATCGACCATGTTTCACTAGAAATGCACCATGGCGTTCAAATGAAGGTTTGAGTCGGCCTTAAGAAGTGGTTGGCCATACAGAGGTGTGGTCGGCCGACCACTGGTTCTGGAGGAGAATTTATTACACCAGAACTAGAACAATGCAAAAACATAAGGGAATTGCCAAAGGATATTCATCCTTCATTCTCTTTCCTATCATGAAAATTTCTCAAGGAGAGAATATGTTTGCTTCACAACTCATTAAGCATCCTATGGATATTTAAATCTTGAGTAGTGAAGCAAAGAGATAACATTTAAAGGAAACAAAGCTAACTAAGGCTAAATATGAAAGATACAATCAAAGACATGGCCAAAACTCACTAAATCTCATGGAAAACAAGAGCAAGTCAATACTTAAGCTTAGAGATAATAGGTTTAGAAGAATTCATTCTTGAAGGCAAAGCATACATAAGTTCCGTCATTAAGAAGACCAAAGAGACTCATCTTCCTACTCATGGAAGATGGATTGAAACCTCAATTTCCATGCTTCAAAGGAAATGAAGAGAGTCTCTAATGGTCTTGATGAAAGGTTTTGAGAAAAAAGCTCTCATGTAGCTTTAAAACAAAGACAAAACTAGACTAAGTAAAAGCAAGAAATGAAAGCTCTGAGAGAGATGATTGCAAGCTTATCTTCTTACTTATGGAACATAGATGAAACATCCAGTTCCATGCTACAAAGAAGGAACTAGAATACAATATCTTCAAATAAGAGAGATATGAGATAAAAATCAAGCTATCTATATAAGCTTTAAACACATGCAAACAACTCATATTTAATCAAAATTTAACTAAAATAGTGCTAGAAAGGAGGCCTAAATATGAAGAAAAACAAGAGAGCAAAGCTAAAGAACAAGCCTATGGAAGAGTGGCTAACTCTTCCACCTTTAAACAAGATTTCAAATCACATTTTAAAAGCTAAAATAATTTGAAAAAATGGTATTGAAATAAAGAATAAGAAGTTAAGCAATGAAAAGAGTTGAAAGATCAACCTTTAGAGAAAAGGAAGAACTTCTTTATTTACAAACCACAATCTAAATACTCTCAAGTATCTGAATTTGTATTCAAAATCTCAACTAAAAGCTTCAAGTTCAATGCTTCAATAGTGTATCTATATCAAGAGAATGGAGGAAAACTTTTGGTATTTGTCTAAGCCTTTAGGAATATGTTCTCATCCTAAACCATGAGGGAAGGTGGTCTTTTTATAGAGTTTCCACCACCTTTCAACGTAAATATCTTCAAAAGTGAGCAATTAGCCAAAGCATGTGCATTGGAGTAGCTGGCTGCTACAAAATATCTGCTCTTGGTAAATATGGCCATAGGCCAAGCCAAGAGGATGACCGACCAACCAAAAGAATGTGGCCTACCGATCATTTTTGGTTTTGCTGCTTTTTGAGTGATCAGGCTAGAAAAACAAGTTTTGGTCCAAATGGGGTGCAAGGTTTGGGTTTGAAGCTCAAAACTGAACTCTTTTGCTGAAGATTCGAATGATTACACAGTATAATATTTCATCATCGAGTGTTCGAAATGAAGCACCCAAGTTTTAAGGGCTGTCAAAATGGGATGTCTACACTCCACCATAATTTTTCGAAATGCAACTATGCATGTCTGTTAGGGGTAGTTACCTTTGTTGAGGCAAAGACAAGGCAAGGCTGGAAATTAGGAAGTAAGGTTGGAAGTTAAGAGTAGCTATCTCTAGATTATTTCTAAGTCCTTAGGCAGTTGGGGGTGTCAACTACCATACCACTTGGCATGCTTTCTTTATATTATTGGTTGTATTTTTTAACTAATTGCAAGCCTATATTAAGCATGGCCATGGAACTCAAAAATTCAGTCAAGTATTTTAAGAGTCTCCCTTGGCATTCCTTTGTATTGTTGGTGCAATAATAAAGGTTGAGAATTTCCTATAAATCCATGTTATCTTCTCTCTTACTTGTTCTAACTTACTGTGCGAGTGTGTGTTGGAAATTGACTGAGATTAAGTGTTGGAACTTGGTATCATCAAAGATTAAAAATTTATACTTTGAAAATAGTGCTGTGACAATTGGTATCAGAGTCAGGTTTGCTCATAAATGGTGTCTGGAATGGATGCTTTAAAAGAGAGACTGACTCTGTTGGAGAATCTGGTGGGGGCGTCCATTGATGAAAGTTGCTTGGTGACAGATCGATTGGATGTCATGGCTTCTGGAGCAGTATTTCAAGCCTGCTCATGTTCATGATGTAGAGAAGGTAACAATCACTAGCATATACCTTTCTAGTGATGCTAAATTATTGTGGCAAACCTGAACAAAGGATGATGCTCGTTCAGTGATCGAATCGTGGAAATTATTGAAAAAGGAATTGAAAGAACAATTCATTCCTTACAACTCATCTTAGGTAGCAAGAGAAACGTTGAAGCAACTGAAACACACCAATTTTGTGTGGGATTATATAAACGAGTTCAGTTTGTTGATGCTTAACATCAAGAACATGTTAGAGGAGGACAAACTCTTTAACTTCATATTAGGCTTGCAAAGTTGGGCACAGTTGGAATTGCATTGATTGGGGGTCAAGGACTACGTCACTATTATGGCTAGTCTTGAGAGTTGCTTAATTACAAGTTGAGCAAAGATTCTGTGCTAGAAACCAACAAATCCAAGATAAAGGGAAAGGAGAAAAGTAGGGAAAAGAAGGTTGGTTTCAAGAAAGGGAAAGACAAATCCAAGTACAAATAGACAAGAGAGTCTTCTTCACATTCACAGAATGATGGTAGAAAGTCAAATAAAGGATGCTTTATATGTGATGGACCCTATAGGGCGAAAGATTTCCCTAAGTAGGAGAAGTTGAATGCTAACAATAAAGGGGATATAGATAGTGATAGCCCAACATGGGTAAATACTTTGCAATTGTTAAATGCAATTCATGCAGATAAGGCCCTTTTGATCGATCTAATGTACATTCAAGTTGCATTGGGTAGTGGGGATGTTCTGGCTATGATAGACACTAAAGCCACTCATAACTTTGTTTCAGAAAAGATGGTGCAATCCCTCAGTTTATAAGTTTCCGAAAGTCCAAGCTGAATTAAGTCCGTCTGTCGGTAGATGGAATGGCTTCAAAGTCTGACTTAAAGTGGGTGAGTGGGTTGGACAAATAAATTTGATAGTGGTGCCATTGGATGATTTTGATGTCATCTTAGGAAATAACTTATTTGTGACTACCAAATTAGCGATGCCTTATCTTGATGGGTTGCTTATCTCCGGATAAAGACGGACATTTCTTTGTTCTTGGTTATGGTAAGCTAGACAAAGGCAAGGGCATGAACAGGAAAACAGAGACACTGTCAGCAATTCAAATGCACAACGATTTGAAGAAAGGAGCTGGGACTTGTTTTGCAGCCTTAGTGGAAATCAAGCCTGATGTGATAACGGAGGTGCTTGATGAAGTTACTGCAGTTTTGAAGGAATTTGAGGATATGATGGCTCAAGAATTGCCCAAGTCTCTGCCACCTCGATGTGCTATATGTCACAAAATTGAGTTGGTCTCTGGTGCAAGGCCTTCAGTAAATGCACCTCACAGAATGTCTCCGATAGAGTTAGTAGAGTTGCGCAAGCAATTGATAAAATTGTTGGATGCTTGACTAGTTCAGCCATCCAAAGTCTCTTACGGTACCCCAGTATAGTTCCAAAAGAAGCAAGATGGGTCCATGCAAATGTGTGTTGACTATCGTGCCTTGAACAAGGTGACAATCAAGAACAAATACCCAATCCCTTTAGTGGTTGATTTTTTATTTATGCGTGCAAGGCCACTTACTTCACCAAGTTGGATATGCACAATGGGTATTAGCAAGTCGAGTAGCTAAAGAAGATGAGTCCAACACCACATGTGTTACTAGCTATAGGTCTTATGAATTTCTTGCAATGCCAATCGGACTCACGAATGTACCTACTACATTTTGTAACTAAAAGAATGATATTTTTTATGATTATGTTGATCGTTTTGTTGTTGTTTATCTTGATGATATTGTAATTTATAGTGAATCTTTGGAAGACCACTTGTCCTACCATCGTGGTTGAAGTAACACCAATTGTACGGGGAGTAAATATCTGGTACCACCCGTACTCCTCGCGTCCATGCTCCGCTTCAATCCAATTCACCTGCAAGCACAACAGCGGTGAGCTACCCGGCGGTGTGTTGTCGAAAAACCCCTTCGACGGTCAAGTTAGCACAAACTTAGAAAGAGAGAGAGAGAGCGAGGAAAGGACTGAATGCTAGAGTTTCTCTTACCAATTGATGTTCCATCATCAGCATGGGGGGTGCAGTCCCGGTTATATACATTATGCGCTCGCGTCTGCATCCATTCGCATATTAACGCATAGAGCTGGTGTCCAAGCACACTTTCCCACGTGTCAGCGCAAAGTCAGCTAAAGAGCGCCTAATCAAGCGGCCAAATGGCAGTAGTGTGAATAAATGACCAGACACTACCGACCTTCTCGCATCGTGTCATAATGAAACAAGCAGGTGCTCGCCGAGCTCTATTCGACCGAGCTCAGTAACACTCTGTCATGACCGAGCTCCTGCTAAGCTAGGCCGGTCTGTGGAGGACCTTGCGCGTCGAGCTAAACGTGCGAACAATAAAACTCGGGCTAACAGAGAATCATCTCGGCCAAATGGGCCCTGGACTTCAACCAAGAAAACCCACCCTGGATCAGCCCAAGCCAGCTCGACCCAAACGTCGCGAGACCTCTCGGCGGCCCTTACCTCGCCCAAAGCAGATTATGAATCTCTCTCAATTACCCAATTATACGAGCTAGCGTGACTAGGATTACGTGATCAACCAAGGTCAATCCTCTGTCAGAGCTTTAATTAGCGAAGACATTAACCGCGTTAATCCCCGTGCTTGATATCTTGACTTGCTCGGTTGGCGCCTCGACTTGCCAACCTGTCTCTTCAATACTGACGCCGCCGTCATTACGGACACGCGTCATTCACTCATTGGCCTCTAACAGCCAACCTCGCCCTCTTCGCATTAATTTTGGCGCCTCCTTCGTATTTTTTTCTTATAGTTGTCATGCCCATCTCATTCCCTTCTTGTTCCATTACGTCTTCACTGCAAAACTATCCTGCAATCGAAAGCTCGCCTCACTCATCCTATTTGAGATCGAGCACTTACGCAAGCACACTCCATATCATAAATCGGCGTTGAGGCTCCGTCCACTGCTTCGAGCCACCGTCAGTGCTCTAGTCTGTAAGTTCTTTAACCCTTCATCGTTCTTCATTTGTTACTCATGTTTTCTAGGCCTGTGATTGTCGTAGCTGAGTTTAGGGCATGATAGCAGTAGGTTTTAGGATGTAGCCCCCAAAAACCGCCTACGCCCCTTCTTCCTCAACTATTCTTCATTTTCTGTGATGAACACGCGAGGATCTGGGACAGACCGGGCTCCTGAATGTCATTTGATCCCAAAAAATACCAGAACCAAGCAAGTTGGAAGTTTATGAGACGGGTGGGGATACATCTACTAGAATACTAAACCGCTCGGCGGACTAATATCTATCCGCTCGGCGACCAAGCTTTTGGGTGCACAGTTATGCTTGAGGTGTTGTTGCACTTCGTGTCCGAGCTAAAACCGAGCTTGTTCGGCGGCGTCTTGCCACTTACACTTGACTTTTCTGCGAGTCCTAGGGGACCAGAACCAACACCGAGGCTCTCCGAGGCCAAGTAGCCATCAGCGAAACTTTGCCAAACCAACATAGCCGTCTTTGAAACAGTAGGCTTCACATGGCGTTACCACTTCCTCGTTAACACGGGCGCACTAGTTGTGTTAGGAAGGAATATGCGTCCTGCAGACTTTCACCTAGAGCTCGGCGTTGAGGACACTACCCTATGGGGTGGACCAATGTCCTTTCTCCGTGTTGTCCATAATCGAGAGGCTTATGCTTCGGTCGCGACCTCTAATGTGTGGAGTTCTTAAGGCATCTTAGGGCTAGCACCAACACAAGTCTCGACCAACACATTGAATAATAAGCGGGGTAGCCGAAATTTGAACAATCGGCTTGGCTTAAACCTAGGGCTAGCCGAGATTTGTGCGATACACCTCGGTCATCTGATGACGAAACTTAATTACTATTTGAAGATTAGACCAAGCAAGGAAAAGCATGTAAGCACCGAATAAAGATATGCATGACGAAGACTTCTTCTAGGTATCGAGGAATTATGAGATGGTGATGTGTTTGCAGTACATCAATAAGAACCGGTTCGACATGTAAGCCGTGCTCATTGACCAGTCAAATTACTTTTCTTTATTATTTTGTACTAATTGTTCTTTTCCTTACAGCTATTGAAGCTTTGCAAGCGAATTACTTCAACCCAAACGAGGCTGCCATCGAGCATGGCGGTATCGTCCGAGATTACCACGACCTTCTGCGGTTCGTCTTGAACAACCACTACTCGGCTCTCCACAGAAGCAGAGTCACAGACTTTCTATGGGCACCGTCTTTGTGCACTTTTTGATCCAACATTACGGGCGTGCCTAATCCGGTTAACCGAAAAAGAAGAGATGGCCAAACGGAGCCGTATCAAGAACCTTATCACCGCCACATCCACTGAGCTGCCGAGCATCCCCCCTCGGGCCTTAACAGCCGGACAAATATCTGGGACCGTCATTGCCTTGGCGTCGACCACTACGGCACAAGCCAGCAAGGAAAGTCATGACCAAAAAAGGCCTCGATCATCGACTAACTCAACAGAAACAGCGACGAGAGGGTGTCCGAGCAACTTTACCCCATAGCAACCACATTTGAAACCTTTGGGGTAAGAGATCTGCCAATAGCGCCTCGGCCAAGGCTAATAAAGACATCTCTTGGCTTTTGATTGTGGCGGAAAAGCCGCATTGCTTCTGCCCGAGCGGCGTGGTACCGTAGTGACCACATGCCCGACAATTTCGGCTCGTGAAGTCCTGGTTAAGTCTATGACCGGGTAAGAACTCGTGACATGCTTACTCAAATTTGTTTAGGTGTTTGCATGGCTAATCCTCTTCTTATCACGAACTCTAACACGTCCTCTTGCAGGCCATCTAAACAACATTTCATGATGGACCAGATTCTAGCTCCAAGCAAGGTGACTAATGGGGCCAATCAAGTCAAGCATTTGGAAGCCGAAAGTGAGGAAGGTCTAAAAAAAGCCGCTCGAGATGCATGCCAATCTTGACAATACAAAAAAACTCCTTAGCCCATTCGGCTCATGAAAAATTTGAAGTAGGAAGGAAAACGAGCTAAAAAGCCCAACTTGCGATCCCGAGAAAAGATGTGAGGAAGGCCGCCATGGGCCCCGAGGCCAACAATCTCGGTTTCTAAGAGGCTGAGGACAACTTCTGACTAACCAAAGTCCCAGAAACCACAGGACATTTATTTCAAGCAGGTTGAAAGGCCACTTAGAAAAGCTTCGGTCAAGGAGGCGGAGAACCGAGGCGTTTGCTTCTCTTTCCTGCCTAAACTACGGTCTATACTCCTGATTCCTATGTATGCCACTTAGGTTCTTCAACACTTTGCAAGCGGAGTAACAGGAAGAAAGCGGGCATGACGCCGAGGAGGATACTCAATCGAAGAAGGCCAGATCCAAAAGGAGGCTCTAGCGGGTGGAGCCGAGCGCCCAAGAAATCTCCTCCACGGTTGATTTAGAGGCTGCTACGGAGGGCACTGGTGACAATTTCACCGATCTTTCCCCCTTAGTGTAGTTCAGTTTTTTTTTTTTTTTTTTTTTAAAGTTTGTGAGTCGAGAACAACCGTCAAACCCTCACCATATGTACATCATTTCTTGACAATGAAAAAAAGAGGGGTACATTTCACTTAATAGTTACTGTTGATGTCATCTTGTTGTTGTCCATCTTGCAACCTTGGCACTACTCCTAGGCGGGGTAGAGCACCTCGGCTAAAGCGGAAGATTGAGCAAATCGTCCAACTCTTTAGTCAGGGGAGAATAAAACATCTCATTTGAAATGCAAGAGTTGAGCAAACCGAATCAACTCTTTGGGCGGTACCGGAGATAAATCATCTCGGTGAAGCCACAGGAACTTGAGCAAATCATCAACTCCTTCATCAAGTAGTGGTGAAATCATCTTAGCCGAGGCATCAGAGTTGAGCAAATCATGAACTCTTTTAGCGGGATAAATCATCTTGGCCGAGGCATCCGGAGTTGAGCAAATCATCAACTTTTTTTGACCATGGTAAATCATCTCAGGTACGAGGAGCATCGGAGTTGAGCAAATCATCAACTCTTTAGCCATGGTAAATCATCTCAAGGCCCGAGAGGCCTTAGAGTTGAGCAAATCATCAACTCTTTTAGCCGGGGGTAAATCATCTCGGTTGAGGCCTAGAGTTGAGCAAATCATCAACTTCTTCGGCGGCGGGTAAATCATCTCGGCTAAGGCCTCGAGTTCGAGCAACCGTCATCAATTACTTTAGCGGTAGGGTAAATCATCTCGACTGAAACCTTAAAAGTCGAAAGCAGAGAATTCATCAACTCTCATACAGGTAAATCATCTCGGCTTTTGAGATGTTAACTACATTACTTTCAATGCAACAGACGTCCTAAGCAGACACAATTCATTTCTATTACATTGGCAAATGGAGTATTACATTCAGAGATCAAGGGGGGACTTCTCCCTTCACAAGAAATTACACATGCAAGATAAAAACTAAAAATAGTACATTTTGAGGTTGGCCGCATTCCATGGTCGGGGTATGCCCCCTTGCTCGCTGCAGTAATCGACTATCCTGCACGCCCTTTCCACTTAAGTTCCTAGTTTTGCTCTTCGTAACACCGGCGTGTTGCCCACGTCACTTTCCTTAAAACCCAGTCCCAGACTCTTTAAATGGTCTCAGGGTGCACGCTGGAAAATCTTTGTTGTATTTCTGGACAACTCTTGTCCTTTTGATCATGAAGCTGCAGACCTATTGAGAACCTCCCTCATATGTTTTACCTTTTTGATCATCCTCGAGGCTTCGCTTTTACACCGGGCCGGCCACTATACCATGGATCACAGCTGACCACTCCTTGGGGGGCACCTCTAGGTCATCGAACCACTGCTCGGCCGAGGTGGTCAGGGCGCTAAGCATGCCCTTGATCGATGTAATGAGTCCAAGTAATCAAGGCATTAGCTCCTCTGTAGTTGGCTTCCAAGGGGCAAACAGCAGTCCTCCAAATCCGTAAGCCCTTTGTAATGCCCCTCAAAATAAGACTATAATACCCACATCATTTGTAGACATGTAGTGATATAAGAAAATCAACACAGCTTCCATTCATCGCAGTTCTACAACAAAGATATATGTTAACAATAAAAGTAAACACCACTGCTTACAAATTTCTGTCAACACTTCAAGCATACAAAAGAAGAGTACTAACTCTATACAAATAAGTCTCTTGGCTTGATATACATAATACAAACAAAAATAATCAAAAAGAGTCTTCAACTCCCATAACCATCCGTTATGTCCTTGATGTGACATGCTACCGCACTGAAAAATACGTCCCATAAAGCAGCCAACACCAAGAGAGATAGCGCTAAACATGCATGAGAAGTAATCTGACATTAACAATTGATAAATGTTTAATTCCCCATAAATCAATTCATACACCATTTTCATTACATGACCACTATGTCCATGTTTCATTTCATTTCTTCATTTTTATCAAATTCTAATTCACAACAACGGCTCAACCTCACAACAATTTACATGAGATAGTTACTCATATTAAACATTTTCCATTTCACAATAGACAAAGCATGCTAGCTTATATCAACATCTAACGGATAAGCATATAAACTATATCAACACTTCCATAGACAAGCATATGAGCTATATCAACACTTTAACCCATAAGCATATGAGCCAGATCACGAGTCCATCCCCTATCTCCTCCCTTTAACAACATCCCGGGTTTAGGAGATCCATCCCCTATCTTCCCTTAAAACCGTGAGTACACATCCCCTATCTTCCTAATACACAACACAAACGTATATATACATAGGTCATATACTAACAATCAATCAATACATAACGCACGTATTCTATCAACCATCATACTTTATGACACACATCCAAATGATTAGTTTTAGTTTGCCTAATCATCAAATGCATTGTCTACAACAATCAAAATCTACCTTACACCGGTAGCCCAAAGCAATTATTTCTAAATGTGATAATAAAAAGCTCCAACCGGTGATAAAATATCAATAAAGTTCAACAATGAGCTTATGAATAAATCCAATCTCTACCATTTTTTACAATATAATGAACCAATTTCATTATTTCCAACTCAATTCCAAATAACAACAAATACTTTTCCCAAATTAATTATACCAATTAATTTATACAACAAATTAGGATTTTTCTACTCCCCATTTCTCAATATTGACCCAATGGTCTATATTTCAACAAACCCACAACAATATCATTATTTTGAAACCCAAATACACATTTTAGAATCAAAATAACAAAACCCTCTTTTCAACATTTCTACAAACCCTAACTTCCCCAAAATCAACCATTTAATCGAATGCCCAAAAATCTAGGGTAGTTAAAAACCTATAGTAGTGAGAGGAAACTCACCTCAAAATTCGAGCCCAAGGAAGAAGAAGATGAAGAAAACCAAATGCTTCCAAACTCCAAGATCCACGGATCAAACGAAACCTCGACGATCAACACAACTTTGATAAAGGCCAAAGGAATAAGCACTTACTAGATCAAACCTCAGAAAGAAAGGGAGTTTAGAGAGAGAGGCTCAAAAACGTTTTTGGGAAAGTAAGAGAGAGAGAGAGAGAGAGGAAGTGTAGAAAATGATTCAAAATGCCCATCATTTCAGTTATAATGACATTCCCGCCAAGCGGAAAACACAACGCCTCGAGTGTCAAGAACAAAAACTAGGTCCACTCGAGCTCACATACCCGGGCCAAGCGCTAAGACACGAGAATAAAAGTGACATCCGCCGAGCGCTGGTGGGTCCCTCCGCCGAGCGTGAATTTCTCCTGTAATCTCATAATTATAAATGTATACCCGGGCCGAGGCGCCAACAATCTCGGCTGAAAGTGACTCCGCCGAGCGTGAAACTGGCCGAGCGAGAAATCACCTCTTGCGTGTTTTTCAGAGCACGGTAACATCGGGAGTGTGCACCTCCGCTGAAGAAGGGATGCCTGGGCCGAGCGGATAAATTAAAATTAAACTCCGCTCGAGCTAACAACCTGGCCGAGCGAAACCAAAAACCTGGCAACTAGATTTGAGACTTAGGCTAACCAACCTCAGAACACACCTTCCCCAAAACATCCCAAAACTCAAACATACGAATTAAAGGACGACAACAAGATAGGATACAACTATCAATTCCACGGAACCAAGTCCGAATACTACAACTACAAAAGGGAAAACCGATCTATAACCTCTTAAAGAATTTCGCCCGAATTAAATACAAGTTTTTCAAAACAAGATTTTCTCAATTTCCCCAACATTATTACAATGTGAAATAACAACCCTAATCTATTACCGTCATTCCATCTCCATTCAAGAGGCAATTCACCACATATCTCAATATGTATCATCAACATGCTTTTCCGAATTCAACAATCTCATATACATGTTTTCTACAATTCTATATCATAACCATTCATGATATATCTCCATTTCTACACACATTAACACATACAATGTTATAACA